>VDFB02270651.1:544381829-544548324 GCA_007258455.2 Sequoia sempervirens | reverse complement strand
TATTCAATGTGGATGATATCTATCATTATAAAGGTGAGGAAAAAAATAGAACAGTAGACACAGAGCTTGTTCCACGATGGGAAGATCAAGTGACCAAATCGGATCCGGTCAACATTGAGTGTATCTTAGAGAAGCAGTTGAAGAAGAAGACCTGAGGAAAGGAATATTTCAAGTACTTGGTGAAATGAAAGATCATCCTTTGGAGGATGTCACTTGGTTAACATTTGCAGATATCTCCAAATATGGTTATCGTATTGATGACCTCATGAGTAGGAGCTCATGATTTTGGTTTTCGTTTCCAGGGGAGCCTGATGTAGGAGCATCGTTCTGCTTTACCAAATTTTGTGTGGTATTTTTTCTTTAATGTCAAATTTTGGTTTGAGATTGGGGTGTGTGGGAAAAAGGAAAGAATTAGTTGAAAATTTAGTTTTAAAAGTCATCAAAAAAAAATCGATAGAGGAGATAGTTAGAATTATGTTATCAAAGATAAATAAGCGGCATCGTGGGAGTGAATAGTTGTTTTTGGCATGAAAAAAATTTGCTATTCTTGGCATGAAAAAGAAATAGGTAGTGAAAAAGAAGAATAGCAGCAAATAAAGTTAGTGTGGGAGTAAGGTAAAAAAGAGATTTTGAGCGCAACAGAGATAAGAAGAGGTTGGGCTAGCGTGGAAAAGTGGGAAGGAGAAAATAGAGTTGTGGGAAGCAAGAGAGAGGGTAGGCACTAAGGTGAAAGAGTGGAGTTTAGGTGTAGGGAAGTGAAAGATTATTTTACTGAAGTGAAACAAAAACTTCATATTATGAGGATCCTCTACATTACGCAAGAAGAACTTCTTGGTATTTGTTAAGTGTTGCCTCTGTTTGTAAGATAGGGTGTAATATTTTATTCTAGCAAATAATTGGTGTGCATGGAGTTTCTTTTAATTTTTGTTTGGAAGCTGATTGTTCCACTTTGATATTTATTTCCCACTCATTACTTCCAGCTTTGGAGGTTGATGGTTACTTGGCTATGTTTCCTTCATTTTTTCTCATGGTATCTTCTTATTATTCAAATATTATTTATGCAAAAGGAGGTAGCTTTTAATTTTGTTTTGTAATTGTTCCTCATTGTCTCAAGTGGTGTTGATATAAGTATCTAAAAATTTTAGTTGGTTGTGTAAATGCCTTTATTTGATTTCCTTTGTAAAATACAATGGAGTAATCTTTGTTGTTGTTTTAATTTACGAGTGTCTAATTTCCTCCTAATTCAAGCATAGTGGTGTATTGATAAGTTAGAAGGTGATATTAAAAACCCAAGTCAAATATTTATGTTATTGGCTTTGCACTTGTTACCATCATAAAATTATAAACCAACATGATATCCTTGCACATGCACCTTGAATGTAATAAATTTCTAAGTTAAGTTATTATTATCATGTAAAAGACTTTGGGTAACCTATTTTTATTAATAAAAGCAACCCATATTAAGGTTTCTAAATTTTGGTTTCTAACTTTTAAGATTATTTTTTACTAAACTTAACACCCTCATGGATTATCTTCTAAAGAATTGATGAATTGATGAACTTATTTAAGTGTGTAAGAATAGCTAACAAGGACTTGGAGTAATTAATCGTTGAATGAGTATTTTGGACTAATATTCTTAAATAATTCATGTGACATGATGCCTTGATGAACATATTAGATTATGTAAGAAAATTCTAACTTGGATGGGCCAAACATGTCAAAGGGGGACTCTCTAGTTCACTAGAATTTAATGGTGTATGGTGATGGTGCACAAATGAACCAATTGAAATATTGCCAAGAATGAATGGAGAACCCAAGTGTCTCGTGCAAGGAAAATAGGGAAGACTAGTTTTATATCTACTAGGAATTCCAACAAGTATATTCTAATCACATAAGTTTGATGGTTGTATGAGAATTGAGGATAATGCATTGGAGAGGATACACCTAAAGGATACAAGAATTTAGAATGTCTGATCCAACTGCACTACAATCGATTCAATAGATCAATTGGAGCCATGAATTTTCATGGTGGGATCATAAGGAATAATGAAGATGTGTGGTATAAGGAAAACCTCAAAATGAAATTAGGGAAAACTTAGGCACTAGCCCAAAAAAATTAATAAAATTTGAACAAAAGATTCAAGAATCTCATAAATCCTAAATAATGTAAGGTTAAAACCTTGTTGAAACATAGAATACTTGTGCCTTAGAAAATTATGCTAGAAGAAAGTAGAGCAATGTGGAAAATCAATAAATGTAGTTGTCAAAAAGTCCTAAATAAGGTATAACATAGTACTAGAATTCCTAATTAAGTATGAGACTAGTCTTGTTCAATTATATCCAAATAGAAGTTTGATGTGTTAAATTATGATTGAATTTATAGGTGTATATATTCATGTGTCTTCTGGTGTCAAGTTGTGAATTGATCCTTGTTTATGCATTTTATTGATAAGTACAAGATATGCATGATCCAAAGAATAGGAAGAATTTATAAAGTAGTTCCTTGAATCATAGGTGGAAAGGGGAAGTGAAAAGTATTGATCAACCTTAAGAAATTGATGGAGCTATATAGCTACCATTTTTTATTGATATTAGAGCCTTGTGGTCATTTGTGATTAAACTTATATAATGGATGGTGTTCGAAAGAAGGATGGGGAACTATAGTCATGAGATATGTACCCCATGGTCTCTTGTGTAGTCAGTTTATATCCCAAAGAATATATTAAGAGAAACAAGCATTTGCAATGAGTATTTTAGAAGAATAGATAAAGCTTTACTATATTAACAACAAAGAACAACTCATTCAAACATAACACATATGTAGACAACTCCTTCTATCTCCTTATATTATAACCATATAAAAGGTAGGTATTAGTCTCTGCTAATATATTTCTTATACACATATCTATATGTATCCCTTTATCTACGTATATCTTCTTGTAAGATGGGGACCATCGCATGCAAGACCCCAGGTCACAGAGGGTCAAGATGCAAGAGGTTGCCCTAACTTACCTCAGCTAAGTGCAGTGTTTAGGGTATGGGGATGAGAATGATGAGGGTTATGGAATCCTACAACCACTCGTCGATCCTAAGTTTTAAGGTGGGGCTAGGCGAGTTAGTTTTTTAGTCCAACTCTGTGCCTTAGGAATCTCTTTACCTAAGGATGTCAGTGCAGACCTCGAACGACAGCGCAGCGCGCTGGCATCTTAGAAGTGTGTCGTAGTATGTACGATTAGATTACAATAGAGACAAGGTTGGACTTGCTAAAATGACTAACAACCTAGCTTAACAAATTCTAAGAGCATAAAACAATACTATAAAATATGAGAAGTACAAACAAAGGTGATAAAGTAGATATACCAAAGCTAAGGTGACGAAACCAATCTCATAGAAGAGCCTATTCGCCAACTAGCTCCACAAAGTGCATCCACCTACACACAACAAGAGAGAAAATGTTGGGTGGTTGTATAGGGGCCTGCCTCATTCAAACCCCTATTTAGGTGTTTCCACCGCCACAGATAGCCAAAAGAATGAGATAAAGAAGAAAAATGCAAAGAAAGAAAAAGCACTACAAAACAGTACTATGCTACTCACCAATGATAGAGGAGAGGAGAGGGAATCTTACCACCTCCACCAAGAGCACTCAATGCTGCTTGGGGGAGAAATGAGAGGAACTCAAGCCTCTGTTATGAATGGTGTGGTCCCAAACATGCTCTACCGAGTTGATGGAGTGTGATATTGCTGCAATGGAATGCTTGGAATGCTTGGAAGTGAGTGAAAGTGAGCTTGTGAGAGTGAGAGTATGAGAGCTTAGTCTATTCAAGAGTTGGAATGCAAGTTGAGAGAGTGAATATGAAGGAATGAGGAAGAAAACAGACATATTTGGGTCAATTGGTGGAAGGAGGCATTCCAACTTTGTTGCCAATGGGAAGAGCAACGCCTTTGCTAGCTCAGCCGCAAAAATCTGCCAAGGGCGTAGGTGCGTCACACAGACGTTTGTGTGTTGTACGGGCATCCCCAACAGAAACACCTCCACCGACACACAAAATAGGCTCCACATGGACTACCAACAATGGTCTTAAGTAAATTTAACCCTTCAACTTTGGTTTTCTAAAGTGTATAAAGGAAAAAAGAGGAATTGTGCCTAGGGTGCAAATTTGCTCTTATACATTTTTCCCCCACTTTAGCAAGCACTAGTACTAATGAGTACTTGGTAAATTAGATCAAGAAGGGATTTGGGTTAGAAAAGTATACCTGAACCATCGAGGAAGTAGTACTCAGTCTTGCGTACACAAAAGTGTAGGAGATGTGAAGGACTCCATAGCTGCTTGAAACTATGGAGTTGGAACAAAGTGTCTTATAGGCCTACAGACCTACAAGGAGGCAACCCCCAAAATCTCTCACATGGAGGAAGCCCCAAGGAAGCAAACTCTATAGAGTCGGGAAGTGGAAACATGTCTACCTACAGATAGAACATGTCAAAAGCGGTGACACATCTACTCACAGATAGAGCATGTCAAGAGCAGTGACACGTCTACCTGCAGATAAAGCGTGTCTAAAGCGGCAACACATCTACCCGTAAATAGAGTGTGTCTAAAGCAGTGACACGTCTACCCATAGATAGAGCGCATCTAAAGCAGTGACACATCTACTCTTAGATAGAGCGTGCCTAAAACGGTGACACATCTACCTGCAAATAAAGCATGTCTAAAGCAATGACACGTCTACCTATAGATAGAGTGTCTAAAGAGGCAACACATCTACCTGTAGATAGAGCATGCCTAAAGAGGTGACATGTCTACCCACAGATAGAGCATGTCAAAAGTGGCTGGTCACACAGACCGTAAAACTTTCGAAGAGGTCCCTCAGGAACCCTTCAAAAGGAGAGGGGTCCACTCAAGGGACACGTTGTTTGAAAAGTAAGGTCTAGTCAGGTTGCCCCTGAGCTAGACGCAAAGAAGCGAATGGAATGAGTCTAGTCGAGCTGCCCCTAGGATATATGTGAAAGGTTTCATTTAGAATAAAGGCTTTTGAGGAAAGGGTCCCTAGGGAACCCGTCATGAAAAAGAAAGGGGGCCTGCTCAAGGGACATGTAATTCAAAAGCAATTTTTCATCTTAGAATGATTCGTCATCAAGGGATCCTTTCAAAAGATGTTCACTTCATCAAGGAATTCAAAAGGAAGGTCATTCCCCCACCGAGGGGAAGTCAAAGTAGTTCCCACTTCGGAGGAAGGTCTTCCAGTCCTTTCTTTGCGAACCCATGATGAAGGAAACACGTTCTATTAGGGTTCCAAGTTGAGAATGCGATCCCAAGGTAAAGTTTGTGAAGATTTTTGAGAAAAGATTCATTGGTAGCGATTTAATTTTCTAAAAATTGAAGTGTTAAAGAAGGATGTTGTCACACATAGGAGGGACAAATCAAGCAAAGAAGAGAGAAAGATAAAGAGAAAGAAAAAGAAGAAAATTTAAATACAAATAGAGGACACAGGGGGATCTAGTTTAGCAGGGTTAGATCTATCTAAGCTCATATATAATAATAGGTAACCGCAAAGCAAGGAAAAATATCATCAATCCACAACTAGATCAAGAAGAATTCATGGAAAACAAAGTAAAAATAAAATAATTGGGTCAACATGGAAGGGAAACCTAAATTCCCCCAACGCTTTGCATCATCCCCAATTTATCAAAAATCAAGCACAAACATGGAAGAATGATGGTACAAATAGAAGGTTTATGACACAAAAACCACGCCTGTATCTAAGCACCAACAAGGGTGATGAGGGTCATCCAAGCACACATAGCATGAGTACGGGGGAGCACATCACAAAACACACACACACAAGATCAAGAAAAAGGGGACCTCCTCCTATCACTAATCATCCAAGAGGTCATCCCCTTCCTAATATGGATCCTCATAAGAGGAAGGAGGACGATCCTGCAAGGGTGGAATGTTAAGAGGAGGGGCATTTGGGCCTCCCACAACAAGGGCCAAGGAAGAGGGCCCCTTGAGTTCCTCTCCATCGAGCTCTTGTGGAGTCAAGTTCAGCGATTTTGTGAAGATTGCTGACAAGGCTAGGACTTCATCAATAGAATTAAACATGCCTCCCACGGAAGCATCATGCTTATTCTCATCGGATGACATAGGTTGTGCCTAGGTTCACCGCTAAGCTCACCGAATGACTCAGGGGAAGCTGGGTCTGGTTCTGTCACAAGGACATAACAAGTCATCATAGGGCCACCTTGTGAAGAAGGTGGGCTCCTCCTACGTCCTTTATCATGAGAAGGACCAGCCTCTGCCTCCTTCTTTATGGGAGGAGATGAACTCCCCACAGGGGAAGCTAGAGGCACAGAGGAGGAGGAGGAGGAAATAATTGTAGCAGATATGACCGAAGTGTTAACCATATCCATGGGCTTTGGGAAGGGCTGAATATCTAGAATGGACATCAGCAAAGGCAACTCAACAAAGGAGTGATAAACACCTATACCCATTTACGGTTAGGCGTGTTTATGCTCGCAATGGAAGTTGGGAGTGGATTAGGCTAAAGAGAAACAATAGGAATGGAGGAAGGAGACATTGTAGGAGATCCTGAAATAGGAGCGGTTGTTCCTTCCTCCTTTTGCTACAAGGTGGCCTGCTCAACCAGGAGAGCCTTTCACCAGCGCTTGCACATGTGCAAGGAAGTTTCTACGGCTCTTGGAGTTAGAATTCAGAGCTTGCGAAGGGATAGGAGGTTCCTGCTCAACCATAGGAATTTCCACTACAATAGTTTCAGGTGGAGGAACGGGTTCCTATACAAGAGCAGGGGGAGCAGGCTGAGGAGCAACAGGAGGAGTCGACTCAAGAGCCTCGATAGCTCATCGCCTTAGAAGCAAGAGCTGTAGAAGGCCACAGAGGCCAGGACAAGGTGGACTCTCCTTGAAGGACCTTCTTCCTTTCATACCGAACAAGTCTAGGCTCCATTGGTAAAATAGGAAGTTCGAACGTGGAAGGCTTAGGCTTTCACCAAGCGGGCACTTAAGGGTTCTCCTATAAACAAGGAGCAGATCCTGATAGTACCATAGCTAAGCAAGAAGAAGTGTTAGACTTGGCAGCAAAAGAAGGAGGATCACAAGACCGCTTCTCTTCTTTCCTCTTTCAATCCCTAGCGGCTTTAGTGTCAACCTTCAAGCAAGCCTTAGTGAGATAGCATAAGGTGAGGAAGGGTACCTTACCTTTAGACTTAGACGTCCTTTCTTATATTTTTGATATGTTTTATGCAAAATTCCCATCCTAGGTAGAAGGGGACCCACAGGCGTAGGCCATAGGTAATCCAAGGAGTAGCTACCATGTGCAACCGGTGGTCTATAACCGGTGCCGTGGATCACATGCACGGAACCTCCGTGGATAAATTTTAAACATTTATGCATGATGGAGGGTACCGTGTTCATCGCCACCAACCAAGGGATACCCAATTTTACTCTGAAGAGTTTAGATCATGGGATGATATCAAACAAGAGGTTTACATACTTAGGCCTGACTAAGACTGATAGGACAATGCTACCCAAGGGGGGAAGGAAAGCTCATCATGCGTGTGAATAAAGCTTATAGGAGCATCGTATCCATCCTTATGTAAAAATTTAATTAGCATAATCTCCCCTGTTATTATATTCACTTGTGATGTTAGGTCAACAAGAACACCCGCTACCATGTTCCCATTGATCCGTGCAAGAATTTAAAGAGGAGATGGTTCCCTGTTAAAGCCCATCAGTAGGTCTTGTGAAGTAAAGGTTATGCCAACACTACTATCCACAGGTTGCATAGATGGGATGGGTTGATGCAGGAAGAAGGCCATCACGCACACTAGACAATGATTTCACAAAATCCCCAAAGGTTAATGGATAAGATGGTGACCCAATTAAGGTTTCGTCGTGCAATACCTTTGGAACCCTCCAACTACATCAACTAGGGGTCATAGGTTGGGTTGCAAGGTGATAGATTTACAACACTCACACCTACAACACTCCTAGAGTACGAGGAAAGGAACTGCTAATATCGCAAGAACGAAACCAAAATGGTTCATGTCGGGTTCACCAAAAATGTAAGAGAGGGGGATCACCATGTGCAAGACCCCAGGTCATGGAGGGTCAAGATGCGAGAGGCTGCCCTAACTTACCTCAACTAAGTGCAATGTTTAGGGTATGGGGATGAGAATGATGAGGGTTATGGAATCCTACAACCACTTGTCAATCCCAAGTTTTAAGGTGGGGCTAGGTGAGTCATTTTTTGAGTCCAACTTTGCGCCTTAGGAAGCTCTCTGCTCGAGGATGTCAGCGCAAACCTCGAATGACAATGCAGTGCACTGGTGTCTCAAAAGTGCATTGTAGTCCATACGGTCAGATTATAGCAAAGACAAGGTTGGACTCGCTAAAATGACTAACAACCTAGCTTAACAACTTCTAAGAGAACAAAACAAGACTATAAAATATCAGAAGTACAAACGGAGGTGATAAAGTAGATATACCAAAGCTAAGGTGATGAAGACGATCTCGTAGAAGAGCCTATTCACCAGCTAGCTCCACAAAGTGCATCCACCTACACACAGCAAGAGAGAAAATGTCGAGTGGTTGTATAGGGGCCTGCCTCAGTCAAACCCCTGTTTACGTGTTTCTACCACCACTGACAGCCAAAAGAATGAGAAAGAATAAATACGCAAAGAAAGCAAAAGCACTACACAACAGTACTATGCTACTCACCAAATGATAGAGAGGAGAGGTAAGCTTACCACCTCCACCAAGAGCACTCAAGCTTGCTTGGGGGAGAAATGAGAGGAACTCAAGCCTCTACTGTGAATGGCATGGTCCCAAACATGCTCTACTAAGTTGGAGTGTGATATTGCTACAATGGAATGCTTGGAATGCTTGGAAGTGAGTGAAAGTGAGCTTGCGAGAGTGAGAGTATGAGAACTTAGTCTATTTAGAGTTGGAATGCAAGTTGAGAGAGTGAATATGAAGGAATGAGGAAGAAAATGGCCATATTCAGGTCGGTTGGCAGAAGGTGTTACAACTTCACTGCCAATGGGAAGAGTAACACCTATGTTGGCTCAACCGTAGGAATCTGCTAGGGACATAGGCACGTCGTACGGATGTATACACACCGCGTAGGCTTCCCTGACAGAAACACCTCCACCGACACACAGAATAGGCTCCACATGGACCACCAACAATGGGCTTAAGTAAATTTAAGCCTCCTACATTGGTTTTCTAAAGTGTATAAAGGAAAAAAAGGGAATTGCACATAGGGTGCAAATTCGCTCTTATACACTTCTAAATATTATTTACTTTGCATATGTGTGTGTGTGTGCATTCCCATGAAGGGACATGTCTCCTAATTATAATTAATGCCTTATTTTTCCACGAACTCTCTCTCTCTCTCTACTTCTCTTTATCTAACCTATTACTATATACCTCTCTCCCTCCCTCCCTCCCTCCCTCCTTCCCTCTCTCAATCTCTCTACCTTCCTCCTTACCTCTCTAATTCTCTCTCTATCAGTTCTCTATCTCACCTCTCTCTCCCTACCTATCCCTCCCTCCTTCCTTTCTCTTTATCTCACCTCTCTCTCTCTCTCCCTACCTACCTATCCTTCCCTCTCTAATCTCTTTCTCTATCTCACCTCTCTCTCCCTACATATCCCTCACTACCTCCTCTCTCTATCCCACCTCCCTCTCCCTCCCTCCCTGCCTCTCCTTCCCTCTCTACTCTCTATCTCCCCCTCCCTCTCTCTATTTCTTTCTCTCACCTCTCTCTCTCTCTCCATCCCTATCTCTCCCTTTATGCCTAACTATCCCTCTATCTCTCCTTTGCTCTCTACTTCTCTCTATCTCCCCCTCCCTCTCTCTACCTACCTCTCTCCATCCCTATCTCTCCCTCCATCTCTCATTCCCTCTGTTCTTCTCTCTACCTACCTATACCTCTATAATTATTTCTCTCTCCCTCCCTCCCTCCTTCCCTCTCTCAATCTCTCCACCTTCTTCTCTCTTGACTTATCTCTATCACCTCTCTCTTGATATTTCTCTCTCCACTCTCAATCTCTCCACCTTCCCTCTCTACTTCTCTCACTATCACCTCTCTCTTGATATCTCTCTCTATCCCTACCTATCCATCCCTCCCTCTTCTCTCTCTATCTCAGCTCTCTCTCCCTCCCTTCCTACCTCTCCTTCCCTCTTTAATATATCTCTCTCTATCTCACCCTCTCTCCCTACATATCCCTCCCTCCCTCCCTACCTCTCCTTCCCTCTCTACTTCTCTCTATCTCCGCCTCCCTCTCTCTACCTACCTCTCTCTCTCACACACCTCTCTCCATCCCTACCTCTCCCTCCATCTCTCATTCCCTCTCTACTTCTCTCTACCTATCCATCTATACCTCTTTCTCTCTCCCTCCCTCCCTCCTTCCCTCTCTACTTCTCTCTCTATCACATCTCTTTATCACCTCTCTCTCTCTTGATATCTCTCTCCTCTCTCTCTCTACTTCTCTCTACCTACCTATCCCTATATACATGTTTATTTCTCCTTCCCTCCCTCCTTCCTCTCTCAATATCTCCACCTTCTTCCCTCTCTCACCTCCCCTCTCTACTTCTCTCTATCTCCTCTCTCCATCTCTCTACCTACCTCTCACTCTATAACTCCATACCATTCTCTCTCTACCTACCTCTCTATGTATATCTCCTCTCTCTCTCTCTCCCTACCTCTCTATCTCATCTATACCTCTCCCTCCATCCCCTTTCTCTCTCTCTCTCCCACCCTCTCCTCTCTCTCACCCTCAGCCCCTCACTTTCTTTGTCTCTTTATTTTCTCTCTCTGCGATGTGCATCAAGGATGTGATACAAAGTGGAGGGAAGGTGTGGAGATTATAGAAGAGGGAAGGGAGGTAGGAGGAGGTAGAGAGAGTGAGAGAGAGAAAGGAGGAGAAGGAGGAAGGAGAGAGAGAAAAGGGGAGGAGGGAGGAAGAGAGGAGAATGAGAAGAGGTGATAGAGAGAAGGATGAAGGTGGAGATTGAGAGGAGGGAGGGAGAAGAGGTATAAAGAGATAGTGGAGTAGAATAATTAGAGGAGGGAGATATGAAGAGGTAGGTATGGAAAAAGAGGAGGTGAAAATAAATAGAGATAAAAGGTGAGTAAGAGAGGGAGGAAGATAGAAGAAGTAAGAAGGGGAAGGAGGAGAGAAAGGAGAAGGTATGAAGACAGGAGATGTAGGAGAAGGAAGTAAAAATCGAAGAGTAGAAGAAGGGGAAAGGAAGAAAGTGAGAGAAGATAAGTGATAGAAGATGTGATAAAAAGAAGTGGAGGAGAGAAGAAGAAGAAGAAGAAGAGATAGAGAAGGGGAAGAGGAAAATAGAGAGGAAGAGGGAGGGAGGGAGAGGGAGAGAGAGGTGATAGAGATATGTGATAGAGAGATAAGTAGGGTATTCAAACATAATAATCCAGCCAAAATAACCCCATCATAATAACCCAAGGACAAAATAACCCTATAATTTTTTTTTCCTTTCTCTATATTCTTATGGGGATATTCTTTCCATGGGTTATTCTGACCACAGGTTATTTTGGCTTGGGTTATTTTTTCCTTGGGTTATTGTGACCAGGTTATTCTATCTAGGGTTATTTTGGTCGGGTTATTATGTCCTACAACCGATAAGTAGAGAGGGAAGGAGGAAGGTGGAGAGATTGAGAGAGGTAAGAAGGGAGGAAGGGAGAGAGAAAGAGGTATAGAGGGATAGATTAGATAGAGACAAATAGAGAGGGAAGGTGGGTGGGAGGGATGAAGAGAGAGAGAGAGAGGTAGAGGGAGGGAGAGGAGAGATAGAGAGTAGAAAGGGAAAGAGGTAGGGAGGGAGACATGTGAGATATAGAGTGATGGAGGGAGAGGTAGGTAAAGAGAGGGAGAGGGGAAATAAAGATAGGTAGAGAGGGAAGGAGATGTAGAGAGAGGAGAGAGAGAAGTAGAGAGGGGAGGGAGGGAGAGGTAGGGAGGAGATAGAGGTGAGTGAGTGTGTGAGAGAGAGAGTGTGAGAGGAGATAGTGAGATAAAAAGAGGGGAGAGAGGAAGGGGGAGAGAGAGAATGAGACTAGAGAGGGAACGAGAGAGTAAGAGAGAAAGAGGGGGGAGGGACAGAGAAGTAGAGAGTAGTAGGAAGTGGAGGGAGAGATAGGTAGAGAGAGGTAAGGAGAGATGGAAGTAGAGTGAGAGGGATAGGAGGGAGAGTGGGAGGGAGGGAGGGAGAGTGAGATGGAGAGAGAGAGTGAGTGGTGAGATAGAGAGAAGTAGAGAGGTAAGGAGAGAATGAGAAATAGAGAGAGGGAGGTTGGAGGAAGGAAGAGGTAGAAAGGGATAGATGAGATAGAGAGAGGGGAGGAGGGAAAGTGGTGATATAGATGTTGGATGTTGTGGTTGTGTTTCTGATATGTGGTTGTCATTGATATCAACACTATTGACCTTTAAGACATTAGAAGTTGTATATGTTGAGGATATTGAGAAAATTGTAATGAAATAAGTTGCAGGTTGATAGTGATGAAGTGAAGTTTAGTCTGTTGGTTTTCTTAGTACGTTGATGATCAGAGCTTGTGGACTAAAGTTTTTTTTGTTGAGTATATCTAGTTTATCCATGTTAAGTTTTAGAGTTCTGCATGAAGATTTGATCGTGTTATGAGCAATTGTGTTCTGATAGTTTTTATGTTGCTTCAGTTGATGTTCCTAAATGAAGATAATGTGATTCTAGGTGATTGCACTGTGTTGTGGATCTTCGAGGAATAATTTTTGAAGGTGCTTCATGTTCAAGGATTTTGTTTTGGGTCTTCTCTATGTTGTGGCCGACCTTGGCTAATTTGCATTGAAAATTATTTATTGTTTTGAGCCGATAGTTTGTATTCATTTTAATATTTTGTTGAAGCCGACATGTAGCGATGCAATCTCTAGTTGTGGATATATATATATAAGCAATTGTTTATTCCATTTGAAGGAATGCTTGTGTGTGATATGTGTGAATAATGTACTAATCATTTGAAGGAAGAAGCAGAGCGTGAAGAAGAGTGAGTAGAGTGTAAAGAAGTGTTCATGTGCTTAACTAGAACTGTAATTAGGCATTAGCAGATGCTACTTTCTTAGTTCAAAATCCTGTGGATGTAATCTGAATATTTCTATAAGACAGTGTGTCTTCCTTTGGGCAGCAAGCCTTGTTGTAATTAAGCAATGAGTTCTAGGCAGTGTGCTTGCATGCATGTGCATTCCCCATGTTCTTCTTTATACTTTTAACAGGGTATAATCTTGTGGACTAACCTCCACCATAGTTTTTTCCTTAACAGGGTTTCCACGTAAAAAAATCTTGGTGTTATGTGTGTGTTTCTGATGTGTTGATGATTTATGATTTCATGGTTATTAATCATATCTCAGATTAAAGTCAATAAGTTTAATAAGTTTGAATTTCTGTGACAACTGATTCACCCCCCTCTCAGTTGTTTTCTCTTATGTTGCCAACAATTGGTATCAGAGCAAGTTCCTTGGAAGAAGTTTAATAGCTTGAGGTGATCTGGTATGGTGACATATAAGAAGGATAGTCTAAGATTTGATGGAACAAATTATTCTTTGTGGAAGACTCAAATGGAGTGTCATCTGAGATGCATTGGTGAACCCTATTGGAACATTACAAAGAATAGGTATGTTATTCCATAGAATGGCCCTTCTAATTCTGCTAAGATTAAGGATGTTGAGTACAATATCAAGGCTAAGAAAGAATTGTTGAGTGCTCTAACTAATTCTGAGATCACAAATGCGATGGATCTGAAGACTGCTCATGAGATCTAGAAAAAGTTGGAAACTTTGTATGAAGTTGATACCCATGTGAAGATTGCTAAGTTGTAAAGTTTGAAAGGGACATATGAAATGTTGAGAATGGGTGAAGATGAGAAGATTACTTATTTTATGCAGAGAGTGAATGAACTTGTGTGTAGTATCAGATGTGTCGGTGGAACATTGGAAGAATCAGAGATTGTTGCTAAAGTGCTCAAATCCTTGCCTCCTGCATACAAACACAAAGTTGTTGCTATTGAGGAGATCTAGACTATGACAAATGTAACCAGAGACATGTTGATTGGTAAGCTTGTTGTTTTTGAGTTGAGTGAGTTTGGTGATGCTCTTCCTAAGGTAGAATCTTCATTCAAAGCTATTATCTCTGGAAAAGATAAGCATAGACATGATCCAAGAGAAAGTTCTTCTAGAAAGATATTCAAGTATGAGGAGGAAATGAAAGAGATTGAAGACGAAGAGAGAAAACTAGATGAGCTTGAAGCACTTATTGTCAAGAGAGAAGCCAGAGGAGAAGGTAAGTATAAGGGGAAATTTCCTATTAAAAGTTTTTCTTGCAAGAAGATAGGTCATTTTGCATCAAGGTGTCTAGAAAGAGTTCCTAATTCAAGACCTAACAAGCCTAGATTTCAAAGGAAATGTTATTATGTTGTTGATGAAGGTGTGACAGATGATGAATTTGATAAAGGGAATGTAAGTGAGGACGAATGGGTATTTATTGCTATCAAGGAAAATAATCCTATGTCTACTGAATCTACTAATTATACAAATTTGGAGAAAGCCCTAGCTGCTCGAGTTGAAGAGAAATATGAATGGGTTATTGATAGTGGATGCTCTAGATGACATGACGGGTGATAAAAGTAAGTTTGTGAGCTTGGAAAATTATGATGGTGGTGTTGTAATATTTGGTGATGACAAAGAAGGTGTAATCCATGGTAAAGGATGCATTTCTTTTGATGGTAAGCATAATACTGATGATGTCCTATATGTGGAAGGTCTGAAGCATACTATTTTAAGTGTTGGATAGATGGTTGATAAGGGATACAATCTTCAATTCAAGGATGGAAAGTGTAGAATATTGGGGAGTTTTGAAAATGTGATTACATCAAGTACAAAAAAAAAGGTAACATCTTTCACCTAAATGTTGCTAGTAAAAGTTGTTTGATTGCTCAAGTTGATGAAAGTTGGTTGTGGCATAGGAGAATGTTTCATGTTAACTTTGACAATATTATCAAGATAATTTCTACTCAGGCTGTGAGAGATCTTCCTAAGTTGATAAAACCTACTAATACCATATGCAAGGAATGTCAGTTAGGAAACCAAACTAGAGTTTCATTTCGGAGCAAATAGCATTGTTCAAATAAAGTGTTGGAGTTTATGCATACTAACTTGTGTGGTCCTTCTAGAGTCAGAAGTTTACAAGGATATAGGTATTTCATGTTACTTATTGATGATTATTCTAGAATGATGTGGGTTACTTTCTTAAGGGAGAAATTTGAAGCTCTAGAGAAGTTCAATATTTTTAAGGCTATGGTTGAGACAGAGACAGGTTTGAAGATTAAATGTATGAGATTAGATATATGTGGTGAATTCACTTCGAGTGAGTTTAATTCTTTTTGTGAAGAACATGGAATAAAGAGACAATTATCTGCACCAATGGACCCCTCAGCAAAATGGAGTTGTGGAAAGGAAGAACAGGAAAATTGAAGAAGTTTTTAGAACTATGATGCTAGAAGGAAATGTTCCTCATATCTACTAGAGAGAAGTTGTGAGTACTGTTGTTTAGACTCTCAACTGGGTACAAGATAAAGGTGATACTGGTAAGATTCCTTATGAGCTATGGTATGGTCATAAGCCTACTATTAGATACTTCAAAATCTTTGGGAGTAAATACTATATCAAAAGAGATGAAGATATAGGAAATTTTGATGTTAGGAGTGATGAAGGAATCTTTCTTGGTTATTCTACTAAAAGCAAGGCCTACCGGTGCTACAATAAGAGATTGAGGAAAATGGTTGAAAGTGCAAATGTCAAGGTTGATGAAGACATAGCTTGTCCATCCAAAAATTGTGGATATGATTCAGATGATCAGAATGACAGTTCAAACAAAGGAAAGAAAGTTGAGACTTCAAATCAAGTTCAAATCATTCTAGTGAATCAAGAAAATCAAGAGGAAGGAGAAACTAGTGAAAGTGCAAAAGAGAGATCACAAGAGCTTGAATTTCAAGAACATCCTAAGACTCCAAGGTATATAAGACTAAATCATTCAAAATATCATATCATAGGTGATAAGAACAAGGTGTCCAAACTAGGAGAGAAATTGTAGAAGAATATTGTTTGATTTCAAAGACTGAGCCTACTAATGTCAATAAAGCATGCAAAGATGAACATTAGGTTGAAGCAATGAAAGAAGAACTACAAAAAATTGAGAAAAATGGTACATGGATTCTTGTTCCTAGACCTAAGGACAAAAATGTAATTGGAACTAAATGGGTCTTTAGAAACAAACTGAATAAGCAAGGTGAAGTTGTTAGAAACAAAGAAAGACTGGTATGTAAAGGATATTCTCAGATGGAAGGAATTGACTTTAAAGAAACATTTTCCCCTATTGCTAGGATTGAAGCTGTGAGATTATTTATTGCTTATGCTTCTTACAAAAACTACAAGGTTTATCAGATAGATGTCAAGTCAACATTTCTAAATTGCGAACTAGAAGAAGTGTATGTTGAGCAACATGATGGATTTCAATTAACTGATTAGGGAGATATGGTTTGTCGGTTGAAGAAATCACTGTATGGACTTAAGCAAGCCCCTAGAGCATGGTATGTCAGATTGGACAATTACTTGTTGAAGCTTGGATTTAATAAAGGTACTACTGATAGTAATCTGTATTTCAAGATTGATGATGATAAAGATTTCATTGTTGAAGTCTTTGTTGATGATATCATTTTTGGAGGAGATGACAGTTTGTGCATGAATTTTTTTGATGATATGTAGAATGATTTTGAGTTGTCTATGATTGGAGAGATGAAATTATTTTTGGGATTGCAAATCACTTAGCTAGATAAAGGGATCTTTATATCTCGGTCCAAGTATGTGAAAGAATTGCTAAAGAAGTTTGGTATGGAAGATTCAAAGCCAATTGGTACACCTATGGTGACTGGATGTAAGTTGACACAAGATGATGATTCTCCTAAGGCAAATCAGACTAGATACAGATCGATGATTGGTGGATTGATTTAGTTAACTCAAACTAGACCTGATATCATGAATGTTGTATGCATTGTTGCAAGATTTCAAGTTGATCCTAAGGAATCTCATGTGACTATTGTGAAGAGGATTTTCAGATACTTGAAGGGGACAGTTGACTTTGGCCTATGATATCCTAGAGATGATGATCTTACTTTGAGTGCTTACCAATGTTGATTGGGTAGGAGATGTGAATGATAGAAAAAGTACTAGTGGTGGTGCATTTTTCTTGGGAAAGAAGTTGATTTCATGGTTAAGTAAGAAGTAGAATGCCATTTCTTTATCTATTGCAGAGGCAGAATAAATTGTTGTTGCTAACAATTCTACTCAAGTATTATGGATGATGCAAATGTTGAAAGATATCAAAGTTGTATATGATGAGCCTATTGCTATATTTTGTGATAATTGAAGTGCAATTAACATTTCTAAGAATCCAGTGTTGTATTCAAAGACCAAGCATATATCTATCACCGAACCAAAAACCCTTTAAGTTAGCACCGTTGGTGAAGCAGCAATAGAATGAACCAACTGTTCATTCACAACTTGACACATTGACCTCCAAAAAACTTGCCACTTAGTGCATACACACATCTAACACCTTTAAAAACATCGTCAAAGTTGCATATCAAAACATTCATCCACAGTGCAATGCAGAGCATTTCAATCATGTACTCTACCATAGTAACTCTGTCATTACCAAGTCTGATACTCTGTCAACTCTAACTTCAACTACGAAGGACTTCAAGACTTGAAACTTTGGATTTAGATTCCTCCAACATGCACCAATATTACCTTAGAATTGCATGACAAAATTCTTCATAGCGAACAATGCAGACCACAAAACTGGTTCAGTAAACTCTAAAACTATACATTGAGATTTAGGAAACTACCCAACATATTTGGTCTACTCTGGACCAACACATCTACAACTATACAATAGGTTGACATCACTAACAATAATTAATCTTCACCTGTGTATCAATGTTGACATCAATGACAACACCAGGGTAACCTCATATGCCATACATCCATCAATATTCTCAATGACATACAAACTTCCAACACATCCCATATCATAACTATATATTTTATTTGATATTTGGTCAACATGATTCTTCTATACATCATCATCTTACATTGGACTTCTTATATCTTGATAATTATACTAACCATTATATCCATGTATCATTAAACAAACAAAAAAATCCACATAGTCTATGTATACACAATCATTAATATCATCATAATATTATATAATATATATATATATATTATAGATCCTTAAACATAGCATGAATAGGATATAACTATAGAGGAGGGGGACCAATCACTCAGCAGCTCCAGGTCACGGAGAGCCGAGAGTTGAAGGCTACCCTAATCTACCTCAAGTGGAATAAGTGTTTAGGAGAGTGTTATGATGTTAAAGGGTAGAGAATGAAGAGCACTCTCAATGCTTTTGTCAATCTACTGACTTGAAAGTTATGTTCAGACTAAGTGAGCATATTTCTGAAACCTAGAAAGTGACTCTATCAACTCTTTTCTAGAGGACAACAGTGTGCAACAGGGATGACAACGTGACATGCTGGTGTCTCACAAGTGCATTGTCGTTCGTATGGATAGATAGTAAGAAAGGATAGTCTGAGGTGCTAAAATCCTACTAGCAACTTAGTTACTAAAGTCTTGAGGTGATAAAAAAAAGCAATAAATGATAGAATAATTGAAATATTAAGAGAGGTTCTATAAGAAATGAAAAGAACAAGAGGGATAAGAGTTCAACTCGCAAAAGGTTTAGTTCTCCCATAAACTCCACACAAACAAGTGCCTACACACAACAAAGTGAGGAAAATTGTTGGGGTTGTTTTGGGACTTGTCGCATTCAAACCCCCGTTTTGGTGTTTCCACCTCCATGGACAACTAGATAGATAGAATATAAAAAATAAATAAAGAAACTATAATATCAAACACTACAAGAAACACTATGCTACTCAAATCCAACAATAATGCAATAGTAATCAAATGATAGCATCCTCAACAAAAGGAACTCAAGGCCAATAAGAGAGGAACACAAATCTAGAATTGTGGTAAAGTAGACGTGGCCACATTGGCACCAAAGGAAGTCTCACAAGACAACAAGTTGCAACTTCTATGGTAGATGTGAAGAATGTTGTGATTGTTGGAATAGTGAAGTTGATAGTGCAATAAGTAGCCCAGAAGTGTGAGAGAACTATGAATTTTCAAGTTCTTTAAGAATGTGTAGAGCATGTAGAAGACTCAACGAGAATGAGAGATAGTCATTTCTAGGTGAATTTGGGAGGGAAGGAGTCATTCAAAGGCTGGTTGAAGGGTGAAAATGTGTTACACTTCGGCCCCAATGGTGAACGTAATGCCTCTATAGATTCCAAAGGTAGGAATCCCATCAGGATGGAAGCGTTCCATGCAGACATCCATGCATTGCACACATGTCCCTAATATAAATTCACCCACAACACTACAAACAAGTGCCAAGTGGATGGGGTACGGACAGAGGATGTAGGATTACATTGTCGGGTTTGATTTTCTAAGGTAAAGGGTGTAAAAGGGGAACTTGCAAAAAGGGTGCAAATTCACACCTATAAATTTTTCCCCCACTTTAGCAAACATGAAGGCCAATGAGTGTTGGGTAAAGTAGGTCAAAAGAGTTCTAAGAAAATATACTTGAATTGTCGAGGAAGCATACCACAATCAAGCATGCTTGAAAGCGCAAGGCAGGAAAATGGCTCCATAGGTACTCAATCCTAAAGATAGGTAAATAAAGTGCACCAGAGGCCTAAAAAATAGTGGTGAACAGATCCCACAAGATTTAAGCACTTCACAGGTCCTCGAACTTGCAAAGGAGGCACTCCCAGTTGCTCGAACCTAAGGAAGTCTGATGTGAGAGGATCTATAGAGTCTGATTGAAAAGTAGCTTAATAGGCACACCTACAAAGCAACATGTTAATCCGCAAACAAAAAATGTTAGATAACAAAAAGAATCCATGCAAGAAGACAAGCATACAGTCAATAATTGAAGGAGAAGCTTTCAAAGGGGTCCCTTGGGTACCCTTCAAAAGAAAAGGGGTTCACTCAAGGGACACTCTGTTTGAAAGTGCAACAGTATTTTTTGCAAATCGATTCAACATAAAGGAATCCTTTTGAAAGATTTCACTTCATCAATGAATTCAAAAGGAAGAATTTCCCCTCACAAGGGGGAAGTTAGGACTTCTCCCATAGGAAAAGGCACTCCCTCCTCAGAGGAAAGTTTCTCAAATTCTTTATTTATGAACCCATGATGAAGGAAAAGTATCCCGCTATGGTTCTTGGTTGAGGAATGCGATTTTTGAAAAATATTTTGAAAAAAGGTTTAAAAATAAAGGTTTTCAATAAAAGATTCATTGGCCGTCAAATGCATTTTTTTGAAAATTGAGGAAATGTGATAGCCCCCCCTTAGGATGGTGCATGTTGAACACAAAGGCAGGTGACATCCTAAGGAGAGAAAAGGAAGAATAAAAAGTGATGTTGTTGCCCATGGAACATGACGAGATGTAACTATGGTAATGTTGTCGCACAGACGAGGGACAACACATAGGAACCACAACATCATGAAGCAAGCAAAGAAGAGAGAAAGATAAAAAGAAAGGAGAAACAAGGATGCAATGAACAAGAGATAGGGGATCTGATATTTCAAGGTCAGAGCTACTCATAAATATAGATAGATAGATATAATAATATATAAATGAACTGTCATCAACCCCCTACTATATTAGACCATGTGAAGAAGGAACATGAAGACAAAATGAAAATAAAAAATTGGGTCAACATGGAAGGGAGGCCAAAATTCCCTCAACACTTTGCATTGTCCCCAATTGTCAAAAATCAATACATGACAAAGAGAAGAATTATGTGACAAATAGAAGAATTTTTATGACACAAAAAACACTACTATTTCCAAGCACCTACGAAGGTGACAAGGGTCATTCAAGAGCATGTAAAACAAGAATGGGGGAACACAACACACAAACACGATCTAATCTCCAGATAAAGAAGAGGTGTCCCCTATTCCTCATCAACCAAGAGGTCATCATTCTCCCTATCTAGATCACTATAAGGGGAGGGAAGACAAGCCTACAAGGGTGGAATATCAAGGGGGGTACCCTCTGACCCTCTTGTAACAAGATCCAAGGAAGAAGGCCCTTCAAGGTCTTCTCCACTTAGTTCTTGTGAGGTGAACATCAACAATCTTTCAAAGATCGTCAATAGGGTTGAGACATTATCCATAGAGTTGAACATGCACTTTACAGGAGTAGCATGCATCAACTTAGCAGGTGATGGAGGTAGTGCTTGAGATCCACTACTATACTCACCAAATGATTTGGGAGTAGTAACAAACTTCGAGGATGTTGGGGCTTCCTCTATCACTAGGACAGTGCAGGACAATGCAAAACCACCCTCTAAAGAAGGAAAACCCTTCTTTTGACCCCCATTGCAAGTGCTATCATCGTCCATCTTTCACTTCATCGGGGGATGCAATATTGCCACATATGAAGCAAACGGTGTGGAGGAAGAGGAGAAAACCACAAAGGACACCACCAAGGTGTTCAACATGTCCACGGGTTTTGAAAATGGTGGGATGTCTAAAAGAAATACTGAGGCTAAGGGAACTGAAGCAGAGAGGATGAAAGAGGGGGACATAGTAGAAGATGTCAAAGCAATAGCTATTGGATCCTCTTCCTTCTTCTGCAAGGTGGCCTGCTAAGCGGCCAGAGCCTTCCTCCAACGCTTGCACTCATGTGCAAGGTAGTTTCTACGACTTTGGGAGCTAGAAGCCACAACCTAAGAAGGGACGGGAGACTCATGTTCAACCATCGAAGTATCCATCACAACCATTTTTGGTGAAGGGATGGACTCCTGGATGAGAACAAGAGGAGAGGATGATGGAACAACAGTGGGGGGAGAAAGCTCAAGTGCCTCAATGGCGGGCCTCTTCCCATTCACTACCTTATAGGTAGGAGTAGTATGAGGCTGTAGAGGCCAAGACATAGAAGACACTCCATGGGGACCTTTCCCCTTACTGTAAAAAATAGGTCGAGGCATCGTGGGTAAGACAGGAAGTTCAAACATCGAACACTTCGGCTTTCAACAAGTGGGCACCATTGGACTCCCTAGAAAACATATAGGAGCAGAAGTCGATGATGCCACAGCAAGGTGAGAGGAAGTAGCAGGTGAGACAATGGAAGAAGAAGAGGAAGAGCCCTAAGCAGACTTCTCCTCTTCCATTTTTTGAGCAAAAAAGGTACCCTCATCTTCAACCTTCAAGCAAGTTGTTTGTGAAATTGCATAGGGAGAAGGGGAGTATCTCACCTTTGGAGTTATGCCCCCACTCTTGTACTTCACACAAGTTCAGTACAATAGGTCCATCCTAGGAGGAAGTGGACCAACAAGAGAAAGCTAGAAGCGATCTAGTGAGTAGCCCCCATGTGCAATCACTGATTTCTAATCGGTGTCATGGACTACATGCACATAACCCTCATGGGAAAACTTCAAGCACTTATAAATTACCGAGGGAAATTCATTCATGGAAACTAGATAGGGAATGCCTCGTTTCACTCTGAATAGTTCAAACCTCGAGATGATATCAAAGAGTGCATTCATGATTCTAGGCCCAACCAGGACTAACAAGGTGATACAATCGATGGGAGGGATGGAAAGCCCATCATGTGTATGTATAATGCTTATAGATTCATCATATCCATCCTTATGTAAAAAGTTTACCAACATGATTTCCTCCGTAATGACATTCACCTAGCATGTAGGGTCAACGAGGACACCAGTTACGGTATTCCCATTGATACGTGTGAGGATGTACAAAGGGGATGGTTCTCTATTAGAGTTCATCAGAAAATATTGCAAGGTAAATGTTATAGCGGGAGATCTACTCGTAGGTTACATAGATGGGATGGGTAGATGTAAGAAGAAAGCTATCTCTACATACACTAGAAAAAACTTTCGTAGGAGCCCCCAAAGGTTTTACAATTAGATGGGTGACCCACTCAATGTTTCATTTTGTAATGCTTAGGTAACCTCCTAGCTATGCTAGTGGGGGTTGTAGGTTGGGTTGCAAGGCTAGGCACCCTACAACACTCACACCCACAACACTCCTAGATCAAGAGGGAAGGGTCTTTCAACACTACCAAATAGAACCAGAATGGTTCATGTCAAGTTCACCAAAATGTAGAGGAGGGGGACCAACCACTTAGTGTCTCTAGGTCACAAATAGCCAAGAGTTGAAGGTTCCCCTAATCTACCTCAAGTGGAACAAGCGTTTAGGAGAGTGTTATGATGTTAAAGGGTAGAGAATGAAGAGAACTCTCAATGCTTCTACAATCTACTGACCCAAATTTATGTCTGGAATAAGCGAGTAGATTTCTGAAACCCATACTGTAACTCTGTCAGCTCTCTACCAGAGGACAACAGTGCACAACAGGGATGACAACATGGTGCGTTGGAATCTCATAATTTCATTGTCATCCATACATACAGACAGTGAGATAGGATAGTCCAAGGTGCTAAAAACCTACTAATGGCTTAGTTATTGAAGTTGTGGGGTGATGATGAAAGCAAGAAATGACAGAATAATTGAAATATTAAGAGTATTGGGAATAGGATGTCATTTAATTGCAATCCTAAACATACTTGATGTATCTCCTAAGTCCTTGGAAAGTGTACCCCAACACTAGGATTAGAAAGAGATTAAATTTGAATGAAATGAACATGTAAGTTGACATTTGTAATTATTCATAAATGATAGGAACATGTGGTGACGTACAAGAAGAGCTCCTACAAAATAGGAGCACATGGGGCACCCACATGGAAGGTGGAACCCACCTTGCTTAAGTTAATTGTTTGGAGGATTAATAACACTTCAGTAATGCATGTTTTGATCCTAAAAATTAGGGATTGATATTTACATGAGTGGAGTTCAGTTCAGTTTAGTTTAGTTTAGTTTAGTTTAGTTCAGTATCAATTCAGTTCAGTTCAGTTCATTTATGGTTTAGTTATCTCCAATTGCATGTAGTTAGTTTGAGTTGAATACTAGTTGACTTCAGTTGACTTCAGTTGCATGACTAATGACTTCAGTTGCATGATAGATAATAGGTGGATACTAATAGTTAAGTGGGGATGATCAATCATGCATAATGTTTGCATGAATTGATGGAGAGATATGTTTCAGTTAACTAAGGTTGGCTTGGACCCACCTTGGGCGCCCAAGTTGGAATCTTTGAGTTAACACCTTTTACATGAGAAGATATTTACAAGGATCAGTTAAGTGGGCCCATTCTCTGGTGCCAACTTTGAGGTGACGCTTGCAAGATATTTTCTTGACCAACGTTTATTAAGTGTTTAGTTTGGGGTGCCTAAATTGAGGAAGACTTTGGTTTGACTTTAGATTATATTGTGGAACTCTACTTGCCCAATCTAGGCATAGATTTTTGTGAAGAGATTTATGCTCTTTTTTTGTACAACTCTTAGGATTTTACAATGCTCATACTTTTCTATTAATTGCAGCAAGTGCATCATAGTTTGAAGCAGGTCAGCAAGTGCATCAGAGATGCTACAGTTGGAATAGCCCCCCACGAATTTCCCTCCAAGACATGAATGGCCATGTGGAATAGTAGTAGTCATGAGGATTCTAGGAGGCATTGAGGGATTGAGGAGTGAGATCTA
This sequence comes from Sequoia sempervirens, assembly GCA_007258455.2. Lineage (NCBI taxonomy): Eukaryota > Viridiplantae > Streptophyta > Pinopsida > Cupressales > Cupressaceae > Sequoia > Sequoia sempervirens. Next base: position 544,523,502 of record VDFB02270651.1, on the reverse strand, counting down.
AGGAAAGGATGTGGGCAGTGATCGGGTGGCAGGTGACTCCTTCCCACGCACAGTTGTTAAATCCCTTCCACGATTGCAGTGTGTAATGAGAAGAAGTGAAATTGAAGCCCTCTTTAAAATATAGCAGGGAATTTCTTTCATCCACATGACATGCCGAGGAGCTTAAAGGCATCATCATTACTAATAACAACCACATCATCACCATCTTCATTGCAGATTGCACAACACTTCAAAACAACTTGATCTCTCTGTGTGGAAATAATGGAAACTAAAGATTATTCATAATTGTAGTTCTACATTTATTCTACCGGTGAATGTGGGAATAAATCTACTCCACTCAATTTTCCATAGTTATTCAAAGTCAAGAAATTTGTGGTGTTTATTAAAGTTAGGAAAATTTCCGCACTTTTTTCAAAGTTTGTTGGATTAATAGAATGAACACCATTTTTTTTACGGCTTGGCTAGTTTTTCTTCCCGTAAAATCAACAGTCTTTCTCTATGACTCATTCTCGCATAGAATTAGAGGGGGAAAATATTTCGTAATTATCTCATCTAAATGTTTGTTTGCTTTGCCATTTTTTCTTCGCATAGAATATTCTGATAAAATTACCATTCAATTTCTATAATTTCATGTCAGTGCAATCAAATCAAATCATTATAAATTTCTAATAAAAAGAGTTGATTTAATGAAAATTAAATTACTTCCTTTAAAAAAATATTTGGAAAAATTAAATGTGTTTTAGTTGTTATATTTTGTGGAAGCTTAAATAAAAGGAAATCTATAATTAATGATTTTAATTTAATGTTATAGAGAAAATTTTAAATAATAAATATTTATGGTATAGAAGTGTGATGAGGTTTTCTCTAAAGGTAATCATAGCATCTTTGTTAATATGTTTTATTTATTCATCTTAAATATGGTGGTTTTTTTATGTGCATATTACAAGAATATTACAACTATTGTAAGACAATTATGAAACTTATTTCATTGTAGAAATATTTTTTAAAAATGAATATATTCTAATTGTTAAATTTTGTGAAAGTCTTAAATAAAATTAGAGAATTTGAGTATTTTAATAAATTTTAAATATTTATAACAAGTAGAATATATTTTTAAAAATTCATAACAAATAAAATATTTTATATCAAGAAATTTAGAGAAAGTTTAATTTGAATTGTAAAGAAATCTAATGATTTGATTTGATTTTCTTTATTAAAATTGGACTTTTATAAATGTTACAACCAATGTGATTCAATTGATCTAATTCAGTATTGTGTAAAATCATATGGTTGAATTTAGGAATTAGAAGTTAAAAGGAATTAAAGTACAAGTAGTTTATTTGAACTCTCAAAGGATAGTTGTCTATCATTTTGATCATAACTATTGAATTTCAGTTCAAAATTGCTTAAACTTAGACATATAAAAACATAAGGATGAAATATTAATTTAGGATATTTTAAAAAAATAGGTAGAGTTGAATCTACATTATAAAATTGACCTAAGATTAGATCTAAACATATGAAAATGAACTTTGTGTATTAAAATGACCTTTAAATCATAAAAATGAAACTTTGACCTAAAAAAAAAAAATGTAGACGATGGGTAGACTAAGGTTTGATTGCCTTGTGAAATTACTTAAGGGTGATGTACTCTTATACTTGACTTAGATACACCATTTAAATGACTCAATGTGAAAAATGATGAATAATGATTCATTAGAAGGTGATTGGCTTGTGTCTATGGAGAAACTTAAATTTTTGATCAAGAGGATCCAATACATGGCATGCCATTTTTTTGCTCACAAATTCAACCTAAAAATATGAACTAATATTATGAAATCAGATAATGTCTTTAAAGAAGGTTGTAACACCCCATTGGTCTCCATTTAATAGAGAAGATAATCCTTGACCACTATAATATGTCATGGATTGAATCTAAGTTATTTTGCATAATGATGAAATTATAAACTAGCATGATATCCTTGTACATGCATCTTGAATACATAATAAATTTCTATGTTAAGTTGTTATTATCATGTAAAAATTTGGAAAACCTATTTTTTATTAATAAAAGCAACCCATATTAAGGTTACTAAATTTTGGTTTCTAACTTTAAAGATTACTTTTTACTAAACTGAACACCACATGGATTATCTTGTAAAGAATACATGAATTGATGAACTTATTTAAGTGTGTAAGAATAGCTAACAAGGACTTGGAGTGATTATTATTGAATGAGTATTTTGGACTAATATTGTTAAATAATTGAAACTTTAAATTTTAAACTTCATGATAATTCATGTGGCATGATGCCTTGATGAACATATTAGACTATGTAGGATTTTTTCAACATGGATGGTCCAAACTATGTGAAAGGGCGATGCTCTAGTTCACTAGAATTTAATGTTGTACATGGTGATGGTGCACAATTGCACCTATTAAAATAACACCAAGAATAAATGGAGAAGCCAAATGTCCCACAAGGAAATTAGGGAAGACCAACTATGTACTAGGAATTCCAACAAGTGTACATTCTAATTACATAAATTTGATGGTTGTATGAGAATTGAGGATAATGCATTGGAGAGAATACACCTAAAGGATAGAGGAATTTAGAATGTATGATCCAACTGCACTACAACCAATTCAATTGGTCAATTGGAGCCATGAATTTTCATGGTGGGATCATGAGGAATAATGAAGATGTGTGGTAGAAGGAAACCCCAAAATGAAATTAGGGAGAACTCAAGCACTAGCCCAAAGAAACCAATAAAATTTGAACAAAAGATTCAAGAATCTCATAAATCCCAAATAATGTAAGGTTAAACCTTGTTGAATTATAGAATACTTGCACCTTAGAAAATTATGCTAGAATAAAGTAGAGTAATGAGGAAAATCAATAAACGGAGTTGTAAAAAAGTCATAATATGGTATATAGCATAGTGCTATAATTTGTAATTAAGTATGAGACTAATGTCTTGTTCGATTATATCCAAAAATAAGTTTGGTGTGTTCGATTGTGATTGAATTTATAGGTGTATATATTCATGTTTCTTGTGGTGTAAATTTGTGAAGTGATTCTTGTTTATGAGTTTTATTGATAAGTACAAGATGTGCACGATTCAATGAATAGGAAGAATTTATAAAGTAGTTCCTTGAATCATAGGTGGAAAGGGGAAGTGAAAAGTATTGATCAACCTTAAGGCATTGATGGAGCTATATAACTACCATTTTTTACTAAGGTTAGAGCCTTGTGGTCATTTGTGCTTAAACTTAGATAATGGATGGTGTTGGAAAGAAGGATGGGGAAGTATAGTCCAAAGATCTATACCCTAGGGTATCTTGTGTAGTAATTTTATATCCTAGATGATAGAATAAGAGAAACAAGCATTTGTGGTGAGGATTTCAAAAGAACGGATAAATATTTACTATATTAACAACAAAGAACAATTCATTCATCCATAACATATATGTAGACAACTCCTTATATCTCCTTATATTATATTATAACCATATACAAAAGGTAGGTCTTAGTCTCTACTCATATATTCCTTATACATATATTTATATCTATCCCTCTATCTACATATATATCATCCATCATTTATTATTTACATTGCACATATATGTGCATTTCCATAAGGGACATGTCTCCTAATTACAACTAATGCCTTTGTTGTCCTCCATGAATCTTTTGCAGTAGCTTGTAGTAAGATCTATTCTAGCCCTTGACTTGCTAACAAATGGCTATGGTAGGAATGAAAATTGAGTTATATTCATCTTTATGAAGGTGGGATGTTGGATATCTTAGTATTTCAACTAGATAGAGTTCAATTTTAAGGTACAATAAGAATTTTTTTGTGATAATATGAGATTGGTCCCATGAGTGAGGTTTTATTCCTCCCAATTTGTATTGTGTGTCCAATCTAGTCTATATGTTGCATTAGATGTGTTTCTATGCATTTGACTGAGTATATGTTTCTATGCAACCTTATGACCAAAATTGTTACATGCATAGCAATAACCATGAAATGAAACAACATCATTTCTTTGAGCCACAAATGATCTTCTACCCATGTGATCATTCCTTCTTTCTCTATATCTACAATTACAGCCTTATGCCCAAATTCATTGTAAGAATAACAATAACCTTGAAAATATTGAGTGAACCTGATAGGGGAATGTTGAATAGTAGGTGGAGGACCTTTAAATCTCCTTTATCTCCAGAATAGGATGAATCCACCTTCTTTCTTGCTATCTATCTTCTTTTCTTGATCTAAACTTGCATCTCTGGAGGTTGTCTTCTTAGATTCTTTTAATGCAAGATTTTTCCTCCTTTATTTTAGACTTTCCTTCTACTTTGAAATTCTCCTATAGGTTTACAGAAGCATTGGCTGTTGGGAACTTTACTTTTCTCAAAACCAAGACTAGATTTTTCTTTTGAAGACTTTTGAGAGTTGATGATTTCATCAATAATGTTAGAGCCTCCTTTCATCTTTAGTCCTTTGTCAATTTTTTGTCTTTCTTTTTCCAATTCTATCCTTAGGGAGACAATCTGTTCTTCAAGCTTGAAACATTCAATAGTTTTTTCAATGAGTTGGATAATTGGGCACTCTTCAATTCTTTTACCTTCTTCATCTTGAAATTTCAACTTTCTAATTTTTTTCTCTGATTTTTCAAGTTTGTAATAAAGTTCTTCATTCTTTTTTCTTTCTTCATCTAGATAATTTAGATTAGAAATGAGTTCTCATTCATAATCCACTAGATAATCTTCTTTATTGAATTCAAATTCAAATTCATCATCCTCCTTTTGAAGTATGGCCTATCTTTCTTGAGAGAACTTCTTTTTGGGAATTGCTTTATTCTCCATGTTTTCCAAAGATAGGATCTACCTCAACTATTAGGTTTGTATCAAGGAACCTTGCTCTAATACCAATTGTTGAACTTAATAGAATACTGAGAGGAGGGGTGAATCAGTATGCTTCAAAAATTCAATTCCAATTAATCACTGTCGATGCCATTTAAGCATTCAACTACTTAAAAAAAAGGAAATAAAATGAGCACACACACAAGAACACAATAGACACCAGATCTACATGGAAAACCCCACATGGGAAAAACCACAGTGAAAAATGTTGCTAGTAGCTATTATCCTGATCCAGCCTCACAAGTAAATAATAGTTCACAAATTTGATTTTGGGCTAAAACCTAAGGAAGCAACTACACCCTAACTTTATTTTAGGGCCTAAAACCTAAGGAAGCTACTACTCCCTAATTGAAAAAGAAACAACTCAAATATGATTGATTTTATGGCTTCAACCATTGATAGTCATCAATTCTACACATTAGGTCTATAGTGGATATTGTCACGCTCTACTCATGCACTCATACATCTTCTCACACTTCCATAATATTCACATATTTTATCTTTAATATATATCATCTATACACTTTTAAAATACAAATTCAGTTGACCATAAATAAGAAATTGTGAAACTTATAGCATGTCAACCTACATCTTCATTGGCGGTATACAAAAATGATGAAACTATAGACACTGAAAAATTGACCACTTTAATTTGGTCAATTTACCCCCAATTCGACTAATGCCATATCCTCTATATTAATTAAATAATACCCTATTATTGAATTAATATTCATTATCCCTTATCCTTTCATCCTAATTTATTTCTTCTATCATCTTTAAAATCTTAGCCTAAAGTAAATAATTACCTTTAATTATTTTCTCTCATCCCTTATCCCTTTTCCTCTAAAGAATTAAATAAATAATCTATTTATTTAATTCTCCTCATGTCACATCCTCCATAAAATGCAAGTGGATCATTAATCCTCATTACCCACCTAATCATTTTCCTAATCCCTCACTTACACAACCTAATCATTTATTAGCTATCCCAACCTACCCTTTGTTCAACTCTCCCCATCCCCCAAGGAATTTTTAATTCCTTTTTGTCTTCCCAAAGTCCTTTTGAGGAATTTTTAATTCCTCTCCCATCTCCCAAGGAATATTAAATTCCTTTTATCCTTTCCATGCACATTAAAAGGAATTTTTAATTCCTTTGGTCAACTCTTTGATCTCAGCCCTTGATCTCTTGTCCTCTTTCAATCTCCACCATCCATTCCATCTCCCTTGCTAAATGACTAATAGTTAGCCATTTTTGCAACCCTAATCATTCATCATCTCACTCTCTCAATCATACACTACCATCTTGCATCCATAACCAAAATCCATCATCCTTGCATCCAAATCAAGTAGAATCAAGTCATTATTCTATCAAAATCATTCTAGGAGCACACATATCAAGTCACCAATGAGGGAAAACAACTTCATCAAACTCAAACAAGGTAAAATTTGGTCTTATTTTCATTTTAAGTTTGACTTTCATCTTAAGCCCAATCTTGAGTGTTTTGTTTTGTTTTTATCTTCTTGCTTGAGTTTATTTCTTGCATTCTAGATGGGGTAAAAACACTACACACAGAAACATTATTTACATCTCTTCTAAATGAGTTAGCATGAACCATACAACATATACAAACACTTTATAGAAATCGCTCAAACATGAACTAGTGGTGCACATCATCAACATACCCACTGTCAACCACAAAAATAACATAACTTCACAAAATGACATGAAACAACTATGTGATATTGGAAACAAGATAGATCTTCATGCACTTCAATCCTCAGACACCATGAGGCATGTGGAATGTCCACAAAAAATCATACAACTGATCTTTACAATCTTCTACTAGCACTACAAGTATTTAGACATATTTTTTATAGAAGATTAAGCATCCAAAATCAATTATAACTCTCTTTCACTTGAAAACTAAAATTGCAGAGCACCAAGCCACTTGAAACTTCCATATTGCATACATAAGACATTGTTGATTATGTCCCCAAATCTGCTTGGTCAAATCTTTACATTTGAAGGAATGTAGAGCATTCCAACAAGCCTTCATAAGCACTTTGCACTGCAAGAGCATAGACCAAAACTTTGTCACAGGTAAATTTCACTACAAAATGTCTAATGCCATGAAACTTTGGATATGATACCTTCACATCTCTATTTACTTATCTTCTGAACCACAAGACCAAATCTTGCTCTACAAAAGGATGCAAACCAAAATACTAACTCTATCTAAAGGTATATAACTGAGAATTCCATGGACAAAGCTTCTATAGCTTTTCATTGAGTGTGGTACACTATATTGGCAAGATATCAATGTAGACATACTGAAAACACATTAGGAAATGTGTATCCACCTTCGTACCATACTTAGACAACAAACTAGCCATTAGTCTTTCACAACACTGCAATACTAACTAGAACTATTAGACATCTCTACATATTAGCTATCTTTGAAACATATACATTCTTCATCACACTTTTGACAGCAATGAAAACTAATCTTATCAAGTTGCAACACTTTTAATATAGATAGGTAGATTTAGTTCAAAGGAAGTGTTTTTGTAGAATAGTTCCTCAACTTTAGATGAGTTGGTTAACGAGGAGATGACTCTCAACACTTGTTCATAAATTATATTTTTAAGAACATTTGAGGTTTGATAGACCTCATATAGAAGTATTCCATTCATAACACTCATTATTATTTTCTAGGTCTAAACATTATTTTCTTACATGAGGTTACTTATTTTAGTTTTTGCTTCTACAACATGCCATTTTATCTAGACTTTTAGTCATTTTTTTTATAGCAATCATGAAGTGGATCGTGTTGGTGTCATCAAATTTATCTTTCGCATGTGACATTAATTATTTTTTATGACTCAAATTGTGTTGTTGAGAGATCTACCTTCTAGAGATGGGTCATACATTTAATTTATTCGACCAGTTACATCCTATGTAATTATTCAATATGATTGAGAAGACTTATGATAAATGTGGTGTGTTGCATATGTGTTTGAAAACTAGTGAAAGAGAAGTGTGGTACTTTTCTATAATAATATATGGATTTATGATCATAATCTTAATTGATTTCATTCTCATATCTAGCATGGTACACATGGACTAACCTTAGAGAAAGAATTGATAGGGTTCTTAAGCAACTTGATAGAGCCATATTGATCACTCAATCATTCATTTCTTTTGACTGTTGTGTAATGACAGAAAAAGGTCCCCTCCTAACATGGCCTTGATTTAGTGTTGCAATGTGTCTAACATATTCACATTATGTCTTGGGCCCTTGTGAACTAAATGAGCTTATTGGTGCCTTATTTGGAGTCTTGTAAAGTGTTGTAACACACTTTCACACTTTTCTAGGGTTTTATTTAATAAATAGGATTCTTTATGCTTTAATTGGCCTTATTTTGCATCCACAAGCCTCATTTAATGAATCTTTTCGAGGATAATCCTGACACAAATCAACATCCAATCATAATTCAGGTGTTTTCAACTTGTGTGGCCCATATTTAGTGATTTGGGACTCATTCGCCACCTTGGGTGAATGAGTCCCACCTAGGATTTTGGGTCTTGAACCTAGTTTCACACCTTTCTAAGCATTTTTTAAAATGGTCCCATAAATTATGCCTAATGGGACTCATTCACCACCTTGGGCGAATGAGTCTCACGTGGCCCAAAATCAAAATTAACTCAAAATTTTGGTAGGATTTTATCCTCCTAGATCTGATGTCAGCTTGTAGTGTTGTAATTCTGAGAATTCTTGCATAATTAAGTATAAATGCAAGTTTCTTTCATTCATTTTACACCTAGCAAGTTGAATGAGCATCCTTATAGAAAGTTTGAGTTCACAAGAGTATTCAATGCATTCAAGAGCAAATTATCAAGAATTTTAGAGCATTATTAAAGTATCAAGCATCATGTTTGTTTTTGAGCTAACAATTGTGATGTAGGGTTTTATGATTCAAGCTAGAATTACATTCAAGATCTATCACATTCAAGTAAGATTCAAGGTCTACATCCATTGGAGCCATCTCATACATGTTTGCAACACTTCATTGCTAGGGTGTGATGAGTTGTAACATCATATTTTTTTCATTCATCATTTTCCATTCCTATTTCATTTATGTTGGTGTGAATAATTGTCTTGTACCTAGCTTATTCATTCACTAGGTAAATTAGGGGACATATTCACATGGTTAAGTTTACTTAGATAAAAGATTCTTTCTAGAAGTCTTAGTTGGCTTTTCTAGAACTTATCTTATCTAGCTAGGATGCATCATTTCCTAGGTGATTAGGTTGTTGGTTGTCTCATGTCATAGGATTATAACATTTTTCAACATCATATTCATTCCTATCTCTCAACCTTGCCCATATAAGCAAGGTATCTCTTGTACATTTGAAATCAAGCTTATATCAAGCAATTCAGCCATTAATCAATCTTGCATTGTGAAGCAAACTTTCTTGCCATTCTCTCTCTTGTGGAAGTGGTTTTGGTCGTAACTGATCTTGGGCGTGTTGAGGAGTCACCATATACTCTTACATGGTATCAGAGCACTCCAAGTATTGTAGACTCCTTCCTAGATCTGAGGGTGATATGTTGGCTTGAAGATATTTGCTGGGTGTAGATTGGGGTTTCAAGAACCTCACGGTTGAGTTTAGAAGGTTCTGCAGACGAATTTTGATTGTAAATTCACCTATTTTGGGTAAAGTTGTTTTTGAGGCAAATTTTTTTTGTTGGGACAGCCTCCCAAACGGTATGATTTTTCCAATTTTCGCAAAAAAATATTTTGTTAAATATTTTTTGCAGTATTATTATTAAATTTGGGGCAAATTTATTTGTTCATTGGGCAAAATATTTTTATTTTTTCATCGGGAAAAATATTTCAATATATGTTTGTGGGTTACAAAGTATTTGGTGGGTAGAATCTGTGGAATATTTTGTGGCCTGTATTGATTTGCGCAGGTCTTTATAACCTTCGACGGATCTGTCATTCTGAGTACAGTGTAATCCAACCTACATCATTGTTGTGTCGGCATACTTTGTACCCTCCCATCGGTGAAACATTCGGTGACTGAGATTTGTATGCTAGTTTCCATCACATCCATGGTCATTTATTAATTGGCATGGTTTCATTGGTCGCTATTGGAGCATATTCCTTGGCATCGATCAAATCTGAGTCTTCCTTGCTTCGGCCACCTAGCACCCGTCTAATTGCTCGTCCTCATCCACAGGGTACGACACGGGTACTCTCCATCGATTGGCGGATATGGGGTACTCTCCGGCATCCTTCAGCCCTATTGGTCAGTGTGTGGTCATCGGCGTATAGGGTACCATCAACTTCCATTCAATCCGCGGGTACGAAGACTCCACATCACTAGTCCTGGTCAAACCGGCGTACATCTATTGTCATTGCATAGTACAAGCTCTCTCAAAGTCGCTTGGCACGTCAGGATTCTTTGTACCATCGAAGTCTTTTCTCGGCATCACATCCAGTCGGCGATCATTGGGGTACAAATCAAATCAATGTGGTACGAAAGGCATTCATTTATTTTGAAGATTTTTATATAAATCTTTGTATATAATTTGCCAACCATTGTAATGCCGACTATGTATATTGTTCTAGCCGACGGGTTTGTATAGAGGGTGGTTCTTTTTTGTTTTTGAATCTGCTCAGTCGAGGGTCACATGTGTGACCAGGTGTTAAGCCCTGAGTGCCCAAAATTTGCGCCTATTTAGGCTTCACTGTTCTGTGTATTTGCCCCCAAGTGCCTTTTTATAGGAAATTTTTTTCATTTTTTCATAACTTTGGCTAACGGAGGCAAATTTTTTCAAACAAAATATCGACGGAAAGCTAGAAGTCTGAATTTTTTAGTGGTACAGATATTTTGTAGAGATTTTGTAGTTTTGTGCCTCTTTTTCTAGGTTGAAGCCCGATCATCATTTTCTGCTTCCAAGATTGAATCTTTGTGCTCCGATCTCCATTTTTCCCCAAATTTGTGGCATCAGAAAGGTATTGAGGAGCACTTCAGATCTACTCATGCAATTTTTGTAGATTTGTTTCCAGATTTTCATATTTTTAGTTTGTAACTGATTTGACTTTTTGGAACACATTATTGTAAATTTGCAAAAAAAGTGTAAATCTTGTTGGGACAAAAGGGGTTGATATCTTATATTGTGAGGGAAATTTTTTGTTCTTCTCTTGTAATATCTCATTGTATCATGGATTTGAAAAAAGTTGTACTTCTAACTCCATATAACTATCATGAGTGGAAATCTCATATGGAGTTGTTATTGTTAAAATCAAAGTTGCAACGAATCACATTTGGTCAAGATCCAGAACCCGTAGGAGCAAAAGAGAAAAGAAAATGGCTTGATAGAAGGGATGAAGCTCTTGGTACTTTAAAGTTTTCCATTTCTCCAGATCTTAGATATCATGTTGCATCTTGCACTCATCCTAATGAAGCTTGGAATACTTTAGAGAGTCTCTTTGGTAAGCTAGATAAGATGAGGAAATTTAAGTTGGAGAATGAACTCATGGGTCTTAATCCTTTAGATTTTGACAATGTCCAAGACTTTTTCTCTAAGCTCAATTCTCTTAGATTGCAGTTATCTAATTGTGGGGTAACTAAAGAGGATGAATAGTTGATACTTTCTATTCTTGCTAAGCTTGGTCTTGATTATTCAGTGTTTGTTTCTACTTTCTATGCTACAATGGATGCTCTTGGAAATGCATACAAAATGCCTTCTCTTGATGAATTTGCAGCTCAACTCACAAGGGAACAAGCAAAGTTGGTACACATGGGCACATTGAAGTCTTCTAGATCTCATGCTCTTGTTGCAAAGGAGACAAAGGATTCAAGTGGCAAAGGTAAGAAGCAGAACAAAGCTCCCAAGTCTAATGAGCAAGGTAAAGATTCTCCTTCACATAGCACTCTTGAGTCTACATCCTCTTCAAAAGAGGAATCATCTAAAAAGAAGTCAAAATGTGCATATTGTAAAAGATTAGGACATGATGAGCATAGACGTTATAATAAGAAGATTGATGAATTGACACACCTTCTTCCAAAGAATAACATTAAGCTTCCCTCATCAGTGTATGGTACTTCTTCAACATCTCAATCAACATCTCCCTCATCATAATCTCAGTCACAAGACACATGATCTACTTCTGGGCTACACAAGATGAAAGGACAAGCACTCTTGGCCTCTACAAGTCTTGAATCTCATAGATGGCTTCTTGATTTAGGGGCATCTCATCATATGGCATCTTCTATGGATATGTTCTCTTCTTTTGAGCCTTGTAATTCACCTCATATATTGATGGGTAACAATACATATATGAAGGTAAGTGGGAAGGGTTCTATTGATATGGGGGAAGGGACTTTCAATGATGTACTTTGTGTTCCTTCTTTTTCCACTAATCTCCTTTCTATTTATCAAATTACCCATGGGGGTCAAGGTAAAACAGTTGAATTCACTCTAGATAGGGTGTACATAAGGGACTTGGAGACTAGGGATATTGTTGCTATCAGGATGGTTGATCATTCATCTCGTGTATATTCCTTTTCACATTTTGCTTCAGAAGATGATAATGTTCCTTTGACTGCATCACACACTTCATTGAGTGTGAACCATGATAGTGAGGAGAAGTTTGGTCAACTACACCTTGGTATTCTAGAAACCAGTGTTGAGCTTCCTACTCCTCCACCTCCTGCTCCTTCAGCCATTGATGCTTCTCTTCAGTAGGATGATCATAGTTTTTCAGATCTTGCTTTGTGGGATGAGTATTTGACAAGGATTTCTAACTTGTTCATAGAGTCTCATACTGCAGATTTGGAGGACACACTTGAAGGGATTTCTCTCCTCTTTGATGACAGTTTCAGTACAATTGTTATCCCATCTTCATTTTCTTTGGAGATTGACATTCATGAGTCTTCTCCTTCACTTGATTTGTCATGTTTCTTGGTTCAGATTGACCTTGATGATGTTGTGGCTCATTCAAGCTTGGAGGATCTTCATCATTTTTTAGAGGCATACATGTTAAGCATTCATGCTTCCTCCTTTTAGTTGGACATGGAGTGGCTTCTACATCAGCTTATGAACTTGTTTCTTCCTAAGGGAAGATGTGTTGCTTGCAGACATTGGGTCATCTTTTGTTTTCAGGCATTCTTCATCAGCATTGGAGCTTCTTCATCATGGGGGGGAATATCTTATCTCTCTACTTCCCTCTTATGGGGGGGTATTTGATTGTATATACATGATGCATGTTGTCCTTGGGGGGTATCATTGAGTCCTCCATACATCATGTTTGTTTTGTTTTGTTTTCTCTCTTTTGGAGAGGAGTTTTGTCCCATTGGGTTTTCTCATTTTCTCCGCTTGTGAGAGATTGCATCATTTGCATTGTAAATGGGTACCTAACATGGCCTAGTAGCCAGGATCCATGGTCATAGTCTTTGCACATTTTTCATAGTAATCTTCTCCCTAAGTTGCACTTAAGGGGGGGTGTTGGTGTGAATAATTGTCTTGTACCTAGCTTACTCATTCACTAGGTAAATTAGGGGACATATTCACATGGTTAAGTTTACTTAGATAAAAGATTCTTTCTAGAAATCTTAGTTTGCTTTTCTAGAACTTATCTTATCTAGCTAGGATGCATCATTTCCTAGGTGATTAGGTTGTTGGTTGTCTCATGTCATAGGATTATGACATTTTTCAACATCATATTCATTCCTATCTCTCAACCTTTCCCATATAAGCAAGGTATCTCATGTACATTTGAATTCAAGCTTATATCAAGCAATTCAGTCATTAATCAATCTTGCATTGTGAAGCAAACTTTCTTGCCATTCTCTCTCTTGTGGAAGTGGTTTTGGTCGCAACTGATCTTGGGGGTGTTGAGGAGTCACCATATACTCCTACAATTTCATTTCAAGGTTTGATTACCAAAACAAGGTTTGACCAAGGCAAACCCCTTTCCACTAACAAAACAACATTTTTCCCTCTCTTTTGTATGTGATTTGTAGGTTTAGATTGAAGACGCATTCAAGAGAAAGTTTGGAGAAAGTTGTCAAAGTGCCTAAAGTTGTCAAAGTTATCATCAAGCATTGGAGAACATTGGAGAACACCTATAGGTTGATTTACAGAGTTGGATTCAGAAACCTGAAGAAGTAGATTGAGCAGACTGAGGAGAGAAGATTCATACTTTGAAGATTCAAAAAACCCTAACTGGACTGATTCACCACTTCTGGTAAATGAGTCCCAATTTAGTTCAAAATTATTCTTTTACAAATTTGGATACCCATTTGCCAGACTCCTATTCCCACATGGAAAACCAAATCTGAGATTGATTTTCCCAACTTGAAAAATGAGTCCCACTCAACATTAAAGTCATAATTTCTAGCATTACAGACCTCCTTCCAGTCATCTCCAAATTTCTAGGTACACACATTTCATCTTGCAGCTTTCTGTCTTGTTTTTCATACTTTTCTAGGTCATTTTGTAAGTCATTGCATCATATTAGGTTTTAGTATTACATCTTGCATTGCATTTGTCTTTCCAAGTCTTAACTTGGTGGTGAACCCCTTATTAGTTTACAATCAACCCCTAGGACAACCCTATTGCAAGATCTCTTTCTCCTTTGCATTGAGATCTCTAAGGTTATCCTTGAATGAAATTGGAAATTGGGTGTGCTCTATGTCCTAAAACCATATGAAAGCATCCTAATCCATTTTTCACCATTTCAAGTTGTTACTTGTTAGATGTTTGCCTTTCATAACACTTTCCAATATAGTTTCATATTGAGTGCAACTTACCAATCCCAAGGTCATAAAGATTTAGCTTTTTGTAAACATGTCACTACTCGCTCATGAGACCAAATTAGCTAATATTCAATGTGTTTGGAATTTGGACTCATTCCTCATGCATGAGACAAGTTAGATAGCTTGAAGGAATGGTGTTATCAATTGCATTTCCTATTTCCTCCACATTTATGTGTGTTATATTAACCATTTCCACCATTATTCTTAAGAGGCCACCACCTCATAGCTTTTCCAAGCTACTATTTCTTTGGAAACTCAACCTTTCAACTCAAAATCTCAGCATCACATGGCTATGCTTTGCTACTAGAAGTGGATTATAGATGTACACTATACTCATGGTGCTCAAATAAAAATCTCAACTTCATTGGATTAAGATTAGAGAAAAGGTTTGTGAAGAACTTTTTTAGGATTTGTAAGATCATATATATCTCTCTTAGCCATCAATAAAATAAAGTAGGCACAAATTCTCTTTACTAGGATTTTAGAAATTATTTATTCCTTTATATAACATTATGAGCAAGTTTTTACTACACAAGAGTATACTCTAGCTCAAGAAAAATTTGTACAACAATACCTAAATTCATTTATTCGTCAAGTTTTCACATCTCAACATATTCTTTGTGATCAACTTCTCACTAAGGAATAATTGCATGAGGCCATCTTCTTTATTTTTGATGATAAATCCCCTAGCTTAGATGAATTCTCACATGTGAGTTATATAAAAAAATGGGATACTATGGGTGAAAACCTCCACAAGGCCTATCTAGAATATTTTATGAGAACTCGTTAGGAAACATAATCAACAAAGGAAATATTAAGTTCATACCTAAAGCTAGAAACCAAGAGGAAATTATAATAGCATCATACCACCTTATTGAATATCTCCTACAAGATTAAATTGCCAAATCTCTTGGTCTCAAGCTAAAGCAACTCTTTCCCCAATCGATCTATCTTGAGAAAATTGATCTTATTAGGTCATGGCACATCATTTATAATATTATTGTTATTTGGGAAGAGATGGAATGGTCCTTGTGTTCTTAGAAATTAACTACAATATTAATCAAATTTGACTTCACTAAGGCTTACAACTACATTAAATGACCCTTTATTCTTGTCATGCTTTATGCACTTGGTTTGGGCCAAATTTTATCTAATTTTTTAGATGTTATCAATTGACACCTTGGCTTGCATCACCTTTAATGGTTAGAAATGCAATGCTTTTGGGATTTTTTGGTTTATTCACCATGGATGCCCTTTATTTTCTACAATTTATGTGCTTGTTGTTGAAGTGTTTGGCTATATTTTAGCACATTTCATCTACCCATTTGGTCAATGGGAATTTTTCTAATGATTATTTTCTTAGTCTACTTGAGGATGAGAATAATATCAAACAAGCCCTTATTTTCTTTGAAATGTAATGGAAAAAGATCCAATGTTCTAAATGGATTTTTCTTCCCAAATCTAGTTGGTTTGACCATTTTGGTTGGAAATTAAAAAATTGAGCATGACAAATTAATTTGATTTCTAGGCATTCCCTCTACTTTTCAAGAATCGTCTGTTATCTTGTGGCAAGTTGTCATCGCTAGATTTAAAAAATGAATTATTGGATCAATATGCCTCTCTTTAGCTAGTAAGTTCTAGGTGTGCTCTAAAATTTTAGGCACTGCCCACTTTTATTACTCTTGTTAAGTCTCTTTAAGTCCTCTTATCTAAAATTTGAGAAGCTATATAGGGAATTTTTTTAGGCCTCTATAGATGAGTATAAAGGATTTTATTGTATTTCTTAGAAATTTTGTTTTCTCCCTCATGATGCTAGTGGTTTAGGAATAATTTCAATTCATCATCAAAGCATTTCTCTCTATGCTAAATGGATCATGAAATATTTAGAAGGGAAAATTTCTTCGAAAATTGTTATAAGGCATTTTATTTCATTAAGAGTTCCTACTAGGTGACTAGCTTGGAAAGGACTTAGACACTACTCTCCTCACCATGAGAGAGACTATCCAAACATAAGGAAAATTTGTTATTAAGAGCATCTAGATGGCCTAGGATTCCATCTATGTGTGTGTGAAATGTGCAAAGTTAGTAGCAACACAAACCTTAATGAAATGATTTATATTGAAAGATTCAAAGCAAAGTAAAACTATTCTAAGTTGCAATAAAGATAAATCTTCCAAGAACATCTCATTGTCCTCTATTCTTAAATGATTGTTTTTAACCTTTTTGGCCCTCAGATTTCTATGTGCACAAAGGCTATTAGAATGACACTTAAGAAATGAGATTAGTATTCAACATGCAAGCCAACTATATGCCTACATGAAACTATGTGCAAACAATGATGATGAATGCCATGATGGATGGAGGATGATGTTGATGATAAATGAACAAGTGGAGGTGGATGCTATGGTATTGAACTATGATGATCTATATATGATTCTACATATGCTCAAATGCAAACTAAAAATTACTAAGATGATACTCCATATGCTCAAATACAAACTTAAAATGAACTAATCTAAAATGCAACTATGATGCAAGATGGATGATAAAATGCAACTATGAAGCAATATGTTAATCTAAGATCTAAATATAGTGCAAAACATGATATAAAAACTAACTATAAGACTCCAAGAATGCTCCAAGCTCCAATGATAAACCTGCATGATAACTTTTCTTCAAATGTGGATGCAAAATACAAGGCCCCAGGGTTGTATTTATAGCCTTTTCCAAGCATATAGTGACTTGTGGCAATAATCAACGGTCCAGATTTGAATAAGAAAAATGGATACTGAAGATGAAGAGAATCAGGATGTCCCCTAGACCAACTTAGACAACATGTCATGTGTGTGGAAGAATCTTTTGACCAATGGGAAACATGCCATTTGGATGGAAGATTCAAGTGTCGGAAGAGAAGACCATGTGCTTCCAAAATTGGTGGAAGTGTGGGAAGAATAAATCATGTGCTCCAAAATTGGTGGAAGTGTGGGAAGAAAAGACCATGCCATGTATGTGGAAGAATCTCTTGACCAATGGGCAACATGCCATTTGGATGGAAGATTCAAGTGTGGGAGGAATAAATCATGTGCTCCAAAATTGGTGGAAGTGTGGGAAGAAAAGACCGTGTGCATTTTGAAATTGGTGGAAGTGTGGGAAGGAAAAACCATGTGCTTTTTGAAATTGGTGAAAGTGTGGGAAGGAAAGACCATGTGCTTTTTGAAATTAGTGGAGGATAATTCTAATTAAAAATTAGAGTTATTTATTTTCATGTGACCTTGATGAGGTGGCACACAAAAAGTTGTAGAAATGTGCTCTAATTCCTAATTGGATTTAATGAAGTTTAATTAAATAAAACAAGTTTAGGGAACCTTGTTTATTTAATTAATTTAGAAGAAAGTGTTTTAGATTTTGGAGAATTAGAGAAGTGTGAACAATATAAATAAATTGAGCATTTATTTATATGTAGTTGAAATATTAATCAAATAGCTAGTATTTAATTAATTAAAGGTGATGACTATTTTTAGGTGTTTATTTAATTAATTTAGAAGAAAGTGTTTTAAATTTTGGAGAATTAGAGAAGGGTGAACAATATAAATAAATTGAGCATTTATTTATATGTAGTTGAAATATTAATCAAATAGATAGTATTTAATTAATTAAAGGTGATGTATGTTTTTAGGTGTATACACCATCAAACCTTGGATTCTTTGGGTTGGTCACATTAGTCTCTCAATTAACCAACAATCTATTTGATAGTCTCTAGTTCTATCCAATCAAGATCATCTTCTTGCTAAATCCCATTGGGTTCATGATTTGAAATTCTTTAACAAAGTAATTAAAACTCTTTTATATCTCCTTGATGAAGCCACCTCAAATTTTAGATATCCTTGCTTGAAGCCAAGTTAATAATTTTGGATATCCAATTAGGATTGGGAGACCTTCCAAACTATTATTGATGTCATCCCTTCTCATATGATTCATAAAATTTGGTTTAGGTCCTTCAAGTCCTAGTGGAAAGATTCAAATTGGTATCGTAAAACACAATTTTGCAATTATAGATATTGCAAGAAATACTTGTGGCTTATGCCTTATCTCCTAAAACTTGGAATCAATGGTTCTAGATTGTTTAAGTGGCTATTCTTGAGCCTAAATGAGCTCATTTCATGTGGTGCATTCCTTACCAAGGTCTCTACTTGACTCTGGTTTATCTCATCTACGAGTTCTCAACCCATGCCATCCTTTCTATGGACAATTAGAGACTCCCAAGCAACCTTTTTGGCTCTACACTAGAGCTTAGAAAACTTGAAGTTTGATACATCATTTTTTTAAAGCCTTTTTGGCCCAATCCCTTCTCACAGTATATGGTTTTGTTAGGAAATTGACCCTATCTTCCATTTGAATTTGTTTATATTTGGCATGCTTTCAAAATAGAAATTCTCTTCAGTATTTTGAAAAATAAAAATTCTAACTCTCTTTTTAGGTTGTTCAATCAATGTTCATGTTTATCTAGATTCATTAAAGCATAGAAAAATTGACAGTCAATGAGCGTTCCTGGAGAAGCCGTGTCTTTGAAGTCAACAAGAAGATGGAGTCTTTCAAGTCAAAAGTCTCTTTGCTTTTGTCGGCCACTTGTATAGCAAAGTCTACGGAGTTACATCCATTAACATAAGTCTCTAGTCTCACAACCACAAAATATTTTAGGTCAGCTGTGTCTTTCGAGCAGCCGTGTCTTCGTTGTAACATAGTTAAGGAGTGTTCTAAAAAATTAATGAGAAACATAATTTGCAGGATGATATACGGCTGGTTTTATTATCATCTTTCAAGTCAAAATTCCTCTGGATTTTCCATCCAATTGTGTATCAAAGTCTATGCAGTTAGATCCATTAACATAGCTCTACTCTGGCCAAGGCAACGACTGTTCTCACACGCAAAAGAAATGTGTGGAAAATGAGAGGAAAATTAGCATCGAACATTTAGTTTGGTCTTATCTCTTTTGGATATTAGAGGAGAATTTGATTATGATAATAATAGATTAGTTTATTTTTTCATTCATTTTTAATGTGTGGAAAATAATGAAAATTGATAGTTTTTAAAAAACATTTATGTTTATGTTTATTTTATTTTTTTCAAAATGTTAGAATTTAAATATGTGATTAGATTGAATGAATTTTGTTAGGAAGAAAATTAATTTTGTATTAATTTAAAAAGATAGAAAATGCTTATCTAATGGCAAAGCAGACAAGTTGAATGTTTTATAGGTTTCTAATGTAACAGTCCATTGTTCTTGATTTTTAGGTTTGTTCTTCAAACATTTTGAGTAGTTTCTAGTTGTTATTACCAATCATTCATGTCATAATTCTCTCTCCTTTAGTGAAATTTGATAACCATTTTGAAAGCTTTTGGACTGTTATTTGTGCATTTTCATTTCATTTTCAAGTTGGAAACTGATTACTAGACACACTAGTCTATGATCTCTGCATTGCTCATAAAAAGAGTATGTAATTGGATAATTATTTGGATGTCATCTAGCATAACTACAAGGGCTGCAATGTATCTACAAAAGGATTCTCTCATTTTGAAGCTTGTTATAGTTTATAATATTTTGCACACAAGCAATTCTAATTACTCTTTCAACTCCAAATACATTGCTGCCAATAGAAATAATATGACAAAGTTTATGTTCTTGTGCAAAATTTAGCTAGACTTCATAAAACATAGGACATTCTCTAGCAAAATTGCTAAATTTCAAGGCACGTTATAACAAGGTAATACATAGAATAGACCTTCCATTTCTTTTCACATGTTTTAAAGTAGACTTCATAGCTAGAACTAAAAATGAGGAATGTAGTTGCAAGCATCATAAAAAAGCAAGGACAAACACTCCAATGATCCAATCAACAACTGATTTGACAAAAAATCAATATGTGTGCAATCTAATGCAATAGTTAAACCAATTTTATTCAAGATATGCACATGTAATAATTTTGTCAAAAAGTTGAAGCAACCTACAAACTATAATGACAATGTAAGACTCAACCCACTATGTTAGCAATTAATAAAAAATGTTGGACCAATCTTCTTCATAAGGTAAATTACCCAAGCCAATTCACTCTTTAAAGTAAATGACTTGTAAAAATGATAAAATTATAAGGATGACACAAAGGAAAAGCATATAGAACGACATTCATTTTGTATGAATATTTCAACAAAAATAAATAAAATCAAAGATCCATGAACATGAATCTAAATTGATATTAATACATTAGCAAAGCTACTATCATAGCACAATGCAACAAGAAACTAGGAAAAACTCTAAATCTCATCCATACAATATAAGCCACAAACATAGACTCACAATTTATAATTATTCGAGAAATTGAATTTTATGTATAAGTTCCTATGAAGGCTATGGTGATCAAAAATGGTAATTGCAAAAATTAAATGTCAATTATGCTTTGATGGATGTACATATCCTCTTCTAGAGCTTTAATTTAAGTATAGGCAAGGAAGATGTTATGAAAGGTTGAGGAGTCTAGATTTACACCGTTAGTTGCATTTTCTTTAAAGTTTATATGACATTTTTAACAATTTTATTTTGAACATATTCTATAATCACGACATTCCATTTCTAAGACATTTTCTGAAATAGTTGGTGTGTCTTATCTATGCTTCTACATTTTTCTTACATGTCTATTTGGGCACTTGAAATGTAACAAAATTTGATAAATATACCCCTTATATTATGCTCTGAGGGATGTCTTTACTTTGTTCCAAATCTCCCATTTTATGCATAAACTATGAGGATGCTAGAAAAATTTGCAGAGCCTAGCTTTACACCTACAATTTCATTTAATTGAAAGTTTTTAAATCTTTTTCAACAAATCCATTTTGTATGTATCTTATAATTATTGCATTTCATAAGAATTTTACATAAAACTCATTAAAATTTCATAAAAAAAT
Organism: Sequoia sempervirens; assembly: GCA_007258455.2. Taxonomy (NCBI): domain Eukaryota; kingdom Viridiplantae; phylum Streptophyta; class Pinopsida; order Cupressales; family Cupressaceae; genus Sequoia; species Sequoia sempervirens. The sequence goes on along the minus strand of VDFB02270651.1, from coordinate 544,501,783 downwards.
TAATGTGAAAGAGGTAGATTCAATCTAAAGAACATAGAGAACAATATAGACCACAAGACAAAACACATTTTATATGATTAATAAAATTCTCAACCATATCAATTTTCTTAAATTGAAGCATTTAATTATAAAGTAAGATATTGCCTATTTGACGCAATAAAAGTGTTGCTTCATTGTTATAATAGATCCAATAAACTTCAAAATTGTTTATACAAAATTAAAGGTGAGTACTAGCTATTTCTGGAAGAGCAGATAGAGGAATAGGATGTCATATAAAAATTTGTCCCAAACTCCAGTAAAAATTGTAGCACTCCCTCAAATAAATGATGAAACAAACATCGGGTTGAATTGGAGCACTCCCTCAAATAAATGATGAGAATTTTATCCCCTACAAAAATGTGCAAAGAGTACCATGCTAAACTAGCTTAGACATAAGCTGAATTTGAACCTCCAAGGAGAGATAGTGATATTATTGCAAATGGAATGTTACTAAATACTACTGACATGTTAATATAGCAATCTCAAAAACATAATTAACGGCTGAACATGTATAATGTTAATTGGATGTTTGAAATTTCATGATAATCTTATGCTAAATTTTAGTATTCTCTAGTATACTGAAAGTTTAGAAATCAATGTCTTTTTCTAGCAGTTGCTACGTGGATTCATTATAGTCATGGAAAAACACCATGAAAAATCAGAATTGAGTAACATCCACATAAAATAAATGTTTTCCAAAAAAATGTTATTTTCTGGCTAATTGACTTTGTACCTATGTAACTTTGAAAGTGCCTGACATGATGGAACTGATAATAATAGAATCATATAAATGAAGTTGTACTTATTTATTTACAACAAGAGGAAACTGCATTTATTGAGGACCAAAGCGTGCTCCACTTGGGAATTTTAGTGCCTGATCTATATATTCAACAGGAAATTGCTCACTTGTAATTGAAACTTGGGCAGAAGAAGCATGGATATTATCTTCATTAGATTTGTACAAACTGTTTAAAATCATAACATTATAAATAAAATTTGTGATATAATTCAAAATCATTAACAACATAGAAAATTTGTGAAGTAAATTTATTTTTTCTTTGTTGGTGGTCCGAACATTGTCATTTATGGTGTGTTGAATATATAGGTTTATGAAGATAAAAAAATATCATATCTTGTAAGATACAATTTTTCTTTGACTGTTTGAAAAAGAGAATCAATAATACCATCCATAACTCTAAAGCATTTTGCACTCCAAGATTTGTTGAAACACAACACCCAAATTAGAACTGAAAACTCAAGTGCATAGCCTATTCCTATTCCCACATCCCACCATATATCCTCCTCCAGCACTTTCTTATTTTGTTCTTGATCACTGGGAGAAACAAAATGATTTCCTAAGCATGATGTGTTGATTTGTAGGCCACATAGATTTGAATTGTTGGAAAATAATGAGGAATTAAATGTCATCATTTTTCCTCCTTGTGGTATCATTCTTGATAAATTATTATGAGACACACCAAAGTAATTCAAATATGTGATATGTTGCAACTCAACAAGCAACATCCCAAATAATTCATTTTTGGAAATATCAAGTGATTGTAGTTGTACCATGTTTCCTAAGGATTTTGGAATTTCATCGCTGAAATGATTTCTTGAAACATTAAAAATTATCAATCCTTTGAGGGATTCAATATCAAGAGGTATTATACTTGATAAATTTTTGTTTGATAGATCAAGGCATTTTACTAATCTCAGAATTCTCCAATACTCCATAGCTTGTGTTTTTTTCAATGCTTATACTATCTATATAAATCCTACCAACATGTGTAGTATTTAATTTAAGATGTTTTGAGTTCTGTTTGATTTGTCATTGCACTCAATTTCATAAAGCCACTTGAAATAACACCTGAAAATATGTTGCTTGACACATCCAATATCTAAAGATTATGCAAGTTTGATAATTTTGAGGGTGTCTTGCCAACAAATTTATTAGATTTTAATATTTGGATGCAAAGACTTTTCAAACTTTCAATTGAAGTAGAAATGCCCCCATGAACATTATTATTCCTCAAATCTAGGATTTTCAAAGAACTACAATTTCCAAGGGATGATGATATGTTCCCTTTTATCTGATTGAGACTTAATTTTAATGTTTCTAGGGTAATGTGGTCGCCCTCCATCTCTTTGCCTACCTCTCCCTATATCCCTCCCACCTTACCCTTTTGTCTCTATCTCTACTTTTCTTTATCTCCCATCTACATCATCCTCTATGTCTATCTACCTCTCCCTCTATTCCTCCCATCCTATCTCTAACTCTCCCTTCCTCCCTACCTCTCTACTTCTAGTTGTAGCATCATAAATTGTCACCCTTGACCATTTCACACTATATTTTTCTCCCCCTTAAATTATTAGACTTGATTGAACCCCCTAATTTCCTAAATTATGCACTTTATGGCCTATTTTTAACAATTACCAACAAGTTGCAAGCGGAAAAAAAATGCATTCATCTAATACTTTGTCATTGACACCTTAATTTCTAAAAAATGGGGTTGGGACAAAGACGCACTATGGCGGTTTTGTCCCCCTATTTTACATAGCCCCAAATTCAAATATGTTGATGTCAGAATTTTATCATTTGTAATTCAAGTTGCCAATAATCGGCCATCAAGATTTAATTTGTGGAAATTAGAAAATTTACATATAAATACCTATTTATTGCATCATTTGAAAGACATCTAGAAACTATTAGTGAATTTGGTGATCAAGAGAATTATCAATAAAGTCAAGAGCAGCATTCCAGAGCTTTATTACAACCAATCAAAGCATCTCCATAGGTTGACATCAATGCAACAAAAAAGATCTATTGACATCATTGACAACACAAACTTCCAACAATCATATCCCATCACAACTCAATATGCATAGTTAACTCTTACAAATATCACATATTGTCATAACAAGTGCCATAATTTTTCATAGTTCTTGAAATATCAACATTTGACAAATGCCACCAATCTAGGCTATAATCTAGGTCCTCCAAAGTGGACGCCTACTCCACAAATGTAGTTTACAATACTTACATGCCACTTGCCATGTAGGATGCCACATCATGGATGAGTCCCACAAAGTGACAACACATTTGGTAGGCTAATAAACATTATAATATGAATAAATACATCAAATAAAAATAAATAAATGCTAGGACTCTAAGGTTGAGACACCCTAATCCCAACATTCTCCCACATGTCGAAGACCTGCAAGAGTCATATGAAATTATCTTCTCAGGGTCTTAAGGCCCATGGAATTGAAACACCATTTGAACTTCTATGTGCTCACTGGTTTTGATAGTGCATCTACAACATTCATTGAAGTGTCAATGATGGGGAGGGGGGTTGGAGGAATCAATCACAGATTCCTACTCTAGGTCTTGCTTGTAAGACCTCCTTGGTGTTTTTCTTCACCACCCTAACCTATAGGACCCTTCTCATGTTTAGGTACCCCTGGTTCTCCTAGCCAACCCCACTACTATCACAAATTAACCAACCAAGCCAATCTTGGTGCAATAACTCTAACTCTTCCTTAGCCTTTAATCTGCCCTAAAAGACTAACAATACCTCAACTCTCAATTAGACCTTGCAGGGGTGTAGAGATGCCTTCAATAGTTTCAAACCATCCTCATAGTGTTCTTGAAGGTTCACCACACTCCACCTTTTCATCACTTTTACCAAACCCTCATCTAGGGTTAAAAAGGCTACTAGCCCAAGAGCCCCAATTAGGCCTCCATCTCTAAGAAAAATGGTCTTTGCTCCAAACTTTCCCAAGAACACCTCATTCTTCCTCTGAGGTCCTTGGTTCAAATGCACACCTCTCAAATATTTTTGGGGTCTTCGGCCTTTATCAGCCGTACAAAGCCACAGCTTGAAAATGGGCATAAACTAGGGTTTTTAAGCCATTTTCTGGTTGCCTTCAATCTGTCAAGACTTTCACCCACCAAATGAGTTAGTGTAACCTCCTTTTTCTTACTAGACCTTGGTAAGACCTCCCCCTGCCTTCTCAAAAGGGAAATACAGCAAAAATCAATCACCCCTGCAAGTTAAGTGCTTTGCACTGCTTGTCTTCCCTAGCCGGACTCTTCCAGGCTCGCCTAGGGCAAGACTTTGCTGACAACTCTTGTGCTCACACCAACCCTAGAACCTACCATATGTACACACATGGAGTCTAGTCATTGTTCCCAAAGGTCCGTACAATTTGTACAGTGGGAAAGTGGTCTAGCACTCCATTCTTTACAAACTGTCTGGTTCAGACCAGCAATAGGGTTAAAATGAACTATTTACAAACAATGATTGAAAGCAAAACAAAAAGACTAAAAGACGACACACTAAGCTTGAGAAAACATTAAACTACATCCTCCACAAAACATAGTAACAACTTCAATCCATTAAAGCTCTATTATGAAGCAAAAATCAGAAATAACCCACAAAACACTGTTTTTCTTTCAACTCACAAAATGTTTCCACAATACCAATACTTCCAACCCTACTCTCAGGTCGAGGCACACCTTAAATATGGTTCCTCAATCAGTTATGCTCCCTTGGTCGGACATATTAGTTACATAATGGCAAGAGTTGTAAAATGCACTGTGTTTTTCAACTTTTGCCAATTTTTAGAAAACTAAGTAAGATGAGTTTCTAAACTCTTCCATCCTTTCACAACTTCTATCCTAGAGATAAAACACATCTCTAAGCTATCTCCTCAACTCAATGGTCAACATGACCCTCATGATAACAAAACAAAATTTCATTCTAGATGTTCTAATTGCCTAGTGAAACTGCCTATTGTTCCTTAGGTGCTCTTGCACCATTCTCCCCCTCTCTGCACAAACACTTAAGGAATGTGAGGAGAGATCAATGACACATCAATGCCCTACTTCTTAAACTCAGTTTCATCTACCCAAGTAGCCTCAGATTCATGTTTGTTTTTCCATTTGATAAGATGCTCCATGTACACCTTATGCCTTGTAGATTTCTTCACTCTTGACTCCAAGATCCTCTCTGCTTGTAGCTTGTTTGGAGTAGGTAAGGCTATGTTTCTTACATCCTTGAAGATCTGCCTACTGTTCTGATCTAAGTCATTGATTGATCCCTTATATCTGATCAAATCAGCTACATTGAACACTGGTGAAATCCCTAAATCTGCTGGTAACTCCACCTTGTATGCATTTTTCCCATACTTGGCTAACACCTTGCATGGTCCCACTCTTTTCATCTACAATTTGGTTGATGTACCCTTTTGCAACCTAGATTTGTTTAGGTGAACCATGACATAGTCTCCTACTACAAATTGCAAATATTTTCTTGTCAAATCTACCTTATCCTTTAATTTTTGTGTAGCCTCGGTGATTGTCTTCTTTACCTACTCCTGAATCTCTTTCATGGTTTGAGTGAAGTCCTCTGCATGTCCACTCCTATGCTCCATAGCTCCTAGATATAAGCTCACACACACCTCTTGGGTGCATTCCATACACTATTTCAAAAGGACTCTTCCTTGTAGTCCTGTTCACACTGTCATTGTATGCATACTCAGCCTGTGATATGACCAAGTCCCATGTCTATCCATACTCTTTGGTTAGGAATCTTAGAAGGTTAGCTAACACCCTATTAACCACCTCAGTTTTTCCATGGGTCTAAGGATGATAAGCTAATCCAAAAGATAGGTTGGTACCTAATCTGTTCCATAGAGTTTTCCAAAAATGATTCATGAACTTCACATCCCTGTCTGATACAATGCTCAAAGGAAATCCATGGATCCTTACAATTTCCTTGAAGAAAAGGTGAGCAATGTAGCTATCATCATGTGTGGTCTTGCAAGGGATAAAATGACTCATCTTACTGAATCTATCTACCACCACATAGACACTATCAAACCCTGACTTAGTTTTAGGGAGTCCTACAAAAAAATCCATGCTAACACACTCCCATGGTCTGTTTGGAATGGGTAGAGGTTGATACAAACCTGCATTACTAGCTCACCCTTTGGATTTCATACAAACTACACACTGCTCCACATACCTTTTGACATCCCTTGGCAATTTGGGCCAATAGTAGAACCTTTGCACTAGTTCCATTATCTTGTTGATACCAAAATGAACACTAAGACTACCATTGTGATTTTCTTGGATAAGATTCTCTCTCATAGAACCTTTTGGCACACACAACTGATTTCCCTTAAATAACAATCCACTTTGCAAAGTATACTCCGAGTATTGACTATGAAAATGATTCTCAAAGTCAAAACATACCTTGTAGGCCTCTAAGAAGTCTTCATCTTCACCATAGGGATCCTTGAAACTCTCTATTCCAATGCTCTTTAGTTGTATCTCTTGCACTGTTAGCAATCTCCTGCTTAGTGCATCTACCACCTTGTTCATCTATCCCTTCTTGTGCTTGATGGTGAAGGTAAAAGCTTGATGATACTCCATCCATTTCAAATGCCTATTACTCAACTTCTCTTGAGTGTTGATATAGCTAAGTGCTTGATTGTTAGTAAACACCACAAATTATTTAGGTAGGAGATAATGCCTCCACTTCCTAAGTGACTGCACTAAAGCGTATAATTCCAAGTCATAAGTAGAATACTTTTGTTTAGCTTCATTGAGCTTTTCACTAAAGAAATCTATAGGTCTGCCTTCTTGGCTTAGCACTCCTCCTACTACAACTCCACTGGCATCACATTCTACTGTAAACTTGTCAAAACTAGGTAACAAAAGTATAGGTTGAATTGCCACTTCTTGTTTTAGTTTCTCAAAACCTTTCTCATCTTTTGGAGTCCACTTAAACTTAGTCTTTAAGCCACCTTTTATTGTATCTAGGACTGGTGCACATATGCCACTAAAGTTTCTTATAAACTTTCTATAAAACTGAGCCAATCCATGAAAAATTCTTACCTTTGTCCCGGTGGTTGGTGTAGGCCATTTTAGGATAGCTTCCACCTTGCTTGGATCCATCTTCAATGTTCCTTGGGATACTACAATCCACAAATACACAAGCTCTTATTTGAAGAACTCACATTTCTCTAGGTTGATGGCTAACTTCTCCTCTTGCAACCTTTAAAGAACCAACTCCACATGCTTTAGATGTTCTTCTATTGTCTTACTGAAAATGAGTATATCATCAAGGTATACCACCACAAATTTACCTGTGAAATCCTAAATCACTTCATTCATGAGCCTCATGAATGTGCTAGGGGCATCAGAGAGGCCAAATGGCATAACTCTCCACTCATACAACCCATCATTTATCTTAAAGGTTGTCTTCCACTCATCTCCTTCCTTGATTCCGATTTGATGGTATCCACTCTTGAGATCCAACTTGGTAAAATACTGAGCTCCTTCAAGACAATCCATTAAATCCTCAATCCTAGGAATAGGGAACCTATACTTTATTGTGATTCTATTTATTTCTCTTGATTCAATGCATAATCTCCACTTGCCTCCTTTCTTGGTTGCTAAGACCACTAGTACTGCACATGGGCTGATGCTCTTCCTCATCAATCCTTGATCCAATAACTCCTGCAATTGTCTAGCTTCTTTGTTTGGAAATGAAGCCCCTGGTATGAAGTTAATATGATGACTAATGGCTCTCTTTGGAGGTAATGTTGGCGGTGTTCCATCACTAACTATGTCCTTGTACTTCTCAAGTAACTTTTGGACTACTTCTAGTATGACTATTTTCTCGGTCTTATCTTCCTCCTTAGATTGCATCATGACCACATATCCTTCCCCTCCTTGATGTATAGTGTTAAGGAACTCCTTGCCACTGTTTAATAGGACACTAGGGGTCTCTGACTGTCCTTCTTCCTCATCTAATAGTGACTGCAACTTGAATGTTCTTCCATCCTTTTTGAATGAGATAGTATTTGCCTTTCCATCATAGATAGCATCTCTATCATACTGCCATGGTCTGTCCAATAGAAGATTGCATGAATCCATGGGTAATACATCACAAATCAACTTATCTTTGTACCCTCCAATGGAGAACTCCACTGTTATCTGCTCATTGACAAGAATGCTTTGTCCTTTGTTCAACCATGTCACCTTGTAGGGATTAGTGTGGGGCATTTTCTCTAATTTCAACTTCCGTATTGCCTCCTCAGAGATGATGTTATCAATAGACCCTAAGTCCACTATAACCTTGCACACCTTTCCCAATATTTTTCATCTTGACCTAAATAAGGCTCTCCTTTGCTTTGGCTCTTCTTTAACTAGTTGTCTGATTAGAACTCTGTTAAACATCAGATTCTCCCCCATTTCTGATTCAATGTGACTAACCTCTGGTGACTTGACACTCATGGTGTCCTCTTGTGCATATGCCACTCTCTTCTCAGTATTTGATGAAGATGCTTTCTCCGGGCACCTATAAGCTGGATGACCTACTTGTCCACAGTTATAACACTTCATAGTGGCAAAATAAGAGTTACTTCTGCCTACTCCTCTTCCTCTATTTGAACCTCCTTGAGGTCCTCTACCTCTTCCATAGCCTCCTCTATAAGTTGTTTCACCTCCATTCTCTGTGAGTTTAGACTCTCCCTGATTTCTTTGTTCAATCCCTCTACCTTGATTTCCACCTCTATGTCCTCTTTGATCTCTACCTTTGCCTCTACCCTTAGAAGCTTGTTCTTGTTTCCTCTTACTTCTTTCCTCAATCTTTCTAGCCAATTGATAGCATTGGTGTACTGTCGTAGGACTTAGAAGAGTCATCTCCTCTTGGATGTTCCACTTCAAGCCATTAAGATATCTAGCCACCTTGAGACTTTCATCTTTTGAAACATTAGACCTCATACAAAGTTTTTGGAACTCCTCAGTATAAGAGTTCACATCTTGGTCTCTTTGCCTCAAGCTTTGTCTTTTCTTATGCAACTGAATCTCATAATCATCTAGCATGTATGCTTCTCTTACCTTGGCAACCATTCCCTTCCAAGTAGAGATAGGCTACTTGCCTTCTTTTTCCCTCTCTATCTGAATGAACTTCCACCATGTCAAGGTAGAACCCCTTAACCTTGATTTGGCCACCTTTACCTTCTGTGCTTCAGTGAATCCATCACATTAAAAATGGTTTTCCATTCCCTCTATCCAATCCATGACTAGTTCAACTTCCATTTTTCCACTAAACAGTGGTATGCCTTCAAGTGCTTTTCCACTCAAAGCCTTCAATTCCTTCAAGAAAGGCTCTTCTTTCAAAACAAGGTCAGATTCAAGGATCTTGTCTTCCTCTGCAACCTCTTCTTTCTTTGGTACCCTTCCTTCAAACTGCGGATCATTCAATGCTTGCTCAAGTTGGTCTATTCTTTCCCTCAATAGCCTATTGTCTTCCTCCTATCCTTCGACCATCTTGGCCAATTTTGCATTTGTCACCATGATGGTGGAGCCACTAGACTCAACCTCAGACATACAATGGTCAATCCCCAAATATTTTACTGCTCTGATACCAATCTGATGGCGAGGGGGGTTGGAGGAATCAATCATAGATTCCTGCTCTAGATCTTTCTTTTAAGACCTCCTTGGTGTTTTGCTTCACCATTGTTTAGGTAACCCTAGTTCTCCTGGCCAACCCCACTACTATCACAAATTAACCAACCAAGCCAATCTTGGTGCAATAATTCTAACTCTTCCTTAACCTTTAATCTGCCCTAAAAGACTAACAATACCTCAACTCTCAATTAGACCTTGCAGGGGTGTAGAGATGCCTTCAATAGTTTCAAACCAGCCTCATAGGGTTCTTGAAGGTTCACCACACTCCACCTTTTCATTGCTTTTACCAAACCCTCATCTAGGGTTAAAAAGGCTACTAGCCCAAGAGCCCCAATTAGGCCTCCATCTTTGAGAAAATTGGTCTTTTCTCCAAAATTTCCCAAGAACACCTCATTCTTCCTCTGAGGTCCTTGGTTCAAATGCACACCTCTCAAAGATTTTTGGGGTCTTGGGCCTTTATCAGCCGTACAAAGCCACAGCTTGAAAATGGGCATAAACTAGGGTTTTTAAGCCATTTTTTGGTTGCCTTCATTCTGTCAAGACTTTCACCCACCAAATGAGTTAGTGTAACCTCCTTTTGCTTACCAGTCCTTGGTAAGACCTCCCCCTACCTTCTCAAAAGGGAAATACAGAAAAAATCAATCACCCCTGCAAGTTAAGTGCTTTGCACTGCTTGTCTTCCCTAACCGTACTCTTCCAGGCTCACCTAGGGCAAGACTTTGCTGCCAGCTCCTATGCTCACACCAACCCTAGAACCTACCATATGTACACACATGGAGTCTAGTCACTATTTCCAAAGGGCCGTACAATTTGTACGGTGGGAAAGTGGTCTAGCACTCCATTCTTTACAAATTGTCTAGTTCAGACCAGCAACAAGGTTAAAATGAACTATTTACAAACAATGATTGAAATCGAAACAAAAAGACTAAAAGATGGCACGCTAAGCTTGAGAAAACATTAAACTACATCCTCCACAAAACATAGTAACAACTTCAATCCATTAAAGCTCTATTATGAAGCAAAAATCAGAAATAACCCACAAAACACTGTTTTTCTTTCAACTCACAAAATGTTTCCACAATACCAATACTTCCAACCCTGCTCTCAGGTCGAGGCACACCTTAAATATGGTTCCTCAATCAGTTATACTCCCTTGGTCAGACATATTAGTTACATAATGGCAAGAGTTGTAAAATGTACTGTGTTTTTCAACTTTTTCCAATTTTTAGAAAACTAAGTAAGATGAGTTTCTAAACTCTTCCATCCTTTCACAACTTCTATCTTAGAGATAAAACACATCCCTAAGCTATCTCCTCAACTCAATGGTCCACATGAACCTCATGATAACAAAAAAAAAATTCATTCTAGATGTTCTAATTACCTAGTGAAACTGCCTATTGTTCCTTAGGTGCTCCTGCACCAGTCAACCTTCTCCAAGTCCATCTTGCCATCTTCTACCATATCACAAAAAAATGATATTGAACATCAATGTGCTTTTTTCTAGCATGGAAGGTAGGGTTCTTTTCTAAACAAATGACACTTTGACTATCACAACAAATAGTAATATGTCATGCATCTAAACTAATACCAGAACACAATCTCTTAAGCCAAATGGATTCCTTACAAGCATAAGTAGCTACCATGTACTCTTCTTCTGGGATGGACAAAGCGACTACAACCTGTTTCTTACTCATCCCATTAATAGCACCACCAAACATCATAAACACATAACCACTGGTGGATCTTCTATTGTTAATGTCACCTTCCCAATCAGAATCCACATATACATGAATAGTCAAAAAATGTTGAGGTCTAGTAGGATAACCATGAAAACATAAGGCATACTTGAAAGTACCCTGCAAGTACCTAAACACTCTCTTAACTGCATCCCAATGTACCCATCGAGGATTAGCCATAAACTAACTAAGGAATCCCACTTCTTGGGTAATGTTCAGTCTCAAACAAACCATAAGCATGCATTAAACTACCAACTGCACTACGATACGATACTCTAGTCATGTCCTCCATCTAAAAGTGGGAGATTTTGGACAATCATTCATAGAAATTTTTATCCCCTGCATCTAAGAACAACTAATTGTATGTAATTTGCCATGTCGAGTCCATCCAACACTAAGTTCACATACTTACTCTAGCTTAACCAAATATTTCTATTAGATCTTCCTTTCGTGATCTCCATCCCTAGAATATACCTCGTTGCACCTAGATCTTTCATCTCAAACTATGTTGACAACTGAGACTTCAAATTTGTAATCATACTTTTACCATTCCCAAAAAACAACATATCATCTAGGTATAAAATAATAATGAGAATGCGATTGTTTTCAAATTTATAATACACACAATGGTCAGGTTTATATCTCATAAATCTTAATGACAACACATAGGTATTGAAATTTTTGTACCACATTCTAGGAGACTATTTCAAACCATATAGAGACTTCTTTAGTTTATAAACCAGGTTTTCTTTACCTTTGACAATGTTCAAATGCTCTAGCTATGATATGTAAATCTCTTCCTCCAAATCACCATGAAGGAATGTTGTCTTCACATCCATCTATTCCACTTCCAAATCATATGATGCTACAAGTGATAACGAGAACTAGATAGAAGTTAGTTTCACAACAAGAGAGAATATCTCACCATAGTCAACTCCCTCCACCTAAGAATACCCCTTAGTGATCAATTGTGCCTTGTGCTTCTCAACACTACCATTAGAATCACACTTCTTCTTGAACACCCGTTTAGAACCAGCAGGTTTGCATCCATCAAGAAAAGGAAATAGATCCCAAGTCTCATTTTTCTTGAAAGAATCCATCTCCTCGTCCATGGATTTCATCAAAGAATCTGCATCACACATACCCATAGCCTCTCTAATAGTCCTAGGATCATTAGTGTTAGAAATCAAAGAAAAAATGCAACTAAAATCCAACAAGGAATAACCAAACCTTTCTGGTTGCCACCTAACACGCATAGACCTCCTCAATTCCTAAAGTTGAGGTTCTTCTTCTTCAATTTTTTTAAATCTGCTCAAACTCTCCTCATCATCAAGTCTAATAGGAGTGCATAGTTTGCCTTTCATTAGAGTAGGTGGAACCTGAACTACCTCCTTCTCTTTCTCCTCTTTCTTTAGTTGCAGCTCAACAGTGGAAGGTTTCATCATTCTAAAAATTACACTTCTACTATAGAGAGCCTTTTGGGCCTCTAGATCCTAAAGCTTGTACCCCTTCACACTAACACCATAGATGATGAAGATACACTTAACCGCCTTGTTCTCCAACTTAGACCACTTCTCAATTGGAACATGAGCATAAGCTTCACAACCAAATACTTTGAGATGTCTTAATGAAGGTTTTTTACTAGACCATGGCCCCTTCATGGGTGTCTTTTTAACAAGCACCGATGTACAAGATCTATTAATTAGATAACATGTAGTGGCTACCACTTCAGCCCAAAACTTCTACTCAAGGCCAGTACCACTTAGCATACTCCTATCCCTCTCCATCAACATCCTATTCATCCTTTCTACAACTCCATTTTTCTATGGGATGTATGGAGTTGTCTTATGTCTTTCAATCCCATGCTCTTTATAGAACTTATTCAACTCTATCAAACAAAACTCACTACCATTGTCAGTCCTCAAACACTTAATCTTATTGCTAGTCTAATTTTGTACCAAGGCTTTAAACGCCTGAAACTGACTAAAGAATTCAATTTTACTTCTGAGAAAATAAACAAATGTTCTTCTACTGTAATCATCTATAAAATAAATAAAATATATAGATTTTGACAATGAAGGAACATTCACAACACCAAACACATTTGAATGAACATAGTTAAAAACCCCAAAAGACTTATGAGAACTAGAGTAAAAGGAAACACGTTGTTTTTTTCCATAAACACAATGTTCACAAAAGTCAAACTTGAGATTATAATCATCAATTATTTTTCAAGGATCTAAGACCCTTCTCACCAATGTGACCAAGTTGTTAGTGCCATGGCATTTTCTTCTCGATAAGAAGCTTCATTTCCAATGAATAAGCACCCTTAGGTATCCAAAATGCATGACCATTTGATGTAGCTACAATATACCTATTCTTTGCATGATCTAATGATGAGGATGAAGAATCCAAAGGTCTCTTCTTGGGTGTATTAGAAGAACTATTGCACTGAATCGTGCATGCATCATCCAGCTTGTACTAGGTGTCAATTCAAACATCCTTAGCCAACACCATAGCTCCTCTCGTCATCTTACATCCTTCACCAGAGATAATAACTTGCACTCTCACATCATTTAGTTTACTCACATAAAGCAAGTTTTGTGCCAAATGTGAGATATGCAAGACACCATCAATCCCCTTCACTCTTCCATTGGGGAATCTAATTTTGAATCTTCCAAATCCAACAATCTTCAAGTGAGATTCATCACCCAAATACACCTTCCCACCATCGTATTCTTCATAATTTGAAAACCAACCTCTATGAGAAGTCACATGGAAAGAAGCACCTAATTCTATCAACCACACATCTTATGATGCATGGGTTTCCAAGGTTGTGACGAAGGCATCTGCATCATCCTAAGAGGTTTTGTTAGAGTTAGAATAAGAGAAATTCTTCTTTCCTTTCTTCTTCTCTTCCTCAAGCAATCTTTTTTGATATGATCAGTTTTGTTGCAATTCCAACACTTCACCTTAGACTTGCCAAGAGACTTAGATTTCCTTGGATATTTTGATTTTGATTTCTTGTCCCTCTTTTTTCCTTTCTCCTTTGATCTACCACGAAAAATAAGAACCTCCTTAGACATTTCAAAAGACTTTCGCTAAATATCTTTAAATAAAAGTGAAGACACCACCTCATCCATCTTGAAACTAGTGGTTGTGCTTCCAATAGCCATTACAAGGTGGTCCCATGATTTTGAAAGTGAACACAACAAGATCATACAATGATCTTGTTCATCAATCTTATCTCCAATGAAACCCAATTGAGATATCAACATGTTGAATGCATTAAAATGATCTACTATAGATCCTCCATCTTCCATCTTCAAAGAGTACAATTTATTTCTTGGAAACATCTTGTTTACCAGGGATTTAACCTAATAAACATCTCCAAGTTTCTTCCAAAGGTTTTTTGCAGTTTTCTCTTCATAGATGTTTAGGAGGACAAAATTATCCAAACAGAGTCTAATCAAACCCTTGGATTTCCTATCCATAAGATCCCAATCTTCCTAGGTTGTTGTAGCTAGTTTGGTTCTAGATATTGCAGCCCACAGATCTCTGGACCTACGAGCATATCCTCCATTTTCATTTTCCAGACTTCAAAGTTTATGTTAATAAACTTTTCCATCTCGATTCCTCTAGATGTTCTTGCCATATTTTTCCTGCAACAAGGTCATGAAATACCCTTCTACAAAACTCCCATTGAAACAAATATTAGCTCAAAAAACCCTTCAAACCCAACAAGAAAATCAAAGTTGGCTCGGATCTGATACCAATTGAAAGGAATTTGGGTGCGTAGAAACAACTTCCTACACTAATCTAAGTAGGGGAGAGTTACAAAAATTATTTTAACACCTTTACAATTAAAAATTCTAAAGAAGTATGTATTCAAAAACTTAAACAAAAATAATGTAGACCATAACACAATGTTTACATGGGAAAACCCTTTCTAGAAAAAACCCACACTCTAAATCATGCGGCTCAAAACATTTTATGGCCATACAGATGCCTGCACACTAGAGAGATGCCAGTGCGCTGCACTATCATCCTAGAACCGTGTTGTCGTCCTCAAATAGAGAGTTGTCTGAGGTGTAGTTTAGACTCCAGAAACTAGTTCGTCTAGCCCCATTTAAACTCTCTAATCTGTAGAGTGATAGAAGCACTTGATAGTGCTCTTCATTCTTGATTCTTATCCTAAACATCCGTTAGGTTGAGGTAACTTAGAGCAGCTCTCTGCTCTCGACTCTCCATGACCTGGAGCCTTGGTGTGGTTGGACGCCCTCTCTTACAAAATGTTACCACTTGAGTTATATATTTCTAGCATTTTTATGATAATTTAGGCTTTCTAAGTCCAAAATTTCCCAAATAGGAGTACAATGTGTTGACGTTCACATGACACTAACACCCACAAAAATTCATGATTCAAGTGGTTGTTTGAGAATTACCTTCTAATGAAAGTTTAGGAAGTAACACTCCTGCATGCAACTTTGGCCAAAGAAAAGGTCTTTAAAACTTTCTCTTTTTGGTCTCTCAATGTGATTTTCATTCTTAATTCTAATTTTTGCAAACTTTGAAGAAGAAAAATCTACCATTTTCACAACCAACAAGCTATACCAACACTTTGTATGTGATCTTCTTTAGCATCTTCAAACAACATCCTTGTGAGATTATGAAGAGAAATAGGATAAAGGAAACATCATTCTTCTTGGGGTTTTTTTATGAGCTTCTAGGTGATTTTATTCCTAAATTATTGTTCCATTTCTCCTCATTTTATCTTTCTTGTTTTTTATTTGTATAAATTCAAGTGTTAGCATATTATACTTGTTAATTTTTACATTCCATCCATCTACATTTAATTTCAAATAATTTATAATTATTCTTTCAAACATTATAAAAAATCTAGATTTTCATGGACGTTGAAAGACCAAAATGGGGTTTTGGTTGAGGCAAGACCCTCAAACAACCACCAAAAATAAATTTTACTTTTCTTTTTTTTGCAGTTTTCTTGTGGGAGAAAAAATACTTCTTGGTGATCTCTTTTTCACCCCTTTTCTTGTGCTTCACAATTTATTTTTATTTCAATATCTAGATAGTTAGTTTTGTCATTCTTTTTGTTATTCCTAGAATTATCCATACATTGAAATCATATATTTTGTATTATGTGTGTACAAGAACTTTTCATGATCTTGATAATACTACTTTTCATTGCACATATGGACTAGACAACAATGTAATGCACTAGTGTCCAAGACAGAGGCTTCTAGAAAAGAACATATTCCTTGTGATTAGTAGTTTATATTTTTGCTGGAATAAAGTTAAAATCTCTCTTTTTCCAAGAAATATTTTCACTAATTTGTTGTAGTAGGACATTTTATATTGTAATTTGTAAATTTCTATTTTATTGTTTATGGATAAAATATAATTAAGGTATATTTAGGAAAACCTAAGCTATTAGTTTATCTTAATGTAAAGAGAGTAAAGTTAGCTCTCAGAGGAATTCCCTTTGAGCTAGTTGAATTTTTCCCCTTTCACACTTAGCAAATTGTTTGGGGTCTATAATGGATAATGGATTGCAAAATGGAGTGTTATTTTGGAAGATGTGTGCCCACTCTTCACATGGGTCAAAGAGGATTGAGAGTTATGCTTTCTATCCATGGATGCATTGATTTTTCACATGAGGGCATTCAATTTTTTCATAAGATTATTTTGGGTAGTCATGATTTCATAAATATACATGTTTTTTCTTTTCATTTTTATAAAAAATGTATACATTGAATAGAGGTTTCATGAGTTATTTGTAGGTACACAATTGCTACTAGAATGATATTGAATTGAACTGAGAAGTTTTTTGATTATGTATTATTGGTTTAAATATTAATATAGGCTTGTGATATCTTTGGTGGTGGAGTTTTTCCTCAAAAGGTTTCACTATGTGCATAGAGTGCCATGTGTATAAATATTATGATTTATTGATTTATTATTTGCTAATGTATACTTCCAAATGGACAAGTATGTGTAATATGAGAAGATGTTGATGAAATTCTTTGGAAGTCTTCATATCCATCTTTTGAGGCTTGCATTATTGTCCAAACCCCAAGAGGCACACTCACATGCTCACTACCTTGAAGTGGATAATTCACCATCCTTTCCAAAGAGCCATAGAGAAGGCAAGGCAAAAAAATGAATGCCACATTCAAAATCTGACATTGCAACCATTTTTTATATCAATGTTCATATAGATGAAACCTATTGGAAACTACATCTAAAGAAGTGTCCACATCAAAATAGGAAAAAAGTTGAAAAATCCACTATCTCAACCATTAAGGAACTTGATTGTAGTTTATAGGTGATTCCAAAATTTCTTGCACTACAAGGATAATTTTAATATTTGGGCACAAGAAGAAAAGGAGCATAGATGATTATTTTGAATTAATATTCAACACATGAATGTTAAAGTAGATGAAATTTTTTATTATCATTCCCACACTAACCTCATTTTTCAAAATTTAGTTGAAAATCTTGTTTTATAAATTATTCAACACCTCAAGCCATATTCTTTTGGTTGTTTCAAGATGGACATTGATTTGTTGATTTCTAGGCAGTATAGATTAAAGTTTGAAAGGAAAATTGATCTTTGAAGTATTGGTAGATGTTGATCCATTGGATGTTTGAAGAATTATTTTTGGCATCCCTTATATGTTCAAGAGAAATAATGTTTTCTACAAATGGGAAAATATGTACCTCTTAGTCTAGGAAGAGTTGTCACTTCACTTTGTATGCCCATGAAGGCAAGTTCAAGAAATTTGGGTCCTTAATATTAAAGCAAGAAAGATGTTCAATGGAAGCATTAGGGTCATTCCCCTTGAGTGGAGAGGAGAGAGTGTTGATAAAACTACTCCATCTACATCAAACACTTCAGTGATTAGGCATCTTCATATAGTTAGAGGCAAATATTTTAAGGCTCTTGGCTAGAGTGGTTTAGGGTTTGGTGGCAACCATGTCATTCACTAGGGAGTCATAACTCATTTTGCAAGTATGCATAGATTTTGGGAACCAAAATCCTCCATATTGGTAAGGAATGATCTATCAGAAGATAAAAAAATGTGTTTGTCAAACTATGGACCCATTCCAAAGTGAGTTACAACTTTTGATGAAGGAATGCGGGGAAAAAAAATTGAGTTTTGATCATCTATGTGAAATTTCCAATTTTGATGGGGGCGATCATACAACCGATGGGGCAATTATGAAACCATCAACCTGTTGCAGGCAGCGGTTTTGTCCCAAGTTTTCTCCCAAAATATAATACCTTAGGTGTAAAATTCTTGTGTCTTCCATTCTTATGTTGTCGATTCTTGTTCCTTCTTGTTCATTTGATTAATATAATGTTGCATTAATTCAATTGCTCTTATTAAATATGTAATTGAAATATGGTGTAATGGAATCTCCACACTTGTTTAAAAATCAATATTCTTGATATCAAAAGAGTAATTTCTATGGACATACATAGACTCATAGAAACAACTATATTTTTACATAGATCATGAGAGCTACAAATATGAACAAGTGAATAATTAAAATAGCACACAAGAAGTATAGTTTTATCAAAACTATCATTTATCATAATCACATATCGATGGATAGATTAACAAGCAAAGAGGCAAATGTACATAGATTTGTGAAAGCTTTACTACCTAGTATCTTCTCATATTTTAAGGATGGAAAATGTTTAAGGGGGTCTAAAGTTGTGCACATAATCATATAAGTACATTTACAATATCTGAAATATATAGCCACAATAGAGCATTTGCCTAATAAATGATGAGAGAGTCGCAACATGAACTAAACTATGCAAGCTTCTATCATTGCTACAATTGTAGTTTCAAGGAGCAGAGGAATTGTAGTTCCAAGGAGCAGAGGAAAATGTGGGAAATCTTCTTTGTACAACAGCTACTCGGTTTTGCTGCCCTGAATACCTCATAAAAGTCAGAAGTTGAAAATTTGAAATAATGTATTGCCTGAAGCCAAAGCAATCAAAGATGAAAAATGTAAGGACCATCTAAAATAAACAAAATTTGAAACCCTTATAATGATAATAAATCAAATTCTTTCTTCCTTCATTTGAGAACGTTAAGGAAATCAAATATATGATTACTTTTCAGCATACCGCAAATTATTTGCTCTCTTGGCTCTGGACACACTCAAGAATGTTAAAATGATCTGAAGTCCAGTTGGTCAAATGAAAAAGATGTGACATTTGAATCAGGATAAATTATAACAACTGGTGGGCAAGACAGGATGCCTGCTGTAAAGAAGGTATTTCCTGGCCCCGCTGGTTGAATCCAAAACACTGTATCCCATAAATGCATGAGACCTTGTCCAGTACCTCTTGCCTTGGCTTTACCAATTGTTATGCTGGTTTTAAAAACTCTAAATTAGAAATGCATAATTCTAATTGAATTAAAGCACTAAAAATTTGACCGTGTCTAAGGAAAAACACTGAGATGAATGTTAAAAAACATACCAGAATTGTGAATTTTGTTTCTATTTCACTTCTTGGCCCTTCCCATAGTGTTCTTAGGCTCATGTCCAATCACACCAACACTGTAAGGCCTACTCTTTTCTTTCCTCCAAATATATCTTCACTTGAACCTGCTATACCATTTATAAGTCCCATCTTTTGATATTACTTTATTTATTTTTGAAGACATAATGAATAATATATTTTGATGAATCAAATCATCTCTGTCCAATGAAAATCTGAAATTACATGCTCTATAGAACTGTTGGTGGAATTTAAACATTTATCACCTATATTCTAAATTGGCATTGTGCAGGACCTATTTTGTGTCTGTACCTTTCATATCCACCAGTTCATCAAGAGTACTTTCTGTTGTTAATTCTGTATTGTCAATCAAGCAATAATCAACATTTTATTAAGGCTTAACACTTTCAAATGCAAAATAGTAGATATGCCTATTGTTTATGCATCTTGAGGCGTGATATTTAAAGTAGAAGTATTCTTGTTAGCATCTTTCTTACCATTCAAATCAATTCTGAAAATGCCATGAATTTTGTGCTTTCTCCACAAAGATTGCTTTCTAAGCCACACCATGTTAAGTTTAGAACATCAAGATGTCATGCCCCCCCCTCCCAAGCATTCAACAAAGACCTGTTTCATTTTTTAGCAATCTTTTCCTCAGGAAATTACACAATATGTGCACAGTTGGCATACAGGAAAGAAAAAACACTTACAACATATCAAATACGGTCGCAACAAAAGTCAAGTGACAAATTGAAGATACAATGATTGTCAATAAAAAAAATAACTACAGAAAAAGTTCCTTATTTCTTTAAATCTGGCATTTGTCTTTAATTTACTAGTTATATATTTTCCACTTTCAGGAAAGTGGAAAACAATTCCAGAAAACCACCTCATTTGATTTCCTAACAATCTCAAACATTAACTGGGTGTCTTAAATATTTGATTTGTTAGTTTCCTAACAATTTGAATAATATAACAAGTGGAAATTTAATAATATACTTTTTCTCACTCCTTACCAAGATCTGTGGCGCTCCCTTAAATAGATGATAAACATCCAAGACCAGAGTCTTAAATAGTATAACAGTGTAATTGAATAATTTTTCCTTTCTACTCATTGACCTGCAAAGAGTGGTGCTAAACTAATTTAGACGTAAGCTGACATTGATAACAACAAATATATTGAAACTTCAAGAAGGGAGTGATTATTATTGCAAATGGAATGTTACTAAATCCTACGAAACTGTCATGCATGAAGAACAACTTCATTAGATTTGTATAAACTAGTTTTAAACTATTGTACAAAATTAACAAACATTATAAAGAAAACCTGTGATTTAATCAAAATCATTAATAACATAAAGAAAATTTGTGAATTAAACTTACTCTTTTTCTATTGGTGGTCTGAAAATTGCCATTATAGTGTGTTGAAGATGAAGATCAGAAAATATCTTATCCAGTATAATGCAATTTTTTCCTGATAGTTTGAAAAAGGGAATCAATAATACCATCCATAATTCTGAAGCATTTTGTACTCCAAGATTTGCTGAAACTCAACACCCAAATTAGAATTGAAAACCCAAATGCATTGCCCATTCCTATTCCCATATACCACCATATATCCTCCTCCAGCACTTCTTTATTTTTTTCTTCATCATCATTGGAAGAAACAAAATGATTTGTTGAGCATGTCACATTGATTTGTAGGCCACATAGATCTGAATTATTGGAAAATGATGAGGAATCAAATGTCATCATTTGTCCTCCTTGTGGTACCCTTCCTGATAACTTATTATGAGACACATCAAAGTAACTCAAATATGTGAGATTTTGCAGCTCAACTGGAAATGTCCCAGACAATTCATTTCTGGAAAGATCAAGTGATTGTAGTTGTACCATGTTTCCCAAGGATTTTGGAATTTCACCACTGAAATGATTTCTTGAGACATTGAGAATTATCAATCCTTTGAGGGATTCAATATCAAGAGGTATTATACCTGATAAATTGTTGTTTGATAGATCAAGACATTTTACTAATCTCAAAATTTTTGAATACTCCATCTCTTGTGCTTTGTTCTCAATGACTATGCTATCTATATAAATCACACCAACCTTTGTAGTATTTAATTCAAGAGTTTCTGTGTTTTCTATTTGATTTGCCATTGCACTCAATTTCATAAAGCCACTTGGAATAATACCTGAAATTTTGTTGCTTGAAATATCCAATATCTGAAGATTTTGCAATTTTGATAATTCTGAAGGTATGTTGCCAACAAATTTGTTAGATTTTAGTACTAGGATGCGAAGACTTTTCAAGCTTTCAATCCAAGTAGGAATACCCCCATGAATATTGTTATTCCTTAGATCTAGGATTTCCAAAGAACTGCAATCTGCAAGGGATGGTGGTATGTTCCCTTTTAGCCCATTGAGACCTAATTTCAATGTTTCTAGAGAAGTCATATTTCCAAATATATTTGGAATTGTGCCCTCGAGATTATTGTTTTCTAGATCTAACATGGACAACACAGAGCATTGGTCTAAACTCAAGGGAATCTTACCACTAAGTCTATTATTTGACAAGTCTAAAAAAGACAAATTATTTGACTCACAAATAGAATGTGGAATGGGTCCATCAAACAAATTCTCTGAAAGATCCAAGAACTTCACATTTTGTAAGAAAAGGGGAATGTTTCCTCGTAACTTATTATTATGCAAATCAATAAATTGAGGTCCAAGCACCTTGAAGGGTAAAGTACCTACAAATTGGTTAGAAGAGAGGTTGAGATAATCAAGGAACCTAGAATCCCAGAGCCAATCAGGAATATTTCCAATAAGAGAGTTTTGAGACAAATCTAATGAGCGTAAGGAATATTGAGTTGAAATGAAAGATGGAAAGTCCCCTTCTATATTACAAGATCCCAAATCTATGTATTCAAGTTGGAAATTGGGAATATAAGTGGCATTGACTTTTACAGTCAACATATTCCTTGAAAGATGCAATTCTTGAATATTGGGGATTTTATCAAAAAAGGAAAGTGTATAAGTTCCACTTAGTTGGTTCTTGCTAAGATCAAGAAAACTGAGTTTGGTGAGGTTACAGAAGAAGGTTGGGATGGTGCCACTCAAAGAGTTAGAACTCAGGTCAACATATGTGAGCTTTGACAACTTACCCAAAGATGTTGGGATGGTGCCACTCAAAGAGTTAGAACTCAGGTAAAGATATGTGAGCTTTGACAACTTACCCAAAGATGTTGGGATGGTGCCACTCAAAGAGTTAGAACTCAGGTCAAGATCTGTGAGCTTTGACAACTTACCCAAAGATGTTGGGATGGTGCCACTCAAAGAGTTAGAACTCAGGTCAAGATCTGTGAGCTTTGACAACTTACCCAAAGATGTTGGGATGGTGCCACTCAAAGAGTTAGAACACAGGTAAAGATCTGTGAGCTTTGACAACTTATCCAAAGATGTTGAAATGGTGCCATTTAGATGATTATCACACAGATCAAGATATGTTAAGCTAGACATATTACTAATCTCTCTTGGAATCTGGCCAATCAAGTTAGAGGCGTACAAGCTTAAATACCTCAATTTGCTGAGCTTGTGAAACTGTGAAGGGATGGCAAGAGAAGGGAAGAAGGCATTCTCACTGAAGTCCAAGCGCTCCAGATGCTGCAGTTGGAATAGCCCCCCACGAAGTTCCCTCCAAGACATGAATGGCCAGTCGTAGTAATAGTCATTAGGATTCCAGGAGGCATTAAGGGATTGAGGAGTGAGATCTAAGGAAAGGACGTGGGCAGTGATTGGGTGGCAGGTGACTCCTTCCCACGCGCAGCAGTTGAATCCCTTCCACGATTGCAGCGTGTAATGAGAAGAAGTGAAGTTGAGTCCCTCTTTCAAATCTAACAGGGAATTCCTTTCATCCGCGGGACATGCGGAGGAGCAAGGCATCATCATTACTAATAACACAAACATCATCAACATCTTCATGGCAGATTGCACTAGCAGTTCTCTGTTCCTCCAAACAACTTGCTCTCTCTGTGCGAAATTAATGGAAATTAAAGCTGATTTATAATTGTATTCTCCTACGACTCGAAGCTTATTCTACTTTTATTCTACCCGAGAAATTGGGGAGAAATCTCCTCTATTCAATTTTTCACACTTCTTCAAAGTTAGGAAATTTGTGGTGTTTATTAAAGTTGGGCAAAATTCCGCACTTTTTCAAAGTATGTTGGATAAATGCAATGAATACCGTTTCTTTTACGTCTTTGCTACTTTTTCTTCCCACAAAATCAACAGTCTGTTTGCTTTGCCAGTTTTTCTTCCCATAAAATTACCAATCAGTTTCTATAATTTCATATCATAGGAATCAAATCAAATCACTAAAAATTTTGAAATTTAAATTATTTCCTAAATGTGTCATTTCTTAAATAAAATATCTGTAAGTGAATGATATTAGTTTAAATGTTATAGAGAAAATTTTAAATAATAAATATTTATCTTGTAGAAGTGTGAAGAGGGTTTTTTTAAAGATAATGATAACAAGTAGAATATATTTTTCAAAATTTATAACAAATAAAGTATATTTTATATCAAGAAATTTAGAGAAAGTTAATTTGAATTATAGAGAAATCTAATGATTTGATTTGTTTTTCTTTATTAAAATGAGGTTTTATAAATGTTGCAACAATGCAATTCAATTGATCTAATTTAGTATTGTGTAACATATGGTTGAATTTAGGAATTAGAAATTAAAAGGAATAAAAGTAGTTAGTTGGTTTTGACTCTCAAAGGATAGGTGTCCATTATTTTGATCATAACTATTGAATTTCAGTTCAAAATTGCTTAAACTTAGATATATAAAAAACATAAGGATGAAATATTAACTAGGACATTTTAAAAAATTTGCTAGAGTTGAGTATACATCACAAAATTGACCTAAGATCGAATCTCAAAATATGAAAATCAACTTTGTGCATTGAAATGATCTTTGAATTGTAAAAATGAAACTTTGATAGGTACAAAAAAATATGTAGACGATGGGTGGATTAAGATTTGATTGCCTTATAGACATTAATAGTGGCATAGTGTCATGGTTAAGCTGTTGTGGTGTTGTTCTTGCCATCAAGGTTCAAACCCCTCTAGGGTGTTATTGTTGTATGTTTATATTGGGGATGAGGCTCCATGTTTGTGACCTCACTAGTTCATGGCTCTAGGTCAAAAGCATTTACCCCTTTTTTTATCAAATTTTTTTTGATTGCTTTGTGAAATGAGTTAAGGGGGATGTACTCTTATACTTGACTTAGACACATAAATTAAATGCTTCAACATGAAAATGATGAATAGATTAATTAGAAGGTGATTGGTTTGGGCTTAAGGAGAAAATTATTTTTTTTGAACAAGAAGGTCAAATACATAGCAAGTCATTTTTGTGCTCACAAATTCAACATAAAAATATGAAATAATATTATGAAATCAAGAATATATGAAAAAGGTTGTAACACCCCATTGGTGCCCTTTTTTTAAAAAAAAAATAAGCCTTGAGCACTTTAATTTGTTGTGGATTGCATCTAAGTTACTTTGCATACCGATATAAAATTATAAACTAGCATGATATGCTTGTACATGCACCTTGAATGTAATAAATTTCTAAATTTAAGCTTCTATTATAATCTTTGACTCTATAATCATCATGTAAAAGGCTTTGAATAACCTATTTTTATTAACACAAGAAACCCATATTAAGGTTTCCAAATTGTGGTTTCTAACTTTAAAGATTATTTTTTTCTAAACTTAACACCACATGGATTATCTTGTAAATAATTGATGAATTGATAGCCTTATTTAAGTGTGTAATAATAGCTAACAAGGACTTGGAGTGATTAATCACTGAATGTGTATTTTGGACTAATGTTAAAGAATTCATAATTCAAATTTTAAACTCCATGATAATTCACGCGACAAGAACATATTAGACTATTTAGGATTTTTCTATCATGGATGGGCTAAACTATGTCAAAGGGGGGTGCTCTATTTCACTAGAATTCAAGTGTGTATGGTGTTGGTGCACAATTGATCCTATTGAAATACCACCAAGAATGAATGGAGAATCCAAGTGTCCCACAAGGAAAATATGGAAGACTAGCTATCTATTAAGAATTCTAGCAAGTATATTTTAATTACATAATTTTGATGGTTGTATGAGAATTGAGGATAATGTATTAGAGATATTACACCTAGAGGATAGAGAGATTTAGAATGTGTGATCAAACTGCACTACAAATAATTCAATAGATCAAATAGAGCCATGTATTTGTATGGTGGGACCACAAGGAATAATGAATATGTGTGGTAGAAGAAAAACCCCAAAAGAAAATTAGGGAAAACTCAATCACTAGCCCAAAGAAAACAATATAATTTGGAGATCCCAAAGAATGTAAGGTTAAAGCATGTTGAATCATAGAATACTTGTGCCCTAGAAAATCATGCTAGAAGCAAGTAGAGGCAATGAGGCAAATCAATGAATGCATTTGTCAAAAATTCTTGATAAGGTATAACATAGTGCTAGAATTTGTAATTAATTATGAGACTAATGTAGATTTTTTGATTATATCCAAATATAATTTTGATGTGTTGAATTGTGATTAAATTTATAGGTGTATATATAGTCATGTTTCTTGTGGTATCAATTTGTGAAGTGATTCTCATTTATGATTTTTATTTATAAGTACAAGATGTGCATGATCCCATGACTAGGAAGAGTTTTTAAAGTAGTTCCTTGAATCATAGGTGGAAAAGGGAAGTGAAAAGTATTGATCAACCTTAAGGCATTGATGGAGCTATATAACTCCCATTTTTATTGAGAGTAGAGCCTTGTGGTCATTTGTGCTTAAACTTAGATAATGGATGGTTATGGTAGGAATGGTAATTGGGCGATGGTCAACCTCATGAAAGTGGGATAATGGATCTTAGAAACAAATAGATAGATTTTCCTTTTTGTGGTACAATAAGAATCTTTTTGTGATCATATGATCTTGGTCTCATGAGTGAGGCTATATTCCTCTCATATTGTATTGTGTGTCCAATCTAGTCCAAACATTGCATCATGTGTGTGTCCATGCATGTGAATGATCATATGTTAGTGCCAACAAGTATTTATCTCAATTTGAGTGAGTAGTAGGTGTCATTTGGTGAATTAATTTTAAAGATAATCCACATGAGAAAATTAGGTATGAGTGCTCCAAGAATCATGCACCTCATTAAGACCTCATGAATTAAAAAACCCTTCTATGAGGGTGAATGGGTGGAAAATTAGGCATGAGACTTGGGTTCATCTCTGAGATGAGTAGTTTGGAAAATAACCGTGATGAAATATAAAATTATGTTTGAATTCTTATAAAGTTCATTCTTATAATTGATAATTGATTGGGTTAAAATAATTGGGGTCCAAAAATCAATATTTAGCAATTTAAGAAGACTAATGAATTATTTTGTAACTTATCTCATCTATATGTAAAAATATAAATTAAGACCTTATATTACCTTAGGCTCTTCAAAATGGTGCAACTTGAGTGTCAAAGCCTTCAAGGGTGAAATTTATGATCTTCGCATTCTTGTTCAAAAATTAAAAAGGGGGATAACTAGGTAGCCTTTCTAGATATAGTCAAGATATGTGTTGGAGCAGCTAAGATCTACTTGCAAACTAAAAACCTCACCTCTTCTTGCTTTCCTTTATAAGAAAGGCTCATTTGTACATTTCAACACCTCACATGCTCATGATATTTTCTCATTTTACATATGTTCATTTGTGAATTGTTGTGAGTTTGCAAGCAGATCTTGGCTACTCCAACATTATGAATATGAAAACTATTAAATGTGTGGGAATAGAATCGCTTGAAACTCTTGTAGCCTATTTGATTAAATAAATTTTATGAACATTAGATGATATTGTGAAGGAAATGCTTATTCACATATGTAGAATAATAAATTTTATAAAATATATGTATGAGATATGGTTATAGTATCGCTTGGATATCTAGGAAAGTAATGTCAAGTCAATTATTCATCCAAAAGTTTTGATATCTTCATGGTAAAGTAATGCTATTTTCTAGTCTTGATTAACTTGCAAGTGTAGCAATATGAGCTTGTAAATGTTCTAGTGGTTCTAACTTTAAAGTGATTAAGGAAAATTATATTAAGAATGTGTGGACTATAGGACTGATCTTGTAGAATATTCTCAAAATTTAGATACTAAACCATGTTAAAAATTGGGGGCCCTTGAAAATAACAAGTTTCACTATTAAATATTCAAACTAAGATCCTATTCATGGATATTTTGTCATGTCTTCATGATTTACTTATGGAAGGAAGCTCGCTATATATTTGTAAGCTAGACCAACAGAATTTAATTGAGAATATGGACCAAGGGATGTAAATTATAATGGTTCAAATCATAGTTGCATACACAACATGGAAAATGTCTTTTTTTTCAATTCCACAATCTAAAATGGGAAAAAATTGAACAAAAAAAATCTTAATAAAAGACCAAAACAATTGATTTTGTTATTTGATTTCATGTAAAATGTAGCATATAGACATCAAAATAAACATAATTTTTTACTATTAAATACAACAATAATGCCAACAAGTATGAAAATATTGGTAAATCGACTAAAAAAAAAAAAACATTTTGATTTTCAATGCCATCAAAGCTGTAAGCATCAATCCCAAAATTTTCTTATAGAAAAAAGCTAGCCTTTAATAATTGAAAATGTTGCCACATTTTTTTTACATAGATCATGATTTTATACCATCACAGTTATAAACAATAATCTCTTGAAACTTTTGGCAGCTATTAATAACTTTAGAACCATCACATTGTTTTGAATTAATTGTAATTTTCTATTTCCATGCATATCAAACATGAATTTTGAATTACAAAATATTTATCTATAAATATTGGAGCTGTTAGTTGCCCAAATCTGCACCGCTTTGCCAAGTTGTGGAAGAACTCAACAAATTTGGACTAACATGGGACTACTTTCAGGTTGTGGGTATCCTATTGTGAAAGCAGACCTCCAAATTGTGGGTTGGCTCCCCTTTTGATGTCACCTAACTAATGATTTTTTGAGGAAAAGGGTAAAAAGATGCATGAAAATGAACTTAATTGAAAAAACGCAAAGGGTGATACACCAAAACTAACTAAGACCTATAAAACAACCTATTCACATTCAAAACAATGACACAAAACCTTGTTCACACAACTCATTTTGCATGCATTCTTGCATAAGTAATTTATAAGGAGGTTTTTTAAGTAGGACTCTTAGAAGGAAAACATCACAACTAACAACCTTTGCATTTACTAACACAATTTATAACCCACAACAATACATTTCCTACTGAACAGGTGCCTAACAATGAGACAAGACTATAAGGAAAGAGATAAATTTCACAAATAATCTAATCAATCACTAACAACACATAATAAAACATGAAATGAGAAGGTAAATGTTCAATTTCATTGATTCAAAGTACTGAACTAGTATACAAGTTTATCTGAGTTACAATATTGCTTATGTTGAAAAAGATAACTCCAAAGCCAAGCTATCACTCTGTTGGAAAGAAAGAACTAACTCCAAATACAAGGATTGAAGTTACTTAAGCAAAATTCACACAACTCCCTCACACAAGTCCATCAAGAAGGTTTTGGTTGGATGCAGTAGAAAAGGCCAAAAAGAACCTTCTAAAATCACTCCAAATTATCTTCCACCTAAAGCAAAGTCAAGCCAATACAATAGTCACACCAAAAATGTGACAAAAATGCCTTCAAACTACCCTTTTCCTTCAAAAACAATCAAATACAGCTCCTCAGACATCCCTCATGTCTGCCAGTCATCATGTTTCCCACAGATGTGTTCAACCCATTTGACCCACACCTTTGGTGCCTTTTGAAAACAAAAGACTCAAAATTGCATTCAAAACAATAATAATCTAATTAAGTGATTTATAATACATCACTTAAACAAATTACTTTACATTTCAAAAGCAGAATGCAAAAAGAGGCCCCACCACCTCTTTGGATTACATCAATATTTGCATCAAATAAATAACATTAATTAAAAGTGATTTACAAATCACTTAAATAATGTTTTTGCAATTGATAAAATACAAAATGATGATATACTTTAAATGCTTGTAAAAGTATTCAAGCAAAACCAAACTCTTCCAAGGCATTTGATCAATTTTAACTCACCTCCATCTCTGCATTTCAAAATGAAAAGTGACATGACTGTCACTTAGTCAACAACTCCCCTTTGAAAGACAAACAAAAAGGCCCATAATTTGGCCTATGTGAGCATAAGGGACTCCAACATCCTTGGAAGGCATGTTCTCAAAATTTTGAAGGCATAACATATTTTAAAGGTCAAGATACATGGTTTTCAAATGAACATATAAGGAAAAAATGCCTAATTCTTGAACATGATCATAAGGCCACGTAACACATTAAAATGTGTTTGCATTTTTTAAAAGACAAGGTAAAAATACCTTATCGGCCTCCATAGGGTTTCTAACCCTAAACAAAAGACATGGAAAAAGGAAAAATATTCATTCATTTTGCATCAAAGGTTCTAGAGGGTTCTCACCTAGCTGCCATGGGGGTTTGATGGGTGCACTGAAAACATGGTTTTTAGACTGGTTTCTTGGCATAATTCTTGTGGTTTCCATAGAAAACAATAGGTAATTATGGTTTTTTGAACAAAATCTATATCTTTTCCATCTTTTGAAGGCCATTTTATGAGTTAAGGCCGCGACCATGAGTATTCTCTTGATGATTTTGTTGTTTCATTTCTTCTCTATGGGTTTTCCATTTTCTCATAGCTGCCATGATGTGACTCTCTGAAGCTCGAATGGAGGCTTTTATGTGACAAAATGCTTGTACATAACAACAAAAGTTGAGTAATTTTAGCTCAGGTAAGCACACCTCAGCAATATACTTCCATTTCTTGGAAAATAAAGCTCGAATTTGAGCTCCCTCCATTGATAACAAATGCAAGTTTACTCTTTTTCATTTCCTCCTTGCTTCATTGAAGTTTAGATAAAAAAACCCCCAAGTGTTTTGTGATTTATGAAGAAAAGAAAAACATTCAGGTCGTGGCCAAGAATGTGAACTGGGTTTTAACATTTCAATTTTCTTCATGACATTTCTTTCAAACTTATGTATTTGCAATTATAAAAACAAACCCAGATGGGTTTTTCTTGCTTTGAGAAGAAAACATGATTTGTTGGTCGCGACCATGAAAGAATGTGTTGGGGTTTTTACATGCTTTTTTTTGTAGAAAGCTCTCCATTAAACTTGTTCAATTTCTCTAAATTTTTTTACTTCAAACAAACCCAGATGGGTTTCTTGATCTAAGAAGACAAAACCACTCTTTGTATCCTACATTCTACTTGAAATCCCAAGTGGGTTCTTTGATTTTTTGAATAAAAACCAGATTTTTGGTCGTGGCCATGAAAGAATGTACTGGTTTTTTGACATATGTTTGCATTTTTTGTAGAATGTTTTGAATTCCAAACCCCAAAGTGAGTTTTTTCATTATGAAAGACCTCCTTTGTATTCTCTCTTCTTTCACATCTCATTTGTGAGCTCGACCTCATGGTCTTCTTATAATGTATTATCTATGCAGAACTTGTATTATTTTCAGAAAATGACATCTTTTGTGTGAATAATAGAAGAAAAAGATCCTTTTATATTTTATGCACTTGAATTTTAACATATGCCCAGATGGGTTCTTGTTAATGTCAACAAAAAATAGCCTTCACCACGTCACGACCATGAATAAGCACCTAGGTTGGGTACATTTCACTTTCTTTATCATTCTTCTGAACAAAAACCCCATGATGCATCTGGGTAATGTAATCTTGCATTTCCCTCTTAGAAGATAATCTTCAAACCCATTGATACTATAATATTTTCCTTGTGAAAGAAGGTTTCCATTTCATTGAATTTAGTGCATCTATTCTTCCCTTGTAGTTTCATTGTTAAGACTTTTTTCTATCACTGTCTCTATGTATTTAAGGTGCCTGGCATGATTGTAACACAGTTGGTTGCCCTCATTGCTTTCTAGATATTGAGTGTTCTCTTCATCATTTTCATGATCATTTGAAGGTTACCCCACTGTGTGTTTGTCTTTTATGTTTCTTGACTATTTCACAATCCTCTTCTAGGTATTTGTATTGAAAGAAAATGCAAGAAATGATAGATTGCACCATTTCATGTTTTGGCTTGATGAAACTCATAGATAAATTCATGCAAAGCAATTCCATCATATGCATTGGATGATTGCCCCTTTCCCTTTTACTTTGAATTTTCTTATCTTGGAAACAAAACTCAATTGTTGTTTACATTGGAACAAGCTTTCTAAAATTGTAATTGATGCTTTGTGTATAGATTTAAAATAGATAAGTCCCTGCAATGCAATATGGAATCTATGATATGGCATGACTATGAGAGGGAATTTGATGATCTTGTGATTGTTTGGTTGTCCTTTTTTCAATTCTTTTCAAATGTCCACCTCCACTTCTTCACTTCAATTATGACCATGCACTATTTCATTTGAAGCACTATTGTTGCTACATTGTGTTGCACCTCAATGTTGATGAGTTGATGTCAAATGGTTAAACCCCTATTGTTGGTTCCTTTTTAATATGCCGGTTTGTTCTTTAAATGAAAACATTTAGACTCATTGAAAGGAAACAGCCTACTTGATCATTTGAAAGCAACAAACATATGAAAAAGAAGATTCCTATCTTAGACACAAAAAAAAATGTATGTTCAGTATCTTATCTCTCAATGCTTGATTCCTTTTGCTTTAATCTCCTAATGTATATGGCTAATCATTTGAGAGTAAGCTCCATTTATTAAAATTTTGTTAGCTCCATTGGTAACCTTGCATCACTTTGATTGTTGTTGTCTCTTTCCAAATGCTTTTAAATGTTCACATGTTGGAACCCTTTGTGAAACATATTTTCTCTAAATAGTTGTTGTGATGATCATGCATAGAGGCTGCTCCATTGGAAGACATTGTTGTTTGAAATGCATTATTTTTTGAACCTTGCTATCCTATAGCATCAAATGGTTGTAGCTAATGTAGATGGTTGTTAAGTGAATGATAATTGATTTGATCAATGTGAACAATGTATAGTTCTCTGAGTTCATGGAGACTTGTACCCTAACATCACTATTCTTTTGCTTTACTTTGTATCTTTCTCTTGTCACACAAGATTTCCTTTGTTCATTGATTCTTGTTGTCTTGTATGCTTCTTTTATTGTTGTTGTCCCTCTATGAGATGTAGCATGACTTTTTTTTTCCCTTTTAATGTAGATCATTGTTGTTGTTCTGTCATCATGAGGTATTGTGCATTGATTGTTTTGACACAAGGTATGCACTGTAGGAGTATTGCATTCTGACCTTAGAACCTTTACTGCACCATATCATACATTCATTGTTGTTGTCCTATAGCATGAGAGGTAGCATGCATTTTTCCTTTAGGACTGCCCCTTTAGGATTTCCCTAACAATTGCTTGCTGCCCCCAAAGGTTTGTTATTTGGTCTTCACAAACATCTAGGTCCTTTTGATCTTGTGCAACAAACTAAACTAACACCATATTCTCTTGCTTTAATTTTAGTGGGCAGACATATGTCACTTATGTTGGTGACCTGAAAGCTTAGCATCCTAGGTGATGTGTGGTTGTCCAATAGGATTGAGGTGAGATGAATTTGATATTGTCTTTCATGAAAAAATGTATGATTATATTTGTTCCTTCTTGCTACCCCATATGAATCATAATGGTTTTAGGCATGACTTGATGTCTCCTTCATTATTTTAATAGATGCATAATTGAACTTGATACATCATTGAAATCATTTACTTATTTTAATAAAATGGATCTTGGATCCACTTAAGAAGATTGAAAGAAATATCCATCAAAGTACACCTTCCTTTTGACATGATGGCAACATATTGCTTGATTCATTGTGAAAAGATGAAGTGTGTTTTTCTTGACAACTCACATCATGTGTTGCATCTTTTGAATCTGATAATGAAAGTTGATCAACTATTGTGATTCCATATTGATTTAATGCATCACTAGCATGTTTATCATTGATTTGATCAAGTTGCTTAGTTTCATATCCCTCTTAAAACATCAAAGGGTAGCATGTTGGGCTCTACCCTCGTGGGAGCCACATTTCACCCCACATGTTGTAATCAACGGAATTAAAATACTAACAAAGACTTGGCATAAATTTTGCACAAGGAATAAACCAGTTAGATAAACAAAGCATATCATAGGTGTGTTTGATTACTCCTTTCTTGTTTGCATGGACACGTATGGGATGTTGCTATTTTGATGCTTATGGACATCAGATTACACGTTTATGGATGTTTTGCATATATTTTGATCAGAGACCTTTCATTGCTCTAACAACACTATTTCATTTGATGTAGGAAACCTAAGAGCGGCGTGGAGGGTGTCAAATAGATGCAGAGTAGCGGAAAGGATCAAGTTGATGTGGGACCAAGCCAATGGGATTCGTCATTCCACTAGGAAATGACAAGCCCCTTTTCATTTTATATGCAAATTTCTTTTTTGTTATCTGTAGGCGTATAGTATTTTCTTTATAAGCATTAGAATAGCTAGTCCCTTGGCTTGTGAGGGACATTATACGCTCATGATTATCAATAAAGATTACATTTTCAATACATGTTGGTTCTCTCTCTTATTTGTATGTAATTTCAAAACTAGAATAAATGCAATCTATTTTGACAATCTCCTTTATGAAAATTAATGAACTTAGCAGAGCATGATGTATCTTTTAATTTTTAAATGAAAACACAAAAGAATAAACAATAAGTTACCTGATTTTAGCTGGAAGCTAAAATCAAGTAACATTTATGGCAACATTTGTTATATGTTTTCCTGCTAAACATGTCAACTAGTTGCCTAAAGCTTATCCATTAGGAACTAAGTCATCTAAAAGCTGAAACCACTTAAAAACAACATTGCATATTGCTATAAAGCATTAGAACAACATGAAATACTTCAAAACTTATTCAAAACACACCGAAGAACAAAGCAACTACCTAACTGTGCAAAAACAACACTTACAGAAAACTAAAAAAAACATCTAGCTAATGTGCAACAACACTTAGAGGAAATAAAACCTACTCTAATTTGTACAAGGCATATTTAGATCATACCTCAAAATAGAGTTTGAAGTGTATCACATTGATTGGGATAGGTAGAGCTTCTCCATTCATTGATGATAGTTGAAAAGCATTGTGCTCTTTGCACTCAGTAATGACAAACATGCCACTCACATGCTATCAAATTTAGTGTGCTTTCTAGACTTGCTCTTTAATTCATCCCACTTAAGGACAACATCTCCTTCTTTGAACACCCTTCTCTACACTTAAGAGTAAAGAGACTCATGAGCAGCAAATCCCCCTTCTCTACACTTAGTGCCCAAGAAATAAGGTGTTTGGAGAATGTGTATGGACTTCAGAGAAATCAATAATATTGCCATTAGGTATAGGTTTCCTATTCAAAGGATGGATGATTTAATGGATTGTTTGAGTGGTTCTATGTATTTTTCAAAGATAGATTTGAAGAGTGGTTACCATCAGATTCGAATCAAACTTGGGGATGAATGGAAGAAAACATTTAAGACTAATGATGGCCTTTATGAATGATTGGTTATGGCTTTTGGGCTTACAAATGCACCTCTAAGTACTTTTATGAGGCTGATGAATGAAGTCTTGAAACCATTCTTGGGGAAGTTTGTGATAGTCTATTTGGATGATCTATACTAGTTTTTAGCAAGTCTAAGGAAGAACATCTAGAACACTTAAGGTTGTTTATGACACATTTGCATGAGGAAAATTTGTTGATCAACCTCAAGAAGTGCACCTTTATGAAGACTGAGTTGGTTTACTTGGGATTTGTGGTATCCTTAGAGGGATTGAAGATGGACCAAGAGAAGGTTAAGGCCATTTTTGATTGGTCAACATTAAGGAGTGCTTATGAGGTAAGGAGTTTTCATGGACTTGTTATTTTTTATAGAAAGTTAATTAAAAAATTTAGTAGCATAGTAGCTCCTATACTTGACACTATAAAAGGGCATAAAAAGCAGTTTGAATGGACTCAAGAGGATGAAAAATGCTTTAGATTGTTGAAAAAGAAAGTGATTGAACAACCTATACTTGTGTTACCCAATTTTAACAAAGTATTTCAAGTTAAGTATGATGCTAATGGCTTAGTAATAGGCGTTGTCCTAAGTCAAGAGGGGAAATCAATTGCTTATTTTAGTGAAAGTTTAAATGATGCTAAGAAGTATTCAACTTATGATCTTGAATTTTATGCATCGGTTCAATCTTTGAAGATGTGGAGGAATAACTTGCTTCCCAAGGAGTTTGTTGTTTACAAATATAACCATGCACTTCAGTTTATAAATAGCCAACACAAGCTAAATCAAAGGCATGTAAAGTGTGTGGAGTACCTTCAGAGTTTTAACTTTGTGTTGAAACATAAGAGTGGGAAAGAAAATAAATTTGTTGATTCATTAAGTAGAAGAGGTCTATTGCTACTAGAGATTTAGGCAAATAGTGTTGGATTTTAGAATTTGAAGGAGTTGTATGAGAATGATGCAGATTTCAATGATGCATATGAAGCTTGTAGTATTCCTATCAGCAAATATAGAGGACCATGGATTGATTTTATATTGCAAGATGCTTTGTTGTTCAAAGCTAATCAGTTGTGCATTCCTAGAGGATTAATGAGGGGGAATCTCTTGAAGGAGAAGCATTGTGGCAGCCTAGCAAGACATTTTGGGTAGGACAAAACTTACCTACAACTGATTACACATTATTATTGGTCGTGAATGCAAGTAGATGTGAGAGAACAAGCCAGGAGAAGTTACACATATGGTGTCTTTACAAACTCAATGTAAAAGACTAACCATTTTTGTTTGGGATTGTCTCTTGGGGGATCATATCTAAATTTTTAAACACGGTTAAAATAATAATGTTAGGAGGGGTTATGCATAGACAACAAATTTGAAAGATCAACTAATTTTTTTAAGTGAATAGAGTACATGAAGTACAAATTGTCGGAAGGACTTACTTCTTTTGTAGTGACTCTTTGAATAATACTATTTGAAGAGTAGTAGTTATGTGGGTCTTGTTGTGCAAAGCATAGTCAAAGGAAAAAACTAGCAAAAGATCATGAATGAAATTGTTGTACCCATGTATGGATTCTATGTAAAAGGAAAAATGAGCAAAAATAAGTGTATTTAGAGGGAGCTCACATTTTTTCATCTTGCTTTTATTTTTAAATAGGTGGACATGTGCTAAGTTAGATGTGTCTATTTTTACTATCTTCA
Organism: Sequoia sempervirens; assembly: GCA_007258455.2. Taxonomy (NCBI): domain Eukaryota; kingdom Viridiplantae; phylum Streptophyta; class Pinopsida; order Cupressales; family Cupressaceae; genus Sequoia; species Sequoia sempervirens. The sequence continues at coordinate 544,464,544 of VDFB02270651.1, read as the reverse complement.
ATGTGATAAAAATTAGAGTGTGAATAGTATCTTTTATGCAATGTGGATTAAAAATCAATATTTTCTTATTATATGTAGTTCCAATCCAATTTATAAAATTTACATAACATTTTTTATGAGCTTATAAACACTAATTAGAAAATTCAAATCATATGCTTAAAAGTACACAAACACTTCATTGAATTGAATTTACCTACAATATTTATTTACAGAATGCTTAAAAAAAAATTTGCGTCTATATTTATTTAGTCCTTTTCCACCAATCTATAATTGATTGGATCTTTTAACTTGTAGTCCAAAACTCAGAAAATTATAAATAATATTCAAATATTAAGATAAAAAATGGTTAAATAGTAAGGTTAGGTTCCACACATTCCTCCCATTTTCCACACTTTTGTTTTGCATGTGAGCAAAGTCATTACTTACATACTCACTTTCCATAGTCTAAAAGAAAAACTAATTTTTCAAACTTTTCTTTAGCGTGTGAAATTTACCAGAGAAGACTTACATTTGTGGGTCAAGATACTAATGGACTCTACAAATATCTTGGTTGTCACGCTTGAAAGAGTTGGCTTGAAACTTCCCCTGATCATTTATAGCCTATGCAAACGAGGAAAAATCCATGCACAAGATAGGCATAGAAGATTTGATGAAGAAAGCTATGATGTTACAATGGTCATCTAATAAAACTCTTGTTTTTATAATCATACGACCAAAATTCAGTGCTTAGTTGCTTCGAGATTTCTCAACTGCATTTTCCTCCACAAAAATATTTTGGTGAGTAAGAAAATGTTTTGGGTAAGCACGGCATTGGAATATGACCACACCAAACAAATTCAGAGCAGCCAATTGTTGCAAATCAAGTCTTTCAAGTCAAGAGTCTTTTGTTTTTGCCAGCCATTTGTATAACAAAGTCTACGCTGTAACAATCTGCTTCAACAATGGCCGGAATATTTTAGCTCAATCATGTCTTTCAAGTCAAAAGTCTACGTTGTGAAAAACAATGGGAAACATAATTTGTAGGATGATATAGAACTGGTTTTATTATCATCTTTCAAGTCAAAAGTCTTTTGTTTTTTCCGGCCACTTGTATACCAAAGTCTATGTTGTAACAACCATGATAGTTCCTTTAATTTCTGCTACTTTAATTTATAGCCAAGTCTTTTGGTTTTTTCCAGCCACTTGTATACCGTAGCCTATCGCTTGCTCATCCAACTAAATGCACCACCATTAAGAGTAAACACATATGCACTGGTGGACCTTTTGCTATCGACATCACCAGCCTAATCTGAATCCAAAAAACCATGAATACTCAAGGAATGTTGATCTCCTATACCATGAAAACATATAGAGTACTTTTTTGTACCTCGCAAATATCTGAAGACCCTCTTAATTGTATCCCAATGCACTCTTCCAGTATTAGACATAAAACGAGAAAGAACTCCCACTGCTTGGGCAATGTCTAGTCTTGAGTAGACCATAGCATACATTAAGCTTCCAACTGCACTCTGGTAAGGCACTCTGCTCATGTCCTCTATCTCTGATGGAGATGTAGGACATTGTGAAATAGAGAGCTTCGTTCCCAATGTAACAAGAACACAAAGTGGTTTACTATCCTACTGTTGAAACTTTGCAAAATAGAACAACCATACTTACTTTGGCCAAGCCATAGCTTTATGTTATTATGATCTCTTCTAATCTCCATCCCAATTATGTGTTTTCTTGCACCAAGATCTTTCATTTCAAATTTCATAGAGAGCTAAGATTTCAATTCTGCAATCAAACCTTTTCCTTTCCCAACAAACATGTCATTAACAATAAAGCAATTACCAAGAAATAATCACCGTCAAATTTAAAATATACATAGTGATCAAATTTAGACCGCACAAATCCCAAACTCAACACATATGTATCAAACTTCTGGTACCACATCCTAGGACTTTGTTTAAGGCCATACAAAGATGTCTTTAACTTACAAACTAACTTGCTTTTACCCTTTACCACGTAGTGCTTTGGTTGTGTCATATAAATTTCTTCCTCCAAATCACCATGAAGGAATGCAGTTTTCATATCCATTTGTTCCACTTCCAGATCATAAGTTGTTGCAATAGATAACAAAAAATGAAGGGATGTCATTTTAGCAACAGGAGAAAAAATATCACCATAATCAATACCCTTAACTTGAGAGTATCCCTTCGCAACCAACCATGCCTTATACTTTTCAACATTTCCATCTGAACCAATCTTTTTCTTAAACACCCATTTACATCCAACAGGTTTTTGACCTTTGGGAAATGGTACAAGATCCCATGTATCATTCCTCTTAAGAGCTACTATCTCTTCATCCATGGCTATTTTCTAGGACTCTGCATCATTTGTATCCAAAACCTCTTGCACAGATCTCGGTTCATCAATGTTACACTCAAAGCAAATATACACTTACAATCATCAGGTGAATACACATACCTTTGAGGTGGTTCCCTTTTCCTTGTAGACCTTCAAACAAGCTGAGGTGGAGGTTCTTCCACTTCTTCCTCCTCTTTTGAAGATTCAAAGCTTGACGAGCTCTCCTCAACTTCTTGTCTAATTTGGGTTATCGACTCAACTTCCTCAGGCGTAGAAGGAATTTGAACCACATCCTTTTTTTTTCAATTTCTTTATGCTATTCTGGATGAAAATTAATAGGAGAAGATTTAGTCTCTCTAAAAATAACACTTCTGGAATAAATTACCTTTTGTGCAATAGGGTCCCAAAGTTTGTATCTTTTCACATCATAGCCATAGCCGATGAAGATACATTTGACAACCTTATAATCTAATTTTGTTCTCTTCTCCTTAGGCACGTGTGCATATGCCTCACAACCAAAAACTCTTAGATGTCTAAGTGAAAGCTTTTTCCCCGACCATGCCTCCATTGGCATTTTATCAACAAACATTGATGTAGGAGATCTATTTATCAAATAACAAGTAGTGGCAACAACTTCAGCCCAAAAATTTCATTCTAGACCAACTCCACTCAACATGCTCCTAGCTTTCTCCATCAACGTCCTATTCATTCTTTCTGCAACTCCATTTTGCTGTGGAGAATACAAAGTTGTCTTTTATCTTTTAATCCCGCAATTTGTACAGAATCTGTCAAAGTCTACAAAACAGTACTCACCACCCTTGTCAATCCTCAAACATTTATTTTTCTTTACAGTCTGAGTTTCTACCATAGCCTTGAACTCCTTAAAATGACTAAAAACTTTAGATTTACTCTTTAAAAAATATACCCATGTTCTCCTACTAAAATCATCAATAAAAGTAACATAATAAACTAATTTACCAATAGAAGCAACATCAATAGAACTGAATACATTAGAATGCATCAGATCCAAGATACATGAAGACTTATGAGAAGATGAGTAAAACTGAACATGGTTCTATTTGCCATAAATACAATGTTCACATAAATCAAATTCTAGATTGCAATCATTCAACCCCTCAACGAGGTTCTTATTTTTCAAGGATTTTAAACCCTTCTCTCCAATGTGGCCAAGCCTTTGGTGCCATAACATGGTCTTTTCTGTAGGAAACTTTGATTCAGTAGACAAAGCACCCTTGGGTACCCAGAAGCCACAACCATACGTAGAAGAGGAAACCATCTCTTTTGTCAGCAAAGTAGTTTTTGGCTTAATCTTATTAGAAGTGCTCTTGCATTTGTAGACACCTAAAAATGACCTAGGCCTGCAAGCTTCATTTTTACCACTTTCGTCCTAGCATAATTAAGACATTTAATTATGTCCTTGGTCCACATTCGACTATTGATTAAATAATTCATAATTATTTAATTAATTCATGTCCTTTGATTCCTTATGATTATTAAATAAATAAATTTTATTTATTTATTAAATACGTCATTAACTGTCTAAGTCTTTCTTTAATTAAATAAATTTCTTAATTTATTTAATTCCCCCTTGTGCATTTAATTCTTATTGATTAGTAAATAAATGAATTACATTTATTTATTTAATACTTCACTGATTGTCTAATTAAATAAATGGATTAGTTTATTTAATTAATTAGTCTTATTTGCTAAATTAAATAATTAAATTTAATTATTTAATTGCCAATTAATATTCTTCTCATTTTAAATAAATTAAATTATTTAAAATGTCATGTCAATCCTAACTGTCAGTCCTTTTTGATAAAAAATCTGAAAAAGATTATTTATTATCTCTCGAAATCCATAATTTGAATTATTTAATTCAAATTAGTAATTAATCTTCCAAAAATCAAGTAATCGAGCAGATTCTTGATTTTTCAAATCTGATCTTCAGTCCAAATCTTATCTCTTTGATTTTTCGAATCTTGCAAATCAGGCAATCTTATCTCTTTGATTTTTTGAATCTTGCAAATCAGGCAATCTTATCTTCTTGATTTTTTGAAAATCTTTATTTCTTTAATTAATTTCCTCATTTGTTCTCCACCGTCGATCCAATTTTATTCTGACCGTTCGATTAAGGATTTTACCCTAACCCTAATTAGGGATTTTTAGGTTAAATCTGGATCGTTCGTTTTAGGGTCTCTTCATTGATTTATCCCGTCCGTCCGTTCGAAATGGCCTTTTCTATAAAATTCCATTTCCTTCTCATTTTCAGATATCTTGACATTTTTACGTAATTACTATAAGTATTTAATTAGCTTCACATTTCATTGTCATAGGCAATTGTAGTATTTCATTATTGGCATTAGGTTTTAGGCATTTGATTAATATTGACATTTATTTTAGACATAGGCATTGGCAAGAGTCATAGGCATAGCAAATCCTTCAAATCTTGTTGTAGGGCTTAGACATTTAGATTGCTCGAACGAAAAATCTGAGGGCAACATACATTTCCAGCAAGCAAGAAGGTGTAACGAAGGTGAAGCATGGAAGATGGAGATGCTTGATAATATCGTTTCTTGTATTTTCATTCATTTCCATTGTACTTCGTTATTACATTGGATTTTAATGTTGTTTGATCTAACCATTTAACAATCTGATTTTTCATTGATTACATTGGTGAACCTGACATTTTGTAGAGAAATTTGTGTGTGTTTTTGTTTTCTTTTCACTGTTTTGCAGGTTACAGCCAAGACGTCATACGAAATCCCGTCACCTTCATTCGAGCACAGAAAAATGGGCGAATAAAATATTTTCAAATTTTTTCTGGGTTTTGTAGATCTCAGTCTCAGATTTCTAGAACATCAAACGGTTTTAAATTTCATTAAGATTTGAGAAAGTTAGGGCTATTTTAGTGATCGCCATTTTTGTTAATTTCATTTTAAAACCTGCGTCTTCTTTTGCATATAACATTTTTTTGTGCAGAATTGTGAAAAACCCTTTATGGGTTTTGAAGGTTGGATTTTCAGCTTTCCATGGATATCTACCATTTAAAATTTTGTTAAGTTTTGAGCAAGTTATCACCGTTTTAAGTTGCTGCTGTCAATAAAGGTTTTTATTTTATTTTATTTTTGTTACTAATCAAGATTGGCAGCTTGTTGGCGGTTACTATTTGTGGGTTGAAGACAAACACTAAACTATTAACAGATTGTCTTGTAGGTTCGATTGTCAAAGGCCAAACAACAAAACAATGTGTTTGCATTTTTAGTAGTGTAACTTACATTTTATTTGGTGCAATTAAAACGAACCTATGCTTTCTTTATTTGATTGTGTTTGAATAAATGGTAGGTGATTATGCTCTCACATTGTGAAAACTCGGCGATCAGAAAACCAGACCCATTTTATTTGTTTTTACCTTTCACGATTTGGTATATTGGAGTATCCTCTCCCCTTGCGCATTCGTGCGATCCTAGGTGTAAGAGAAACGGTTACTGACTCTAGAACTTGGGTCTGTTCTGGTGGGAAAAAGTACTCACCCCAGGATGACTCAGACCGGTAGCACCCTGACACCAAGGGACTTCTAGCCGGTATATAAAAGTGGGTTCTTGGGGAAACCCCAAGAATCACGAGCGTGGTTCCGACGAGATGGATCCGAAAGGGGACTCTCGCCACATGGATCACACCCCACGAACGGAATGCCCGAATTAAAAACCTCTTGTCTTAGTGTCCAACTGTTCTATTGGCTGTTGCTTGATATAGTGCAGGGTACAGTATCATGCCCGAAGATACTCACTACTGATCCCCTTGAGTAGAGATAGCAATTCTTAGGATGTCACTACCCAAAGAATCCAAATTTGGTGTGCTCGAATGACGTTAATGAGCCGTGGAGGAGAGCCAATGCTACCAAAATTCTAAGCTATCCACTCTCGAGAAGGAAAGGTGTTTATCACCAATCCAGGGTATAATAGGTGGGCTATATGAAGTATACAAACCCTTGGCCTATTGGCCTTTTAGAATTGTACTTGTCTCATGTGTGCTTGCTTATACCAAAACATTGTGCTTGTCAAGTGTTTCCTAGATTTTTCAAACAATATACACAACATTCACAAATCTGGACACAAACAATCGACCTTGGACAAATCAAACTTTTGAGCAAAACATCAAAAAAAAAAAACAATCTCAGTCCCTATTTTGAACTTAGACTTTGCATTGTTCCTCTTAGTCATCATTTTGAACCTAGACTTGATATTTATAACATTAAGTCCTTAGTCAAACATCATCATCTTAGTCCTCATTTGGCACTTTAGCCTTGACAACCTTGTCATCTTGCATTAATCATTTCCTTAGGAAAACATCATCATTATCTTGCATTGTCATCCTTTATTCCAAAAAATATAAAAAAATTAGTAACATAACTTGTCATCTTAGTCTTCATTGTCCTTTGGCATTAGTCATTTTCTTTAGACAACATTGTCATATTGCATCCCTTATTGTCAAAAATCCAAAAACATAGTCTTGCATTGTCATCCTTTATCCAAAAAATCTGAAAAACATAGGCTAATGTCATCCTTGCATTTACTTGTCATTCTCATCATCCTCATTTGAGCAAATCCCTTTTATGATTGAGACTAGGCTTCAAAGACAACAACAAATGGAAAACTTTAGACAAGATTCCAATCCCAACATCGACAATAACACTTACGACACGAACAAACATTGGACTATTTCTGACCCATTTCACAACATGAACATTCAATCTTCCATGAACATGCCATCTTCATCACAAAAATTTTATGAACCATTCATACAAAGAGACCAAAATGAACAAGCATATTGGAAAGACATAGAAGCTGCAGCAAAAAAATCCTGATATATTCTCCTTTGCAAAAAAAATAGTCTTACGTGACCCTCAAAGGTATCTAGCCATGCTTTTGGACGAAAGGGCTAAGTTACCACAGGGCTTTGACATAAATACTTTGCCACCATCTGTCTACCCTCACAATCAATAGTCATTTGACACAAATCCCACCAATAATTCACAACAAACATCCACTTATCACCCTTATCCTAACCTTGACAAGGGAAGCCAACTGTCCAATAGTCCATTCCAAACCTCCATGTCATATTTTGACCCTTCACCTATTAATTCAGTCCAAGTCTCCAAGTCCTATTTCAATCAACCTTACACCAATCCAATCGAAGTCTCCATGTCATATCCTTATCCTTCAATAGTTAATCCAGTCCAAGACTCCATGACATATCCAGTCCAAGACTCCATGTCCTATCTTTGTCCCTCACATGCTAGTCCAGTCCAAGTCCCCATGTCATACCCTTATCCTTCACATGCTAGTCCAATGAAAATACCCATGTCCTCTCCTAGCCCTTCACATACTAGTCCAATGCAAGTACCCATGTCCTATCGTAGTCCTTCATATACTAGTCCAGTCCAACTTCCCACGTCCTATCCTAGTCCTTCATTCATTAATCATTTTCAAGTCATCCCCTCACAAGCCACATCTATTCATGAAAATTTTGTCATTGCTCAAAGTCAAATCCCATTGTCTAAAGTTGAGGATACATGTCAAAATGAAAGCCCAAAGCATGACCTTATAATGTCACCCTCATGTCAAGAACAAGGTAGTTCATCCCATGACCCTATCTTAAACTCCATTCAAGAAGTCCTTCAAGACAATCATGACATCCAAAATACACCTACCATTGTCCAAGAAGTCCAAATCCATGACAACCCCATCTTTGACCAAGACCCTATTGTTGACCAAGAAGTCCAAAACGATCCACTCTTTGACCTTTATGCCATTCATGATCAAACACTTGCTGACCCTATAAAGGCCTCGACTATTGACACTTCCCACGATGAGACAATTGCCTTCATGGGACACATAGACGATATTCCTCCAAAACAAGAATCTTCCACTAAGGATATGCTTGCATATGATCAAGTTATAGCTAAAATCATGGGACTCTATGACACTAAACACAATGATGGATTTGACATTGATTTGGAAGCACCAACAGAATCATCTGAACCTGACATGTCACACAATCAGATTGAAGAAATCAGTCAGGAATATGTCCAATATGAAAATGAAGGTAAGACACTTTATCAACTAGGGGCATCTATCTTTGTTAGAGCAGGCTTTCTTGCAGACGAAAATATTACAAGTGACAGTGTCCATAGACGTCATGATGGGTTAGCATCTTGCTTTCAAAACAATAAATACCCCATCGCAAATAGAATTTGTCAAAGCATGCAATATCAAGGAAAAGGACTAGGCATATATGAGCAAGGCATTCTAGAACCAATACAGCTTCAGGAAAATTACAGACATCAAGGTCTTGGGTATTCTTCAATCAGCAAATCAAACGATGTTAGTGGTACCTCCTTGATACTGGGGGCAACTTTGTCATATACAAACGTCAAAATGGAGTCCATGAGAAATCCTTGTCATAAGATTGCTGCCAACACCCCATCCACCCGCACCATGAACTGTCATTCCATCATAAATAAACCTTCCCTTTGGAACCAACAAAAATAAAAGTATTACAAATCAAAAGATCAAAATCAAATGTCAAAGGCCATTGAATCAAACAAAAGGACAAGTGGACAAATGAAATTAAAATGGATCCCAAAGAAAGATGGATCAAATAAAGACATCAAGTCAAATACAAAAGTCAATCACAATGTGGAGCCACAAGACAAGAGGACTCCCACATACAATAAATGTCCACCTCCTTCAAAATGGTCATCAAGCAAGGCATCTAAAAGTGTTGGTTCCAAACACCATCCCTCCAAAATCCGTCATCCACCATCCCAAGTTTGGAAAATAAAAAGTCATTCATCCAAATGTCCAAACAATATTTCCACATCTACCATCATCTGTCATAATCCTACGTCTCGCCTAAAGTCCAAAAATCCCACGTCACAAATCCGTCACATCTTGGCAGCAACTCTTTACTGCAAGGACTCTCATGGCACTCTATCGAGATGTGTGTATTCTGATAAGGCCAACTCTAGTATCAGAAAGGACCACAATGATATCGATCAATTGTATACAAGTGCTACAATCCTGACAAGACAACTCCTTCAGCAAGGTCATTATTGGCATATCATGGCACTAGTCTCTACATCGGCATCCTCAGTGGATTCAGAACAGTCAGTGGTTATCTAAAGCATCCAGGCTATCCACAAAATTAGAAAAAAAATAAAAAAAATAAAAAAATCATGAAAATAGTAAAGAGAAAAATGATTCGTTCAATAGTGAAAACCTGGCAAATAGGCACTTTGGGCAAGTACCATGACAAAAACCTGGCAAACAGGTGCCATGCATAATCAATCATTGCTTTGCCATCTACTGTCACTTTGTCTAAACTTGGCTTAGGATGAAAGGTATCTTCACGGCTATTCCACAAACCGCCACCACATCCTACCCGACCTGTCATAGTAGCTAAATGATTGACATCAGGTCCAGACGACTATCCGTCTAGCAAGTCAACAGTATCCTGTCCTTATCCCTTGCAAGTGGCCAAGTCTTAGACCTGACTGGGGGCAAAATGTTTACCATGCAACTGCAGTGGATGTCACGTATGATCACAAAAACATCATAAAAAGTCCTGAAAAAAGACTAAAAACATCACAAAAAGTCCTAAAAAAAGACCAAAAACATCGCAAAATGTCTTGAAGAAAGACTAAAAACATCACAAAATGTCCTGAAAAAAGACAAAAACATTGCAAAATGTCCTGAAAAAAGACAAAAACATTGCAAAATGTCTTGAAAAAAGACAAAAACATTGCAAAATGTCCTAAAAAAAGACCTAAAAATCATAAAATGTCCTGAAGAAAACTAAACAAAATGTTAGACTGCGTGAGGCACACAAGTGCACTGTCATATCTGGTCAAAGTCAATCAAGTCAATGAGTCTTTGTCATCCGTCCGAACTACGTTGTCTCTGCGCATTTGCTACGTAGGCAAGACTCACACTTGAGTCCCCGAGACATTAGGTCAATCCTTTTAGGTTTGTCGAAATAAAATCATGACGCAATCTTTGCTCATCAAGACAAAGTCATTGGTCATGTCGAACTACGAGGTCTCTGAGTGTATGACGTAGGCAAGGCCATCTATCGATGAGCCCCCGAGGCCGTACTAGGTCAGTCCATTAGGGTTCATGGCACTACATTGGCACACACGTCAAAAAAGTCTTCAAGACAACACGAATCTTTCCCAAACGAACAAAACTCATCATGACAATCATTATCACAGCAAGACAATCTCATCAATGCAATCTCATATCATCAAGAAAATATCGGCATATAGTCAAACAAAAGTCAAATCCGGTCAACGCAAGTCAAATCATCAGAAACCGGTCAAACTGTCAAATTTCGGTTAGTCTTCAGATGAGTCCTTCTGAATGATAACCTTTGTCATTTACGCCTTAGGATGTGTCCTTCCTAGGCGTCATCATTGTCATTCGGCATTTTGAGTGATCCTCTTGACATCTAAAGATCACTCTTCCTGGCATTAGCATTCTTCAAATGTGTCCTTCTGAAGAACCAACTCTATCATTTATGCGTTAGGATGTGTCCTTCCTAAGCATCGTCATTATTTTGAGGGACCCCTTACGTCCATTAGGGATCAAATCCTCCCGACATCGGCATTATTCAGGATGAGTCCTTCCTGAATTCACCAAGTCTTGCCATTTTTCAGGATCATCAAAACTTTAAACGTTCAAACATCTCGACATTATCAATCATGGCATCTTGACATCAGAACAATGGATTTCCAGACGCACTTGGCAAACACTTGACAATTGTCTTTTGATATTTTATCATGTTATTAGTTTTTCAGCGAGATCCCACTAAGTAGGATTTAGAGAAGCAGCGACGTAGCATGACAATTGACACGCATGACTACTAGCTTCTCAGCGAGGTCCTGATTCTGGGATTTAGAAAAACAACGACATATCATGGTAAGGACTCTTTCTTTTTGTATTTTGACAATCATGTCACTAGTTTCTCAAGGATGTCCCGGAAACAGGATTTAGAGAAGCAATGACGTTTCATGATCTGTCCTTGTCTTTTATGCTTGTGGTTGATTATGACAACAAGACTGGGGCAATCACGCTCTTGGTATGAGTCATGCTCATCCTTGTCTGTGACTGTTTGTCTTACGTAATGTAATGGATGACCTTGTACACCTTGGTCTACGTCATATCATGGTGTTTGTTGTCCATTCATGTCATTTTTACCGCCCAATGATGATTAAGAGCAATAAATATTAAAAAGTCCTACAGTAAAGTTTTGAAGGATTTGGTCTAGGAATGTACATGCATCTCCTTTAGTCTAGTCATCTTCTCTCTCTCATCTCATATAGGCATTGCATCCATATCATCATCCATATTTTTTGCACTAACATTTCTTTGTCTCTTCATATTCTAGCCTTCTCATCCATTTCGAGAGCACACCCATATTCTTGGAACCTGTCTGTCCTCTCGAGGGGGCATACCGGAACCCTCCTCATCATTCTTCCTCATCTTATTTTGCACTGGGGCATTTTTTGACTTACTTTCTTTGTCACAATGAGACAAGCGACATTATGACAAAGAGGGGCAAAATGTAGACACCTAAAAATGACCTAGGCCTGCAAGCTTCATTTTTACCACTTTCATCCTAGCATAATTAAGACATTTAATTATGTCCTTGGTCCACATTTGACTATTGATTAAATAATTCATAATTATTTAATTAATTCATGTCCTTTGATTCCTTATGATTATTAAATAAATAAATTTTATTTATTTATTAAATACGTCATTAATTGTCTAAGTCTTTCTTTAATTAAATAAATTTCTTAATTTATTTAATTCCCCCTTGTGCATTTAATTCTTATTGATTAGTAAATAAATGAATTACATTTATTTATTTAAAACGTCACTGATTGTCTAATTAAATAAATGGATTAGTTTATTTAATTAATAGTCTTATTTGCTAAATTAAATAATTAAATTTAATTATTTAATTGCCAATTAATATTCTTCTCATTTTAAATAAATTAAATTATTTAAAATGTCATGTCAATCCTAACTGTCAGTCCTTTTTGATAAAAAATCTGAAAAAGATTATTTATTATCTCTCGAAATCCATAATTTGAATTATTTTAATTCAAATTAGTAATTAATCTTCCAAAAATCAAGTAATCGGGCAGATTCTTGATTTTCCAAATCTGATCTTCAGTCCAAATCTTATGTCTTTGATTTTTCGAATCTTGCAAATCAGGCGATCTTATCTCTTTGATTTTTTGAATCTTGCAAATCAGGCAATCTTATCTTCTTGATTTTTCGAAAATCTTTATTTCTTTAATTAATTTCCTCATTTATTCTCCACTGTCGATCCAATTTTATTCTGACAGTTCGATTAAGAATTTTACCCTAACCCTAATTAGGGATTTTTAGGTTAAATCTGGATCGTTCGTTTTAGGGTCTCTTCATTGATTTATCCCGTCCGTCCGTTTGAAATGGCCTTTTCTATAAAATTCCATTTCCTTCTCATTTTCAAACATCTTGACATTTTTACGTAATTACTATAGGCATTTAATTAGCTTCACATTTCATTGTCATAGGCAATTGTAGTATTTCATTATTGGCATTAGGTTTTAGGCATTTGATTAATATTGACATTTGTTTTAGACATAGGCATTGGCAAGAGTCATAGGCATAGCAAATCCTTCAAATCTTGTTGTAGGGCTTAGACATTTAGATTGCTCGAACGACGAATCTGAGGGCAACATACATTTCCAGCAAGCAAGAAGGTGTAACGAAGGTGAAGCATGGAAGATAGAGATGCTTGGTAATATCGTTTCTTGTATTTTCATTCATTTCCATTGTACTTCGTTATTTCATTGGATTTTAATGTTGTTTGATCTAACCATTTAACAATCTAATTTTTCCTTTGATTACAACATTCAACTATGCATGCATCAAGCTAGTACAATGTACCCAATCTGCTTCCTCTCACTATCACCATAGCACCTCTCACCATTTTCACACTTGCTTCAGAAAATTGTACATGTGTACAGACATCTATTAGTTTGCTAACAAATAATAAATTTCTTGCTAGTCTAGGGATATGCAAAACACCATCAAATTGTCTAACTATACCATCAGAAAATTTCACATGAATACTACCACGACCAACAATATTAAGGAAAGAATCATCACCCAAATACACCTTACCACCATCATAGTTTTCATACTTACTAAACCATTTTTTGTTAGGAGTCATGTGGAAAGATGTACTTGAGTCTATCAACCATACATTATCACCTGCATGAGTGGCCAAGGTTGCAATTAAGGTATCTCCATCTTCCTTTTTAGATTTAGAATTAGAATCTAACTTCTTCTTTTTCTTCTCTTCTTTATAGTCCTTTCGGAAGTGTCTAGGTTTTCCATAGTTCCAACATATCACCTTGGACTTACCAGGAGATTTTGATCTCCCCTTATTTCTAGACTTGGAACAGCCACACTGCTTCTCATCTTTTCCTTGTTCATTTTGTCTTCCTCGAATACTCAAAGCCTCTTTGGCGTTCAGAGAGACCTTCCTTCTCATCTCTTTGGAGAGTAGAGAACTAACAATGTCCTCCATCTTCAAGATGAAAAAAGTTCTCCCAATGGCCATGACTAGGCTGTCCCATGAGTTTGACAGTGAACACAACAAAGTTTGGCACCTTTCTTCTTCATCCATCTTAACCCCTACTAAGGTCAACTGAGTCACCAACATATTGAATGTTTCTAGATGCTCAGAAATTCGTTCACCTTCTTCCATTCTCGAGGAATACAACTTCTTCCTCAAGAAAATCTTATTTACTAGAGATTTAGCTTGGTATATCTCACCCAACTTCTTCCAAATAGCCTTTGAAGTGGGTTCTTCATGGACATTTATCAAGGTTGAATCTACAATACATAGTCTAATGATACCTTTAGCTTTTCTATCCATTACATCATATTTTGCAGCCAAAGTTGGATCTGTAGGCCTCTAGACATTTCCATCCACTGCATCTCATAGATCTCAATCAATCAACAAATCTTTCATCTTCAGCTTCCACATTTCAAAGTTTGTACCGGAAAACTTCTCTACCTCAATCCTACTAGATGTGCTCGCCATTCGGAAAAGATATCTGCAACAAGATCACAAAATATCCCTACACAAGTTCCCACTCAAACCTTGATTAGCTCAAAAAACCCAATAACCTATGCCAATCTTGATCAAAGATTATGCAAAATTTTAAAACTTGATCAAATAGTTACAAAAAATTTAGCAACACATTCATAACAGAAAATAAGCAATTAACACAAACACCAGATATCGTGGGGAAAACCCTTTCGGGAAAAAAACTCCACACTCCAAAGCCTGCTCAATGTATTACAAATCCAACAACAAGATTGCAGAAACTTGCAAATAAAGTCTTTTATAGGAGTATAACTAGTAAACAATTCTGGAAGAATTCTGGCAGCAGTTCTACAACACAACAATACTTGCAAACTCAACATAACTTCTTTGTCATAGTTCTCCAAAATACACAAGTACTCAATATATAAGAGTTTTACAATGCATAAAATAAACATTTCTAAAGCAACTGTCAAAGGCTGAACGTGCAACATGGAAAGTGCCAAAAACACTACAGGGGCACAATGACAAGTTTCCAATTGTCACCATTGCAAAATCCGAACTTTCCAAAATAACTACTTTTTGAAAACTCACATTCCATGTAAACTCAACACGAAAATAGAAAAAAAAATTATGCAAAACTCCACCTGTAAAATCAACTTTCTAACTTGACTCCTCATCCAAATAGAAACTGCAAGTTGTAACTCACAAAGACAGAGTGAGAAAATCAATAACATTTAATATTTAGGAAAATCCAAATCTTACGAAAAATCAAAGGTTGAGACACCTTCTATTTCCTAACACTTTAGTGACATTTGGAAACCATTTCGAAAGCTTTTGGGTTGTTATTTGTGCATTTTCATTTCGTTTTCAAGTTGGAAACTAATGACTAGACACAATAGTATGTGATCTTTACATTGCTCATAAGAATACATAGTAATTGGATAATTATTTGCATGTCATCTAGCATAGCTACAAGGGCTGCAATGTATCTACAGCTCTTATTTTGAATCTTGTTATAGTTTCTAATATTTTTCACAAAAACAATTCTAATTATTCTTCCAACTCCAAAGACATTGCTTCCAATAGAAAGAAAATGACAAAGTTTATGTTCTTGTGCAAAATTTAGCTAGACTTCATAAAACATAGGACATTCTCTAGAAAAGTTGAGCTAAATTTCAAGGCACTTTATAACAAGGTAATACATAGGATAGACCTTGCATTTCTTTTCACATGTTTAAAATTAGACTTCATAGTTATAATAATAACAATGCTAGAACTAAAGATGAGGAATGTAGTTCCAAGCATCATAAAAAAGAAAGGACAAACACTCCAATGGTCCAATCAACAACTCATTTGAAAAAAAATCAATACGTGTGCAATCTAATGCAATAGTTATACCAATTTTATTCAAGATATGTATGTTGACTGAGAGGGGGGAGGAGGTGGTGAATCAATGGTCAAATTAATATCAATCTCATAAACTTATCTCACTTGATAAACCAAAGATACTGTATTTCATGAAAGACATTAAGATGTGCAATTTACAATATCACATAAGAATATGAAGTACCGAATCATATACAAAACAACACATCATCAAGATAAAAGAGACACCAAATTTATGAGTGGAAAAACCCTGAAAAGGGTGAAAAACCACTCTAAATAAAAGCTTTATTAGGCCTCACTAGCCAAAACTTTGTTGAATACAAATTATGTTTCACTGACAACACAAAAAACCTCACTCGCTATCTCACAATATGTATCATTGAAAAATCTCCAATCCTGATTACATTTAGTGAGCACCAACCCACTGAGAGCACCAACTCTTCTTCGAAGCACCAACTCAGAAGACACCAAAGCACCAACTCTAGACTTTGAATACAAGGAAAAGTATAATACAGGGGGTTACCCTGTTTCACTTCAAATCTTTGCACAATTAAAAATTCACCATAGATTTTTCACTTACTACAGCCTTTTAACATCAATCTGGTAAAACATACAGCTCTGTATTCTTGCATATCATCATAATGTCATCATACTCAGATTTAATCTCACACTTACCATTCATAGATGAAACAGATCATCATTAACACAATCTACCTGAAAAGGTTACAATCATCTTTGTTATCTTTGCTTGTCATGCTGTAATCAATAACTATCATCCCACACTCATCAAGTTCAATCCACCTTCAAATCAGAGCACTTCATACATTGAATATAAAAGAACTTCTCAAAAACCACTCTTTGTCATATAACCATCAAGAGACTGAATAAAAATTATACTCACCAAGTCCTTTCAATATTATAATATGAGTTTTGATCATCTCACACTTCTTCAATCATTTGTCTAGCATAATACATTGATTCACATGAAAGATTCATTGCATCAAATACTAAAAATAGTTTAAGACATCTCAATCACATATACTATACAATCTTCATCTTCTCACTGTACCTTCTGTCTTCATATGCACTGACCAATCTGCATTTTCTTACTGTCCATTCTTCCTGCATTCAATACATTGAAGATCCAATACATTCAAATCTTTTCATTCTGTTGTTCAAGTCCCTCTATCTGTGCATTATTCTAACAACCACTCATTATCAAGATCTTCAATATACTTATCTAGAACTAATACTACCACCAAAAACCACTCAACAAGGTAATGTAGATTTCAATCTTTCATGAAGTCCAAAACTACAAACATACTATTGTCACACACTTTTCCATAGAAGAACCTCTCACCGTGCTCTTCCATCTATTCCACTTTTTTCAGCTTCTTTGGTGCCATCAGAATAAACACTAATCTATTCATATTCACATAACTGCAAACCAAAAACTGAACCAATGATTGTTAGACTTCTCAATACCTGTCAAAATAAAGCATTGTGAAGTAGCCATTGCCAGATTTGAATAGAAACCATAGATCTTCAAAACCTGCCATTATAAAAATTTGATATTAACCCATGATCTTTGTATAAGCAAAGAAATATGAGTTTGCAACCTGTTCACGCAGTGTCATCGAAGAGTAGGAACCGGTCATTAATGTAATTGCAACCTTTAATGAGTCACTTAAGTAACTTTTAACCGGTGATTATAAGTCAACTTCAAAATATATAAAAAGCAACTTTAATATACACTTTGCACAAAGACTATTATTTAGGGTTTTAAAAACAAACATGCTACCTAAGGATTAAACACTAAACCATGTCAAACTCTTAATGCTAAATATTGTGCCCCTTGATCAACCAACTAAACTTGCACTTGATGTACTCTGCATATTAAAACATACTCTTGATGCTAAATGTTGCACCAGTGAAGAACAAATAGCACGTATGCATCAACACCAATATAAACCATTTGTGCACCAACAATGAATCAGTACCTAATGAACTTGTGCACCAATCACCTTGAAAAGTTGTGTCATAATGCTGACAAGAACCTCTTCCACCATCATCAATTTTAGTACCAACTTTTGCATCAATAAATGAACTACATCATGAACTATGTAATGAATGGCATATGTCTTGATTAACAAACCTTTGACATGAATAAGTACCAAACACCCTTGTCATCTCAACATAACATCATACTCTATCAAAATTTGACATCAATGACAAACTACATGCTGCTGCCAACAAACTCCCCCTTTGGCATTGATGTCAACATACAAAACTTTGCACCCTTTTTCTCCATCACCAAGCAATCACAGCAAATGTAAAACATTAGTTACTCTCCCACTTTGACAATAATGACAAAGGACCTTTGAATGCAAAACATTCACTCCCCCTGTGAAGACAAAGTTATTACACACTATGCATTCCTTAAAAGTGAGATCATAGTGGTATAGATGATGTAAATTCAAAAACACTAACTAGGACAGTCACTAACAAACCAGGCTACCACTGTCAAGCAAAAACAGTCCACCTTTGTCAACTAGCAGAACTACTATCACTACTAAAACCAAGAACCATTGCTCAACAAAAACCACTGACCATGCAATTAAAAAAATCACAAGAGTCAGACAAATACCCCCTCATTTTCCCTTATGAAGACAATTGAAATATACCGAGCCAATTTTTTTCAATTTTTCAATTGCAAATTACAAGAACGAGCACCCGTTAGGGTTAGGTCATAAACCAAAACGATGCCGAAAGTAACTCTAACCAGAATGTACACCAAGATCCCGATGTGGGCAAGGTGTGAGCATTGGTTAGAGGATCTTAAAGAAAATGCTGGAACAAGAACTCTAACCAAGAAATGCGTCGGCAAACGACAGGCATATGGTCAGAGGATCCCTAACTAAATGCAATACTGGAAAATAAGCTCAACACCAAGCATGTGCTACTCAATCCATGATGGATAAGAGGCGACCATATGGCGGGGACTTATGAATTACAATGCAAATCAAGAAAACAGGTGGCAAGCCAGCCTCTTCCACTTATTCAGTGGGCAATTACAATTATTGAAATTAACAAGAAAGTGAAAGATGTTGACAATACTACTGTTCAACTTACAATATCAGAAATTTATATGTTAAGCACAAGGTATGAGTGTCCTCACAGCTGCAACAATGTATAAAGTTATCCTTAATGCTCTCAATGCCTTTCCTCTCAAGATCTAGCTCAAATGAAGGGCTTCAAACGAGCTGTTATGACAGACCCAAGACTGAAAACTGTTATCAGCAATACAATAACTCAATGAAATGCTCACAAAACACTCACCACTCACCCAATATGCATGAAAATTGATGCAAATGACTCCTATGATGAAGGCGCCTAAGCTGAAGACACAAAACAGCCCCCAAATTCTGTTATTTATTTTTGACACAAATCTTGAGGCATCCAAAAAGGTACGACTTTATGAGAGGGGCAATTCTCTTCTCTAAATTCAAGTTCTTCACATTAAAATCTGATAATTGGTGCAAAGGTGTGCCCAGCCTAGACAAGAAGATAGGAACAATACCCAGAATGAAATATTTTTGTGTTTTTGAAATATGAGTGAAAATTACAATCAGCTATGAACTCAGCAACTACAGAAAATAACATGAAAATGCAAATAACTGAACTACAATTGCAACTAACTCACTACAAAGCAATCCTCACTACAAAATGCACTCAAACCAGTAAATCTCTCCACTAGGTGTTGTCTCACAAGCACGAAGTTGAGCCTAGCTAGGAGGCATTCATTCCTCGAAGCAATCCTCTCACCATTTCGGCAGCATAACGTTACTCAAGATGTTGGATCGTGAAAATGAAGACCAAGACCTCCTTTTAAAGACTTGTGATGACTGTCCAGAAGCTTCTAGAAACCCAGCTTTTCAAATTTTGAGTAACTCCTTTTCCCTCCAAAAGTGGCGTCCCTTTTGTCTTAAGCAATTTTGACTTTTTAATTTAAAATAATCTCCAAGATGGGCGTCCTTTCTCAAACGTCAATTTTTGAGCTTTAGAAAAATATAAAATAACCTCATGAGGTGCCACCCCTTCAAAGACAACTTTTAAAAACAACTTAAGTTCAATCACTAGGCTAAGGGGGGGGTCAACAGCAAAATATAACATTAAACATGACTTTATTAAAAATAATTCAACTTATCTCTCCAAACGAGCCCCAAAGCCAAAGTTGAGCAATCCAACTAAACATACTGAAGTAGAAGGTCAATCGAGCTGAAACCAACAGGACCACTGCCAGAAATAGAATTTACTAAAAATAGTAAATTTGTGAAAGTGCTCAGAATGCCAAGAAGAATACATCACCAAAAAGCTCACGAAAAACCCAGAAGGAATCCGCAATTCAAACACCAATCCGTGATCACAAGGAACCACCAACCAAGAAACCCTAATTTCACCACCGAGAAGCCTATGGGTCTCCAAAATAGGCCAAAGGTCAATCAGAAGAAGTCATGCACGAGAAGGGGACATTACAACAATGACTTCAATTCACTCACAGTCATAGTTCCAATGAGTGGCATTTTATCGAACTTCTCCATACTACTTCAACATTGTAAAACATCATTGAACATTGTCCAACCATAGACATTGCCCAACCATTTATGCTGTCCAACAATGAACGTTGTCCAACATTGCAATGAATCACCACCATATTACATCATCATTATACCAAGTAATCCACTCCATGACATACCATTGCTCAAAGCACCATATGTTGTATGAAAGTCTTGAGTCTCACTGAAAATCTTATTCATTTAATTTCCTCTTTGTGAAAATCCAGCAAGGCACAGTTAGCTACCATGAATTTGTCCAGGTCTGGAAAAGATCCAATTGGAATTGATTTTGTAGACAATGCTTTGTATTTCCCTACAAGATGATCTAATTGAGCTATTGCAATTTGATCTAGCACTCCAACCTTAGAGCATTCAATGTGTCCAGTGAGAAACCTGATGAAGAGTGGATGTGAGCAGATGTGGTCTGCCTAAATAACATGCTTTGGATTTCCATGGAGGGTTTTGGGAGCACAAGCACTCTCAACAACATTTTCATCTTGATCATTTTTTTCTGCTTCTCTTTCTCTCTTCCCCCATTGAGAAATTGATGTGATCAGTACTGCTCCCACTTCCTCAACAGCCTTAGGAGGAGACTGTTAGAATCCAAGATCACCTGCATGCAAGATGAATACCTGTCACATGCAAAAGATATGAAGAACCAAAAAAGATGTTCTCTATAAAACCTCGTAGTAAAAATGCATTAAGAGAATCCATTATTACAAAAGTGATCAATCCTTATGAAGGAGATCAACAAACCCTAAAAAGGGAAACCCTAGTGTGCACACTTAATAATTAATAAATAATTAATTATTAATGTGCCTAAGTTTAGCTTAAGTAATAAAGAGGAATAAGTGACTTAATTAATTAATCAATGTGATGTAATTAATTAAGTGAAACAACTTATTACTCTAACAGAGACCTCTCACCTATGATAAGATGGAACCCTCCATGTCCACTGGTCCTGCAGTTTGGGTGCCAGAAATAGGTTTGGAAACTCTTCGTTGTTTTTTCATAATCTTGTAGAGATAGCAACTTATCCACATAATTGCATGGCTTTGCTTCTCCAAGAACCTTAGTCTCAAAGGCTACTGAATTTAGGAGATGGGTATTCAAATTAGCCATGAAGGTTTTTTCAAACATTTGAAGAGACATTAAATGGTAGGCTTGGATGGCTGAATCAATGTCATTCTTATGAATTCCAATAGAAACTCTCATTAACATATGCCGAGGCCTCTCAACAACAACCCCGTTGTCTTTCAAAAGATAAGACCTCTCAAGAGTTTTAAATTCAAATAATTATAATCAAAATCCTTGTCATAAATGATCTCACTGTCCAAATGAGCAGCATTCTTCATAATGATCTCATAAATATCATTTGCAATCAAAGGAGCATCTAGGCCAGGCCACTGATTAACATGGCCATGCATTTGCTTTATCATCTCAGAAAATGATTTTGTGGTATTTTTGTGAAGATAGGAAAAAGTTATTCTAGTAGCCAGTTGGGCATAATCAGGATGGTTTGCAGTCATGGTAGTTGCAGTTTCAGCAGCCAATTCATCTAGCTGACTTGTGGTAACAACTTTGCAAACACCATCACAGACCTTTTGGGCAACCAAGACAAGATCACAGTGCTGACACTATATCACTGTCAATAGTCAAAAGCCACTAAAACATACAACACTGAGTACTATAACCTGCAACACTTGTTGGAAGAATGACAGCCAAGCATTGCAAAAACACTAGCAAATGTATACTATCAAAGACCACTGACACCCAAATCACTGAACATTAACACACTGTGCACTTTCATTAAGAAAATGTTCACCACTATCCAAAGCACTGTACATTATTCACTAACCATTATGCAGCACAAATCATGAACTAATACATTCTTCCATTGAAACTAGTGCAATGAGTGTGTATCCTTCATATTCCACAGTACAACCCACATGACACTACCAATCTATCAGCATGTAAAAAAAATGATGAAGATAAATATTTGAGCATACATCCATACTAATTTACTGACATTAGTAACCACTGTCAATGTGATATGATTCAAATAACTCATGAATTAGTGACAAGAAGTGCACTATAGATACTCCATGTAAGAAGAATAATTGAAAGAAAACAGAGAAAACGATGTCCAAGATCCATAACTTGACTTTTAGAATTGATCACTTGATGTCCCTCCAATCCATTGTCCAATATACACACCATCACTATAGAACATCATGATTAGAAGCAATAGACATAGTAACTGCATTGAGAAAGCAATTTCCATAAGAAATACTCAAGATCACTATGAATGAAACGTCACTATTACACTGTTTATGTTCATTTGCAAGGCAATGTTCATATCCATTTGTAGAACACTGTTCTCATTTTGAACCTATTCTCATGTTTAAGTCAAGCTCATTTGCTTTGAAGCCCTTAAAATTATAGACTTAGAGAATAATGTGTACACCCTGACCAAAGTCATTGAACCTTGTCTTCAAACATTCTTGCTGAGACTATTCCTCCATATTGACATAAGTGAAAATATTTTACTATCCAAAGCTTGATCAACGAAGATTTTACTATCCATGTGTGAATCAAATATGAATAAGAACTGAGCTTGGACAGTCTGCCTTGAACATAAATTGAATTTTCCATTATGCCTCCTTTGAGATGAAAGAAAGCACCATCATAAGCAAAAATTTTGTTATAAGCATTTCAACACTGATTTGTACTTTGTTAGAATCTTACAACACATTTTCTTCAAACTAGTATCCAAGAATCATAGATTTAAACTTGAATGGAACAACATACAAGACAAGCATTTCAAAAGTAAGGAAGACTCATGTGCACACTCCATTTTGCATCTGTGAGAATTCACTTCATTGCAACAAGTCATGAACATATTCTCCTCATAGACTGTCATGAACACAAACTGATAACATTGTGATGGCAGTAAGCTATTGACTCTTGAAATCTACCAAAGCATTAAAATGAAAGTATAGTTTAAAACAAGAGAAGAGTATGTGAAGATACTGATCCATACATCACTAACTTCAAGCAACATTTCTCAAACTGTTACCAAGCAACTTGTAAGACCATCACATGAATTTGGAGCATTCCATAATACTTATGAGTATTTTCTTGATACTTTGACAATATAGACAAGCCCTTTGAAATAAGCAATATGTTTATTCTCTATGATTGTCCTTTAAGGTCTCCTACCATTTCTCTATTAGGATTTCTTTGAAATTTAACATTCTCATATTCCTCTATAGGCACAAACTTTGAAACCAAGAACACTGTCCCCTAGTTTGACAATACCAACTTAGACCTTTAGTCATCAACCCTGTTGCCACTTGAAAGAGCAACAAAAAACTTGTAATGAAACACTCCTTTACTTTCTTCTTGATGAGACCTCTGTGCTATCAACTAAGCGGGTTTGTAATTGTATAATACAAGGAAAATAAACAACTCCCCCTCAATTTATGCTATCCTTTATGCAGCAAAGGATATCTCTTGTGCAGTATGCACAAGATTGAGTTCTTTTTCTTGTTTCCTTCTCCACACTTTCTTAATGCTTGGCTTCTTGTGATGATTTCTACAAAATATTGCTTTATGTCAAACCTCATAACAACTATAACAAATAACTTTTCTTCTACCATTTAACCATTCATGAGATTTTTTAGTACATCCCATTTTCCTTGCATGCATCCAATAGTTCATTGCCCTATGACCAAACTCATAGCATGAATAACAATAACCATGAAAAGAATTATCAAACCTAGAATTTTGATGCTGACTTGAATGAAGAGATCTTATAAACTTGTTCCCATTGACTTGTGCAATTGCAACTTCTTTTGTCTTCTTCTTGTCTTTAGCATTAGGAGCAGTAGAATGATAGTTTAAATCTATCTTCTTCCTTGGAGTTTTTCTGACATTAGAACATTTCCCTTCTTCAAAACCTAATCTAGTAGTATCCTTATGATGCTTTTGCTTGCTTAACATCTCAAATAAACATTCAGTTCTCTTTTCAAATTGAAGTGTCTTATGCAGCTTGGAAGAAGCTTTTCCTAATTCACTTTTCAAAAAAACTATCTCTAATTCATACTTTTCACAATCAGTCACTTTTTCCTTAAGCTGTTTATTGACTTCTTCTATTTTCTTGCCTTCTGCAACCTAAACCTTCAAATCTATTATCAATTTCTCTGCTTCTTGAAGAGTTGAAAGTGTCTTAACTTTAGACTCTTATTCTTCTTGAAGTTGCAACCTTAGTCTTTGATTCTCCACTCTAAGTTTCTCAATCTCATCAAGAGCACAAGTAAGTTCACCTTGAAGATCAAATTCACACTCATTTTCATCTAACTCTTGTTCATAATCTCTCACAAAGCAGTCTTCTTCTTTATCAACAAAAAAAACTTCACTTTCAGATGTATCACATCTTGTATCAATTTGCAAGGATGTATTTTTCAGCAACTCATCACTTTCATACATATAAATCAGTTTGTTCTAAATCTCCTTTGCATCTTTACAATACATAACTTTAGTGATAATTTCATTTGGAAAACCACTAAAGATAGCATCCATGGATCTAGCATTGAATTCAAGAGCCTTCTTCTCATCAACAGTAGAGGAAGATGTTGAAGAAACTAAATAACCTTAGTCTATTGCTATCCACACATCAAAACCTAAGGAAGATAAATAAGTCTTCATCTTTAAAGTTTCCAAAGAATAAAATTGGCTCCTTCAAACTTAGATGCTCTAGGTATAGGATACATTTTCATTTGTGAATCATTGTTTGTAACTGCTTCTCCATCATTCTCTATATTTGGTTCAAGTAGCATTTGTTATTTATTACTCTACTGAGCATTCCTTTTTCCCTTATTTCTTTTTCTTTTTTCCCTTGTACTCCACCACCAAGATCAACCCAAGTTGATTAAACTTTTGTAGGGAACCCTACTACTCTAATACCACTTGTTGGAATACTGGACCACTGAGAGGAAGGGGGTGAATCAGTGGCCAAATTAAAATCAATCTTATAAATTAATCTCACTTGAAAAAACAAAGATATTGTATTTCATGAAAGACACTAAGATGTGCAATTTGCAATTTCACATAAGAATATGAAGTACTTAATCATATAAAATACAACACATCATGAAGATAAAAGAGACACCAAATTTATGAGTGGAAAAACCCTGAAAAGGGTGAAAAAACCACTCTCAATAAAAAAATTATTGCACCTCACTAGCCAAAACTTTGTTGAATACAAATTATGTGTCTCACTGACAACACAACAAACCTCATTGGCTATCTCACAATATGTCTCACTAACAAATCTCCAATCCTGATTACATTTAGTGAGCACCAACCCACTGAGAGCACCAACTCTCCTTCGAAGCACCAACTCTGAAAACACCAAAGCACCAACTCCAATGGCTAAAGCACCAACTCCATACTTTAAATACAAGGAAAAGTAGAATACATGGTGTTACCCTGTTTCACTGCAAATCTCTACACAATTAAAACTTCATCATAGATTTTTCACTTACTAAAACCTTTCAACATTAATCTGGTAAAACATACAACTTTGTATTCTTGCATATCATCATAATGTCATCATACTCAGATTTAATCTCACACTTACCATTCATAGATCAAACAAAGCATCATATACACAATATTCTTGAAAAAGTTACAGTCATCTTTGTCATCTCTGCTAGTCATGCTTTAATCAAGAAACATAGTCCCACACTCATAAAGTTCAATCCACCTTCAAATCAGAGCACTTCATACATTGAATACAAAAGAACTTCTCAAAAGCCACTCTCTATCATATAACCATCAAGAGACTGAATAAAAATCATACTCACCAAGTCCTTTCAATATTATAATATGATTTTTGATCTTCTCACACTTCTTCAGTCATTTTTCTAGCATAATACATTGATTCACATGAAAGATTCATTGCATCAAATACTAAAAATAATTTAAGACAACTCAATCACATACATTGTACAATCTTCATCTTCTCACTACAGCTTATGTCTTCATATGCACTAACCAATCTGCATTTTCTTACTGTCCATTCTTCCTACATTCAATACATTCAAATCCTTTCATTTTGTTGTTCAAATCTCTCTATCTGTGCATTATTCTAACAACCACTCATTATCAAGATCTTCAATATACTCATCTAGATCTAATACTCCCACTAGAAACCACTCAACAAGGTAATGTAGATTTCAATATTTCATGAAGTCCAAAACTACAAACATACTATTGTCACACACTTTTCCATAGAAGAACCTCTCACCGTGCTCTTCCATCTATTCCACTCTTCCATGTTAGAATCTCAAAAATATTTTCAAAAACTTGAATAATAAACTTCATATATATTCATTGAATGTGTATATACATATATGTGTGTCATTTAGTCCAATCGATATTCCCATGCATATGGGTGATCCTTCCATGAACATGTGTAGGCACATCTACCTGCGTATATTCACGTACATATTTACTCATAAACACACAAAGACCAATTCCAATTATCAGTAAGACTAATCACATACATCATTCCATACATTCATAAACAAGATCACAAATCGATATAAAGACACACAACTAGACTGAAGATCACTTACCATTTACCCAATTGACTTGACTCAACTAAGACCATCTAGGGCGTAAGTGTGTGAATGCTCAGTAAGACTGAATTAGAGGTTACCAAACCAAGTTCTTCTCCTAAGTGATACTTCCCCTCTTTTGAAGGCTTAAACATGTTCCTTCATTTCAACTTAGTTCACCATAGCAGCAGTTAGCTGAATCAATGCATTCATATACTTCTCATACATGTCATATACACATTATATATTTCATATACTGAATCATAAAGTATTTAATTGAGTCAAACATTCATTCAACATATTCTATCAAAATTCATAAATAAACACATTCACATTTATTAAAGTAATTCACCAAACAAGGTAATAGTAAATAGGTAATAACACATGGGGTGTAACACTCCATTAATACCTATACAAAACATAACCAAAGTTTTTATTTTTATTTTCCTTTTTTCTAAATCCAACCATGTTGAAGTCATAATTAAATGCGACCCCTATTTTTTCCACTTATCCTTGCTCATTTTCTTAACCTAGACTAGAGAATCATTGTCTCTAATGAGAAAGCTCTACATGTCCCCATTCAACTAGATTTTTTTGGTTTACCCCTACCATGCTAGAATTTTTTGACACAAATAGTTATCTCTATAGGCTCTATTGTGTGTGTCAAACTAGATAGGTTCTTCTCAACTCAACCCTAGAAAATGGTATTTGTAGAAGTGGATCTCTCAAAGGATTTAAAGGAGATGGTAGACATCCAAATTGGACAAATGAGATGCATTGAGTGCATTCTCCAAATTTTCCCATTACTTTCTATCAATGTCAATATGTGGAGCATAAGATCTAGGACTTCCCTTTTGCATCTCCCCATTCTAACCCTAGCATTCAACGTACTTGTGGGTATCCACCTCTTGCAAAAAAGAAGTTAGTTTATATAGTGGTGATCCATAAATCCAAGAACCTTCTAGTGCGAGTGCATAGTGTTTCCTTCAAAGACACGACTATTGTGAGTCTTTGATTTTATGGTATAAATCTAATTAACTTGTCAAACTACCAAAGGGCCTTGCAAAATAAAGTGACTTGTAAAATATGATAAAATGATAAGGATCATAGGATCAATTTTGATAGTTTCCAAACAAAATATTCCATTGAAAATATAATTCAAATGAAGAATCAATTCTTGCAAAGAAACTAAACTCTTCAGAAGAAAAACCATATAGAACAACATTAAATTTGTATGAATATTTCAACCAAAAAAATTTATCAATGATTTATGAACATGAATCTAAATAGATATCAATAAGTTATCAAAGATACACCTACCTCATACCATGATACAACAAGAAACTAAATAAAAATCCAAATCCCATCCACACAATATAAGCTACAAAGAAAGATTATCATAATTTAAAATTATTCAAGAGATAGTGTGTGCATAAATGATTCTATATTTAATTTTCTGCATAAGTTCCTATGAATGATAAGGTGATTAGAATTGGCACATGCAACTACTATATCTGAAACACTTTCACTTATGCTTTGATGGATATCCATATCTTATTCCAAAGCTCTAATTTAAGTATAGGTAGGGAAGATGTGAAAGGTTGAGGATTCTAGATTTTCATTCATTATTTGCATTTGCTTTAAATTTTATAAGGCCTTTTTAGCAAATTCATTTTGAAGATATTCTACAATTATAACATCTCATAAGACTAGATTTTTGTGAGGCATTTTATGAAATATTTTGTATGCCTTATCTATGCTTCTACATTTTTCTCACATGTCTACTTGAGCACTTACAATGTAACAACATTTGATGAATATACCCTATATATTATATAATGGATTTTTATACTTTGTTCCAAAGATCCCATTTTTCATAGACTATGAGGATGATAGAAAAAGTTGTAGAGTCTAGTTGTACACCTACAATTGCATTTACTTAAAAATTTCTAAATTCTTTTCAACAAATTTGTTGTGTGTGTATCATATAATTATTGCATTCCATAAGAATTTTATTGAGAGATTGTTAAAGTTTCATAAATTTTTAAATGTGAAATGTGTAGATTCAATCCAAAGAGCTTAGAGTGCATTTCATAGAGCTCAGAGTGCATTCTATAGAGCTTAAAGTGCATGTATACTATCTTGTACAATATTTTTGACAAAGAAATTTTCATATCCTTAATCCCTTCCCATTTCTCAAAACCAAACTCTTGAGGATTAATATCATTTTTTTATTAAAGTAGACGAGAAGCTTATGAAAAAGAAAAATCAGCAAGGAAGAGGTAGAGGAAGAGGGAAACACTCTAGTAGAGAACAACAACAACATTAGGGTGAAGAAGTAGGCACTTCTAGTGGGGAAGCCAATCTGGAGAGAGGAGGTTTAAAAAACAAAGGAGGGAGACCATTTGGTAGAGGAGGTTACCAAGGACAAGGAAGAGGCTTTCCAGGCAAGTGCTTTAAGTGTAACAAGTTTGGTCACAAAAGTTGGGAGTGTTTTGAGTTTACGCAAGAAGGCCACACAAGGCCTAGGAGGAGTAATTAGATTGTGCAAGAAAACCAAGAGAGTGTGGGGTCACCTTCTCATAACCTAGAAGAATCTAAGACAAGAGAGTCTTTGTTGAAAAGAGTATTGTTGAAGCCACCAAAGGAGAATCTAGAACCTGCGCAAAGTAGAGCTTTATTCAAGACCAATTGCAAGGCTAAAGGTAATTGTTGCAAACTTATTATTGATAGCAGTAGTATAGATAATCTTGTTTCAAATGAAGTGGTGAACAAGATAGGTCTTACTAGAATTAAACATCTTAATCCCTATCAAGTTTCTTTGCTAAAAAAGGGCATTAGTTATTGGTAGATGAACATGCCTCAGTAGAGTTTTAGATAAGTAGTTATAAGGACACTGTTATGTGTGACATCATTCCCATGGATGTTTTTCATGTGCTTCTTGGTAGGCCTTGGTAGTTTGATAGAAGAGCCATACATGATGGAAGAAACAATACCTATAATTTTCAAAAGGATGGTCAAAAACATACATTGTTACCTTTGAGAGAAGAAGGAGATAATAAGAGTAATAGTAACAACAAGGTTATGTTGGTGAGTGGAAAATAATTTTTGCATGATATGAAGAAGGAAGAAGTGGGATATGCATTGGTACTTAAGCCTAAGGATGTACCTACCTCTACAAAATTGGATGATTTGTCGAAGAAGATACAAGACATATTGAAAGAGCATATGGATATTGTGGTTTCTGATTTGTTGAATGAGTTGCCTCCAATGAGGAGTATTAGTCACTAGATGGATTTGGTTCCAGGAGCTAGCCTACCAAACAAGGTTGCATATAGATTGAATCCCAACAAGAATGAGTATATTAGGAAGCAGGTTGAAGAGATTAGAAAAATAATTGATAAGGGAGAGTCTTAGCCTATGTGTTGTACTAAAATTCTTAGTGTAATGTCATAAAATTGTGCCCCTTGCAATTTCACATACATTATTGTGTTCACTTTAGTGTCCACTCCCTTAGCATTTTTGTAGGCTCATTTTAGCCCTTGCATTAGCTTTTTCCCCTCTCAGAATGCTCAGGACCCCTTTTTAGCAGCTAACTTCACGTGTCAACTTTGCGTCAAACCTTGTGCTTTTCTTATTCTCATCATTTTGTACCATGATGTGTCTGTACATCGCACTACGCTAGTGTCCTATGACATTTTGACATTAAAATGATCATTTTTGAGTGCCTTGCCACTTGTCAACTACTTTTATCGGTGGTAACGGCTCAAGACATCTTGTAACGGCTCGGGAAGCCTCTTTGAATCCCTATTCTCTCTTTAAATGCTATCTTTTCAATTCATTTTGGTCTTCTAGCTTCTCTCTAGCTTCTTGGCTTCTCTCTTGGACATTCTCTTGTCTTGTTATCTTGCTTACACAACTCTCTACAACTTTCTACAACACTTTCCAGCTCTCTTGACAACACTCTTTGCAATTCTAACAAGCTCTTGCAAAGCTCTCTTGGCTCTCACAGCTCTTTCCCTCTCCTTGGCTTCCTCAAGCCTTGCAGGTGATATCTTCCTTATCTTGTATCTTTGAGCATCTTGGTATTTCTCACATCCCCTATCTATTGCATCTCTATTTCATGATATGTGTTCTCCTCCTTGAGTGGGGTTTGTTTTTATTACTCTTGCATTCATTTCATTTCTACTTATAATTTCTCTCTATCTATCTATTTGGTTGTCTATGGAGGTGCGAACATTGAAACGAGGGTTTGGCTAATAAAACCCCTAAATAGCCCCAACATTTTGCCTCGATCTTATGTATGCAAGTATTGAAGATATTAATGTGTTGGAGGCTCCATTACTTGGGTTGTTGTGAGAATTTTCTATCTCTCATTCTTTCACTAGAAATCATTTACATTCTACTTAATTTATTTTACTTTATTTCAAAGTTATGTTATTCTATGTTACTTTCTCGCATTCCAAGATTTCTTAGCAGTTAGAGTAGAAGTAGTCAATTTGTGTTTTCTGCGATATTCTTGGTTTTTTGTTTGTACGAGACTCCAGTATGCTGCACTATCATCTATGTGTCGCATTGACATCCTTTGGTTGAAATCTCACTAGTTTTTCCAAAAAACCTATGTGACCTGCTCTTTCTAGTTCTATAACTCCCACTTTGTTCCCTGAGGTAGTTTAGGGCAGTTCACTCCCTGAGATTCTCTTGAGAATAAAGAGACTCATGAGCAGTGAATCCCCCTTCTCTACACTTAGTTCCCAAGAAAGAAGGTGATTGGAGAATGTGTATGGACTCTAGAGCAATCAGTAATATTACCATTAGGTGCAGGTTTCCTATTCAAAGGATGGATGATTTAATGGATTGTTTGAGTGGTTCTATGTATATTTCAAAGATAGATTTGAAGAGTGGTTAGCTCTAGATTCAAACCAAACTTGGGGATGAATGGAAGACAACATTTAAGACTAATGATGACTTTTATGAATGGTTGGTTATGCCTTTTGGGCTTACAAATGCACCTAGTACTTTTATGAGATTGATGAATGAAGTCTTGAAACCATTCTTGGGAAATTTTTGATAGTCTATTTGGATGATATACTAGTTTTTAGCAAGTCTAAGGAAGAACATCTAGAACACTTAAGGTTGTTTATGACATGTTTGCATGAGGAGAAGTTGTTGATCAACCTCACGAAGTGCACCTTTATGAAGACTGAGTTGGTTTACTTGGGATTTGTGTTATCCTTAGAGGGATTGAAGATAGACCAAGAGAAGGTTAAGACTATTTTTGATTGGTCAACACTGAGGAGTGCTTATGAGGTAAGGAGTTTTCATGGACTTGCTATTTTTTACAAAAAGTTTATTAAAAATTTAAGTAGCATAGTAGCTCATATACTTGACACTATAAAAGGGCATAAAAAGTAGTTTGAATGGACTCAAGAGGCTGAAAAATGTTTTAAATTATTGAAAAAAAAAAGTGACTAAACAACCTATACTTGTGTTACCTAATTTTAATAAGTATTTCAAGTAGAGTATGATGCTAGTGGCTTAGCAATTGGTGTTGTCCTAAGTCAAGAGGGGAAACCCGTTGCTTATTAGTGAAAATTTAAATGATGCTAAGAAGAAGTATTCAACTTATGATCTTGAATTTTATGCATTGGTCCAATCTTTGAAGAGGTGGAGGCATTACTTGCTTCCCAAGGAGTTTGTTGTTTACAAAGATAACTATGCACTTTAGTTCATAAATAGCCATCATAAGTTAAATCAAAGGCATGTAAAGTGTGTGGAGTACCTTCAGAGTTTTAAACTTTGTGTTGAAACATAATAGTGAGAAAGAAAATAAATTTGTTGATTCATTAAGTATTGAAGAAGTCTATTGCTATAGGAGATTTAGGCAAACATTGTTGGATTTGAGAATTTGAAGGAGTTGTATGAGAATGATGTAGATTTTAGTGATGCGTATGAAGCTTGTAGTAGTCCTATCAGAAGAGATAGAGGACCGTGGATTGATTCTATATTGCAAGATGGTTTTTTGTTAAAAGGTAATCAATTGTGCATTCCTAGAGGATTAATGAGGGCAAATCTCTTGAAGGAGAAGCGTTGTGGCAGCCTAGCAAGACATTTTGGGTAGGACAAAACTTACCTACAACTAAGTACACATTATTATTGGCTGCAAATGCAAGTAGATATGAGAGAACAAGCCATAAGAAGTTACACATATGGTGTCTTTACAAACTCAATGTAAAAGACTAACCATTTTTGTTTGGGATTGTCTCTTGGAGGGATCATATATCTAAATTTTTGAATTTGGTAAAACAAAGTGTATGTTAGGAGGGGTTATGTATAGACAACAAATTTGAAAGATCAACTAATTTTTTAAGTGAATAGAGTACATGAAGTACAAATTGTTGGAAGGACTTACTACTTTTGTAGTGACTCTTTGACTAATACTATTTGTAGAGTAGTAGTTATGTGGGTCTTGTTGTACAAAGCATAGTTAAAGGAAAAAACTAGTATAATCATGAATTTTGAAATTGCTCTACCCATGTATGGATTCTATGTAAAAAGAAAAAGGAGCCAAAACAAGTGTATTTGGAGGGAGCTCACATTTTTTCATCTGGATTTTATTTTTAAATAGGTGGACATGTGCTAAGTTAGATGTGTCTATTTTTATTATCTCTAATGTCATAAAAATTAGATTGTGAATAATATCTTGTATGCAATGTGAATTAAAAATCAATATTTTCTTTTTATATGTAGTTCCAATCCAATTTATAAAATTTACATAACATTTTTTATGAGCTTATAAACACTAGTTACAAAATTCAAATCATATGTTAAAAAATACACAAACACTTCATTGAAATGAATTTACCTACAATATTTATATATATAGAATGCTTGAAAAAAACTTTGCTTCTATATACTTATTTAGTACTTCCACCAATCTATAATTGATTGGATCTTTTAACTTCTTGTCCAAAACTTAGAAAATTATAAATAATATTCAAATATTATGATAAAAATTGGTTAAATAGTAAGGGTAGGGTCCACACATTCCTCCCATTTTCCACACTTTTGTTTTGCATGCGAGAAGTCATTACCTACCTACTTATGTGCCGCCTTTGAGAAGGCACTACTTACATACTGATTTTCCACAGTCTGGAAGAAAAACTAATTTTTTAGACTTTTCTTTAGCGTGTGAAGACTTACGTTTGTGGGTCAAGATACGATGGAATCTGGAAATATCTTGGGTGTTACCCTTGAAACTTCCCCTTAATCCATGCACAAGATTTGATGAAAAAGTTAAAACGGAGAAAGCTACAGTGTTACAATTTCCCAAGCTGTTTCCTTGATATTTATTTTCGCATGTCTATGTCAATTTCTCAATTTCTCAACTGCATTTTCCTCCATGAAAATATTTCGGTGAGTAAGAAAATGTTTTGGGTAAGCACGGCATTGGAACATGACAACACCAATTGTGGTTCCCAAACAAATTCAGAGCAGCCACTTGTTGCAGATGAAGTCTTTCAAGTCAAAAGTCTTTTGGTTTTGCTGGCCAATTAACATCTTAGCTCACAACCACAAAATCTTTTAGCTCAGCCGTGTCTTTCAAGTCAAAATTCTACGTTGTAACACAGTCAAGGAGTGTTCAAAAAAACAATGAGAAACATAATTTGTAGGATGATATACAGCTGGTTTCATTATCATCTTTCAAGTCAAAAGTCTTCTATTTTTGCCGGCCACTTGTCAAGTCAATGACTCTTCTCACACACAAAAGCAATGCGTGGAAGTTTAATGTAATAGTCGATGGTCTATGAGTTTTAGGTTTGTTTTTCAAACATTTGAGTAGTTTCTAGTTGTTATTACCAATCATTCATGCTATAGTTCACTCTCCTTTAGTGACATTTGGCAACCATTTTGAAAGCTTTTGGATTGTTATTTGTGCATTTTCATTTCATTTTCAAGTTGGAAACTCATTACTAGACACAATAATCTATGATCTCTGCATTGCTCATAAGAAGAGTATGTAATTGGATAATTATTTGCATGTCATCTAGCATAACTACAAGAGCTGCAATGTACCTACAAAATGATTCTCTCATTTTGAAGCTTGTTATAGTTTCTAATATTTTGCACACAAACAATTCTAATTACTCCTTGAACTCCAAATACATTACTGCCAATAGAAAGAATATGACAAAATTTATGTTCTTGTGCAAAATTTATCTAGACTTCACAAAACATAGGACATTCTCTAACAAAATTGAGCTAAATTTCAAGGCACTTTATAACAAGGTGATACATAGGATGGACCTTGCATTTCCTTTCACATGTTTTAAAGTAGACTTCATAGTTATAATAGTAACAATGCTAGAACTAAAAATGAGGAATGTAGTTGCAAGCATCATAAAAAGTAAGGACAAACACTCCAATGGTCCAATCAACAACTGATTTGACAAAAAATCAATGTGTGCAATCTAATGCAATAGTTAGACCAATTTTATTCAAGATATGCACATGTAATAATTTTGTCAAAATGTTGAAGCAACCTACAAGCTATAATGGCGATGTAAGACTTAACCCACTATGTTAGCAATTAATAAAAAATGTTGGACCAATCTTCTTCATAAGGTAAATTACCCAAGCCAATTCACTCTTTAAAGTAAATGACTTGTAAAATATGATAAAATTATAAGGATAATACAAAGGAAAAGCATATAGAACAACATTCATTTTGTATGAATATCTCAACAAAAATAAATAAAATTAGTGATCCATGAGCATGAATCTAAATTGATATCAATATGTCAGAAAAGATACTATCATAGCACAATGCAACAAGAAAATAGGCAAAACTCTAAATCTCATCCATACAATATAAGCCACAAACATAGACTCACAATTTATAATTATTCGAGAAATTGAATTTTATGTATAAGTTCCTATGAAGGCTATGGTGATCAAAAATGGCAATTGCAACTACTACTTCTTACAAAAATCCAATGTCAATTATGCTTTGATGGATGTACATATCCTCTTCTAGAGCTTTAATTTAAGTATAGGCAAGGAACATGTTATGAAAGGTTGAGGAGTCTAGATTTACACCGTTAGTTGCATTTTCTTTAAAGTTTGTATGACCTTTTTAACAATTTCATTCATGACATTCCATTTCTAAGACATTTTGTGAAATAGTTGGTGTGTCTTATCTATGCTTCTACATTTTTCTTACATGTCTATTTGGGCACTTGAAATGTAACAAAATTTGATAAATATACCCCTTATATTATGGTCTAAGGGATGTCTTTACTTTGTTCCAAATCTCCCATTTTATGCATAAACTATGAGGATGCTAGAAAAATTTGTAGAGCCTAGCTTTACACCTACAATTTCATTTAATTGAAAGTTTTTAAATCTTTTTCAACAAATCCATTTTGTATGTATCTTTTTCAACAAATCCATTTTGTATGTATCTTACAATTTCATGATAATCTTATGCTAAATTTTAGTATTCTCTTGTATACTGAAAGTTTAGAAATCAATATGTCTTTTTCTAGCAGTTGCTATGTGGATTCATTATAGTAATGGAAAAACACCATGAAAAATCAGAATTGAGTAACATGTACATAAAATAAATGTTTTCCAAAAAACTGTTATTTTCTGGCTAATTGACTTTGTACCTATGTAACTTTGAAAGTGCCTAACATGATGGAACTGATAATAATAGAATCATATAAATGAAGTTGTACTTATTTATTTACAACAAGAGGAAACTGCATTTATTGAGGACCAAAGCGTGCTCCACTTGGGAATTTTAGTGCCTGATCTATATATTCAACAGGATATTGCTCACTTGTAATTGAAACCTAGGTAGAAGATGCATGCATATTATCTTCATTAGATTTGTACAAACTGTTTAAAATCATAACATTATAAATAAAATTTGTGATATAATTCAAAATCATTAACAACATAGAAAATTTGTGAAGTAAATTTATTTTTTCTTTGTTGGTGGTCTGAACATTGTCATTTATGGTGTGTTGAATATATAGGTTTATGGAGATCAAAAAATATAATATCTTGTAAGATACAATTTTTCTTTGAATGCTTGAAAAAGAGAATCAATAATACCATCCATAACTCTAAAGCATTTTGCACTCCAAGAGTTGTTGAAATACAACAACCAAATTAGAACTGAAAACTCAAGTGCATAGCCTATTCCTATTCCCACATCCCACCATATATCCTCCTCCAACACTTTCTTATTTTGTTCTTGATCACTGGGAGAAACAAAATGATTTCCTGAGCATGATGTGTTGATTTGTAGGCCACATAGATTTGAATTGTTGGAAAATAATGAGGAATTAAATGTCATCATTTTTCCTCCTTGTGGTATCATTCCTGATAAGTTATTATGAGACACATCAAAGTAATTCAAATATGTGAGATGTTGGAACTCAACAAGAAATATCCCAGATAATTCATTTTTGGAAATATCAAGTGATTGTAGTTGTACCATGTTTCCTAAGGATTTTGGAATTTCATCGCTGAAATGATTTCTTGAAACATTAAAAATTATCAATCCTTTGAGGGATTCAATATCAAGAGGTATTATACTTGATAAATTGTTGTTTGATAGATCAAGGCATTTTACTAATCTCATAATTCTCCAATACTCCATAGCTTGTGTTTTTTTTTCAATGCTTATACTATCTATATAAATCCTACCAACATGTGTAGTATTTAATTTAAGATGTTTTGAGTTCTGTTTGATTTGTCATTGCACTCAATTTCATAAAGCCACTTGAAATAACACAAGAAAATATGTTGCTTGACACATCCAATAGCTGAACATTATGCAAGTTCGATAATTTTGAGGGTATCTTGCCAACAAATTTATTAGATTTTGATATTTGGATGCAAAGACTTTTCAAACTTTCAATCGAAGTAGAAATGCCCCCATGAATATTATTATTCCTCAAATCTAGGATTTTCAAAGAACTACAATTTCCAAGGGATGATGATATGTTCCCTTTTATCTCATTGAGACTTAATTTTAATGTTTCTATGGTAATGTGGTCACCCTCCATCTCTCTGCCTACCTCTCCCTATATCCCTCCCACCTTACCCTTTTGTCTCTATCTCTACTTCTCTTTATCTCCCATCTACATCGTCCTCTATGTCTACCTACCTCTCCCTATATTCCTCCCATCCTATCTCTAACTCTCCCTTCCTTCCTACCTCTCTACTTCTAGTTGTAGCATCATAAATTGTCACCCTTGACCATTTCACACTATATTTTTCTCCTCCTTAAGTTATTAGACTTGATTGAACCCCCTAATTTCCTAAATTATGCACTTTATGGCCTATTTTTAAGAATTACCAACAAGTTGCAAGCGGAAAACAAATGCATTCATCTAATACTTTGTCATTGACACCTTAATTTCTAAAAAATGGGGTTGGGACAAAGATGCACTATGGTGGCTTTGTCCCCCTATGTTACGTAGCCCCAAATTCAAATATATCGATGTCGGAATTTTTATCATTTGTAATTCAAGTTGCCAATAATCAGCCATCAAGATTTAATTTGTGAAAATTAGAAAATTTGCATATAAATACCTAGTTATTGCATCATTTGAAAGACATCTAGAAACTATTAGTGAATTTGGTGATCAAGAGAATTATCAAGCAAGTCAAGAGCAGCATTCGAGAGCTTTATTACAACCAATCAAAGCATCTCCATAGGTTGACATCAATGCAACAAAAAAGATCTGTTGACATCATTGACAACACAAACTTCCAATAGTCATATCCCATCATAGCTCAATATGCATAGTTAACTCTTACAAATATCAGAGATTGTCATAACAAGTGCCATAGTTTTTCATAGTGCTCGAAATAGAAACATATGACAAATGCCACCAATCTAACCTATAATCTAGGTCCTCCAAAGTGGACGCCTACTCCACAAATGTAGTTTATAATACTTACATGCCACTTGCCATGTAGGATGCCACACCATCGATGAGTCCCACAAAGTGACAACACATTTGGTGGGCTAATAAACATTATAATATGAATAAATACATCCAATAAAAATAAATAAATGCTAGGACTCTAAGGTTGAGACACCCTAATCCCAACATTCTCCCACTTGTCGAAGACTTGCAAGAGTCATATGAAATTATCTTCTCAGGGCCCTAAGGCCCATGGAATTGAAACACCATTTGAACTTCTATGTGCTCATTGGTTTTGACAGTGCATCTACAACATTCATCAAAGTGTCAACCTTCTCCAAGTTCATCTTGCCATCTTCTACCATATCACAAAAAAATGATATTGAACATCAATGTGCTTTGTTCTAGCATGGAAGGTAGGGTTCTTTTCTAAAAAAATGACACTTTGACTATCGCAACAAATACTAATATGTCATGCATCTAAACTAATACCAGAACATAATCTCTTAAGCCAAATGGATTCCTTACAAGCATAAGTAGCTGCCGTGTACTTTGCTTTTGTCATGGAAAAAGCAACTACAACCTATTGCTTACTCATCCAATTAATAGCATGATGCAGAGTGGCAGGGATAGCAAACACCCAACTATGATGGCAAAGACACTCAACTTAAATGCTTCTATCAAATACTCTTACATGGAGCCTTAAACTCCATTACTCCTTAAGAGATCAGCCCTCTCACCCCTAAGGTTCACAACTCAGACCTCTTACAGACCTTGGAAACATTGAATCATGTCTTTTTGGATCAGAATAAGGTGTGACAACTTCCTAGCACTTAGGTTTCAACAAACTTCCACAAACTATGGTGAATTAGGCACTTTTCTCCCTTAAGGCTAGTAGCCTTACCCGGTAGGATAGTCAATATAAAATCCACATGGAGTACTTTCAAGACACAAAACCTATGGATTTAGACATCCAAAATGCACCTCTACCAAGTCTCAATACCTTTTCCCATGACTGTCAAGGCACAAACCACAATAAGCCATTCAACCGTTGCTCAAAGGAACCTAATTCACAGACCTACACCTGGGTCTTGACTATCTAGGCTCTCCCCTTCACCCCAAATCCAAAAACAAAACTCCTACAGGTTTTCCACACTTTTTACCATCATTCCTAAGTGCCTCTTAAACAAATTCTTCATAATCAAGCAAAAACTCACTTTTCTTGCTTCTCAATTAGGCTTGCCACATAGAGATGTCAAGCCAAAAAACATTGCACCACTTCCTCCAATGAGCCTGCCATTCTCCAATACCTTGAGTACATAGTATTAAAGCCTCATATCTTCCATCCCACAAGGATTTGGCCACTTTACAACATGGGAATGGAAGAAATCCACATTTTTCTCTTAAAACCCTGATTTTAAGGGTTTTCAGACCACCCAGAAGTAAAATTAAGATAGCTCCCTTATTACTCAATGAAATCTCACCACTCCAACTCCAAAAGAAATCTTATTCAATTACCTTTCCAACCATTACACGATTCAAGCATAAAACAAAATGTACAGATCGTACCAAGTATGAGATCAACAAATTCTATAGGAAAAACATGGGGTTGAGACCACCTAGTAGTAAAATGGGGATATCTCACTCAATTCTCAATAAAATCACACCATTCCAACGCCAAAAGAAATTTTATTCAATTATCTATCCAACCATTATATTATTAGAGCATGGAACAACACATATAGGCCGTACAACATATGGGATCAGCAATTTCTTTATAAACAACACAGAAAACAACTTCTTCTTAGAAACTCCTTCCAAACTTGTTCAACAACCTTGCCTCAACCAAGAGAGGCATATTTGAAGCCTCCTAACTCCCTCCAATGTCCTCCAGCTTCCATTTGAATCAGTTGGCTGTTGGAAACATAATTAGACTTCATTTTTTACTCTTTAATGCCTAATTAAGGCAATTTAGACAATTTTCACCAACTTGCCTACAAAGATGCTTCCAAAATATGTGAAAGGCATCCAAACCAAATCAAATGAGCAAGGTGACTCCCCTCAAGTGTCTAGTTACATCAAGGCATCCTTATTTCATTAATTTTCCAAAATGCACTAGACTTACAAAGGAGGATGGAGACCTTGTTTGTACAAAAAGTTGGTCATCAAGACCAAAACTCTACCAAATCCCTAGGAGACCTATTACAAAGCAATGAAATGGTCCATGAGACCTTATTCCAACATTAAACAAAGAAACAAAACATAACAAATGATTGTAGGTCCCTTAGACCATAGTAACGGGACTCGCCGCGAGTCTCCTGGATGCGGCAAGTCGTGCTCCGCGTGACCCGGCCGTGTCCTGGGACCGCGGACGCAGACACAGCCGGCGCAGCAAAGGCCAAAAAGGCCAAAAAAAAACAAAAGCTGAAGTTTTTTTATATTTTTTTTTTTACTTATATTTTCTATTTCGCCCTAAAAGCAACCTCATTTCATTCATTTGGAAAAATAGGAGGAGAAGAGAGAGTTGTGAAGAAAAATAGGAGGAGAAGAGAGGGCAACCAACAAGTTGTTGAAGACAAATCCAGGGTCATATATCATTTCGGGAGCTTTATACCAGCAAGGAGGTGCATTGAGAGCTCATTACTAGTGACTAGGAGGAGTTTGCATTGCATTCCAAGCCAAATCTAAGAGGTAAGTTCTATTTTAATTGATTTTTTTGTGTTTTTTTAACAAATAATTCATTGTAATTTGTAAAATCATTGTTTTTTTGAGTCTGCATTTTTTTTTACAAACCCTACATGCAACTTAAATAATTTAAGAAACCCTACTTTTGCAGCCACATTCATTTGCAAATCAAACCATATTATTATTTTCACAATGTCTCAAACCCCAGTCAGAAAAGACCCTGCTTGGAAACATGCTGAAATCTTTCCTGGAATGAAAAGAGGAGATGCCAAATGTTTCTACTACAAAACAATATATCATGGAGGCATAAATAGATTAAAATACCATCTTGCATGCATAACCGCCCATGATGCAGTTGGTTGCCCTAAAGCACCTCCTGAGGTTGTTCGTGAAGTGCAGGTGCAATTAGAAACTTTTGAAATGCAAAAAGAAATGAAAAAGAAATAGAAGTAAGAGTTGGTGGGTGTTGGAGTTGGTCAGGGACTTGGTGCTGTTAGAGACGCTTCTTCCATGCCTCCATACCGTCCTAGTGCTAGTGCTTGTGCTAGTGCTTCTGTTTCTGCATCAACTATGCCTATGTGTACTCCTAGTTCTGGTGGCGTTGCTACTGCTAGTGGTAGTGGCAGTATTAGCATTGGCCCTAGAGTTCATAAATCTAGGGTGGACTCATATTTTGTACCATGCACTACTCCTGGTTCCCAACCGTCGCTTGAGAGCATGGGTTGGAACAAGGATGCACATGATGCAGCAAAAAAAACAATTGCAGACTTTTGGTACTACTGCACCATTCCCTTCCATGTAGCCAAGTAATTTTTTTTGTTTAATTGTTTTAAAATTTATATTTAAATTTTAGAATCTGGATGTATCTCATTATCGAATTCAAATTTAAAGTTAAAAACTTAAAACTTTTTCATTTTACAATACTTATGTAACTTATTAATTTATTTATGACATGTTATAGGTCACCTTTCTGGCAAAACATGGTTGATGCCATAACCATATGTGGGGCGGGGTTCAAAGCCCCTACTGAAGATGAATTAAAGGGCCCACTTTTGACTCAAAAGGTGGCAGATGTGAAAGCACAATTAGAGGAGTAGCGCAAGCAGTGGAGGATGATTGGTTGCACCATCATGACTGATGGTTGGACTGATACGAGAAATAGGACGCTGCTTAATTTCCTAGTTTCCTCCAGAGGTAATTGTACTTCCCTCAATGCATTGAAATTTGAATTTAATTTAGTGATTAATAATTTAATATGGCTGATTTATGTTTTTTAATTTATTGAATAATTGGTTTTGCTTATTTTTTCAGGTGACACCGTCTTCATGAAGTCCATTGATGCTTCTGCCCAATTCAAAAATGCCACATACCTGTGTGAGGATATAGAGGAGGTGATAGCTGATGTGGGGGAAGAGAATGTAGTGCAAATGGTGATAGATAATGTAGCAAATTATGTTGTTGCTGGTAGATTATTGATGGAGAGGCACCCTACTATATTTTGGACTCCATGTGCCGCCCATTGCATTGACCTCATATTGGAGGATCTTGGCAAACTCCCATGGATCAAAACATGTGTGGAAGCAGCAAAAAACATATGCAAATTTGTATACAACCACACATGGGTGCTTAACCTTATGAGGCAATACACAGGGTTGAGGGAGTTGTCTCGTCCTGGCATCACTAGGTTTGCAATAAATTTTATCATGATGCAATCCTTGATTCGGTCAAGGGCAGCTTTAAGGCGCATGTTTACTAGTGAGGAGCGGTCTTCCTCATCCTTTTCTACAAGCACTACAGGGATTGTTGTGGCTAATTGCATTTTTTATGAGCAAGGGTTTTGGACACCAATGGACGAGATTGTGAAGGTAAAATTTAATTATTTATTATGTTTTAATTTTTAATCATATCTTACTTTTATTTGTTTATTTTCATTCACACTTATTTGAGAAACATGTTTGCACTTTGCAGTTTATTGAGCCCTTGCTAGTTCTCCTACGAGTTGCAGATGGGGAGAAGCCC
This sequence comes from Sequoia sempervirens, assembly GCA_007258455.2. NCBI lineage: Eukaryota > Viridiplantae > Streptophyta > Pinopsida > Cupressales > Cupressaceae > Sequoia > Sequoia sempervirens. Next base: position 544,420,720 of record VDFB02270651.1, on the reverse strand, counting down.
GCAATGGGCTACATATATGAGGGCATGGATAGGGCCAAAGAGCCGATTAGATCAGTCTATGGTGGAGTTGAGGATAAGTATCATCCCATTTGGGATATCATTGATAGGAGATGTCAAAACCAACTTCATAGGCCCATCCATGCAGCCGCATGTTTCCTAAATCCGGCCTTCCAATTCCGTCATGTTCTTCGTGCAGATAGAGAGATTCTTAGTGGGCTCTACACGACGATAGAGTGGATGTTGCCCGCTATTACTACACAGGTGGTGCAGGAGATAGATGCCTTTGCTAAGGCACAAGGAGACTTCTTTGCACGTCAAATGTGCAAAGATAATAGGACAACATTATTTCCAGGTAAAAATATATTTAAGGGCATAATTTTCATCTTTTTATATTAGAATTTATTATTAAATGTTGAACTTGAACTTGAAACTTGAAATGAGATTGATTTTGTTTCTTTTTCTCATCTCAGATAGTTGGTGGCATATGTTTGGTTCTGATACACCGATCCTACAAAATATTGCCATTCATATATTGAGCCAGCCATGTAGTTCATCTGGTTGTGAGCGCAATTGGAGTATGTTTGAGCACATACACTCCAAGAAGCACAATAGATTGATAGTGGAGAGGATGAATGACTTGGTATATGTTCGTTCCAACCTTTGGCTCAGATATAGGAAGCTTTTTGACCACGACAAAACCCCAATCAGTCTAGAGGAGGTTGATCCACAGTCTAAGCAGATCATTGAGGCTACAGATGCATTATTTAGTGACGAGGACCTTGATTGGGTGGACCAAGCAGAGAGAGAGGCCGAGGTTGTAGCCATGGCTGAGGAGGAGGCTAGAGCATGAGGAGACATAGCTGTTGTCGGTGAGAGTGGCATGGAGAGTCAGACATAGGAAAAGACTATGGCTGTAGCTGCAACATCATCCAGGACCCTTAGACGCCTTCGTAGGGAGGATGTTGGCTCCACTATGCCATAGGGAATAGAGTCATAGACTTATTGCTATTATTTTACTTTTGATATTTCATATTTGTATGGAACATTTGATGTCATGGATTTCATATTCCATGAGTTTTGTATACATTTGACAAATTTTATATATCTAAGTATGCTATTTCCTTCAGCAGCGCAACTACAATTTGTGTACTTTATACTTATGTAATCATTGTATACTTGTGCATGTGATCAAATTTGCTTTTATTTGTGTTGTATTCAATAAAGGGTGCTTGAAACAAGTTTTCAATCTTTTAAAATCTCTAAATTTTTAGGGTTTTTTCAACTTTTTTTCATTTTGCCGCATCTGCGCCCTGTCCGAGTCCCGAGTCACCGAGTCGCCCTCACCAAGTCCAAGCCGCGTCTGAGTCTCATTACTATGCCTTAGACCCATGGGTGCTCTTGCACCATACTCCCAAGCAAGAAAAAGATCTCAAGTCCTCTTCGAGATTAGGTCTTCTACAGTAGTTCCATGCTGGGTAATGTTAGTTTTAGACATCCAAGTGGCATCCTCTTCAAGTAGACCTTGCCACTTAACCAAGTACTCCTTGTAGACCTTCCTTCTAGTCCTCTTTATCTCCTTGGTGTCTAGGATGCATTCAAGAGTCAAAGGTTGGCTAGGGGGTAGGTCCTTTACCCAATCTTCATCCTCCATTGCTGTTGTACTTGCTTCATCACCTGCATTCACATGAGCTTTGAAAGGATATAAATCAGAAACATTAAAGATAGGAGAGATTGCCAGCCCAGGAGGTAGCTCTATTTCATAAGCATTTTGGCCAAACTTGTGGACGACCTTGCAAGGTCCGATCTTCTTCATCATGACTTTAGTATACTTTCCCTTTGGAAGTCTCTCCTTCAAGTGAGCAATCACCAAATCTCCAACCTCAAATTGAACATCCCTCTTCTTCAAATCTGCTCTTTCTTTGCACTTCTCAACCATAGTTTACATACTCAGAATCGAAGAGTACTCGGCAAGCCCAAAATTTTTGACTTGAGAAATACTCAACAAATACTCGGCAACTTAAAAAGTAGCAAAATTTCGTATAAAAACACTTTTTTTTTTGCAAAATTCATTTCTAGAATGCATCAAATGAGTCTAAAAACCATGAGGGAGTGTTTTATATAAAATTTCATTGTTCAATACACATGGATTACAAAGTGGCATCATTATACGAAGCCGCATAGTAAAACTACCAATAACTATAGTGAATTTATGATGATTGTATTTGAAAATCATCATCATAAATTTCATATCTAGGAAATTACAATTTCCTCTTCCCCAACCTAGAGAAAAATTGGGGGGTAGAGGGTACGGTCCTTGCACTCGATTTTGGCTCCTTGCTTTCCGTAGAAGATTGTGGAAGTGGCTCCACCATGTTGGTAGGTGGCAGTGGCTCCTCCACTACCACATCAATGTCATCCACTCCAATCTCCCCTGCTTGTGCTGTAGGAAAATCCTCCATAGCTTGCCTCTCGAAATCAGCAATCTCATCCTCTGTAAACAAGGAGGCCTCATCATCCTGCATGGTCCAATCACTGTATGGATCAATCTCATCCAAATCAATGAGCTCTTCTGACTGGGCTTGCACCTTTCTTTTGCGGAGCCGAAGGTTATATTGAAAAAAAAAGATCAGTGAGACGTTTTTGAGTCAACTTATTACGCTTCTTCATGTGAATGGCATCAAACAAACTCCAATTCCATTTACAGCTAGAAGAACTACAAGTTTGAGACAAAATTCAAAGGGCTAGCCTTTGAAAATTTGGGGTTCTTCCACCCCAATCTTCCCACCAAGAACCTACAATAAGATATTCAAGCTTTTGTAAATATTAATAAAACAATAGTAATAAGTAATAATAATTATAATTCATAACTTGCAAGATATAAGGCTTCACTTTTTCTTACTTGGTGTTTGGATCTCTCTTCCTCATTCACATAATTTGGAAGAAAACAAAGGCCCCCTAGCTTCCTTATATTTTTGCAACTCTAGAAGGATGAGGTCTTTCACTTCAGAATTAGGTGTCATCCTTTCAATACATGTGAATAGACCCTCCATAACCTCCCCATTAGCATCCGTGAAGCCATCAGAGAAGTAGAACTCGGGGTTGAGAAAGTAGCCTGCTGCATGAATGGGTTGGTGGAGTTGATTGTTCCACCTTCGATCAATGATCTCCCAAATAGGGGTAAATCTATTTGCATCCCCCATGTAATAGTGTTGGATGGCCTCTTTGGCCCTATCCATTGCCTCATAAAGATATCCCATCACATTTTTCTCACTGTCCACCAAGCGCAAGACCCTCACCAATGGCTCAGTCACCTATAAAGTACAAAGTAGAACCAAATTTAAATTACACCTTACAATGAAACAAAATACTTATAGAATTTTAAATTAAGAATAAAGGATTCAATCTGAAAATTCATTAGAGTTGAAGTTACCTTGACAATCTCTAATGCTCTAGTTCCAAATTGACTATCAAAGATTATTGCTTGAATCTTTTCTCCATCAGCCTTCTTTGAGTAAGTTGAGTCTACCCATGGTTGACTCACAAACATCTGCTTCAAGGAAGTCAATAAACCAGTGATACTTTGCAATGTTAGAAAATTAGTTGCAAACCTTGCAGCACCTGATCGCACAAGCTCTTTCCCCTTGGTGTGATCTCTCATCAATTGAAGAACCCATGGGTGATTATATATATATTTTGTTATGTCTCTTGCTTGTTCTATAATTGGTTTCACCCAATCAATTTTTCCTATATCCTCCAAAAGAAGGTCAAGGCAATGAGCTGCACAAGGGGTCCACAAAACTGTTGGATGCCTCACTTGAAGCAATCTACTAGCTGCCATGTATGTTGTTGCATTTTTAGTAACAACTTGGACAACATTTTCTATGCCCACCTCTAAAACAACCTGCTCCAACATCAAGCTCAAATTTTCTACATTCTTTATTATGTTGGAGGCATCAATTGACTTTAGAAAAACCATCACACCATTGGAAGCCACTATAAAATTGATAAGTGTGCGGTTTCTTCCATCTGTCCAACCATCTGAAAGAATTGAGCATCCAAAATTTTTTCATTTCTTCTTTTCTTCTTCCACAATTCCTTTTGCATCTACAATAGAATCTTCAAGTAACTTGCCACTTAGATCTCTTGGAGTAGGGGCCTTGTACCCTTTGCCTGCAACTGTCAATGTTGTCACCAAACACTCCCAATATGGACTCCTTGCCACATTGAAGGGAAGATTGTTATAAAACCAAAAATTTGCACAAGCCTTGTCTGCCTCTTTGTGCACCTCCTTATTCCACCTAGTTGCTTCCAATGAAGGTTGTGATCCTTGAATATTTCTAGGCACAAAAAATTGGAATTTCTCGAAGTGGAAGAAGTGGATGGGGTATTGCGACCAGCACGTATACATGGACCACGACTAGAGCCCACAATGGTTTTAGTTTGCATAAGCTCTTCAGAATCTTTAGCCAAATTAGGAGCAATGGCTGCTTTTACTTTTTCCCTCTCCATTTTTTTTTCTTCAAGTGTTGCAAGAACAGCTAACATCTCTCGTTTCACCTCTAAACTAGCCAATTCACATTCCTTTGAATCACAACAAGGAATACCAACAAGATGGTATTTGAGGCGATTGATGCCTCCACTAATCTTCTTCTTGCAATGAGTACAAATAACACTGCCTGGTACTGGCCCGTAATAACCATGTTTCCAAGTAGGATCACGACTACCAGGGGGTCTCCTTTCAATGACACTTGTGCCAACTGAGTCTAAAGTAGATGCAGAGGTGGATGCCATTGTGATTGAATATTAACCTACAATATTAAAAGTTGAACAATAAATATATTAGTTGTAAGTTGTAACAAATCTTGTACAAAAGAACAATGAACAATCAACTAATTTTTTAACTTTATTCAATCATTATCTTATTTCAGTTTTTGCATTCTAATATTTGTATTTTTTGTTGGATGCAGATTGATTTAATTTACTTGTATGCAAATTGGCATTGCAGTCCTAAGTCCTAAGTCCTAACCCTTTTGACTGTTGCAAATTTGCAGGTGGGAGCAGTAGATCATCATTACATAGCAGTTGCTCAAAATTATACTATATTTAATAATTTGAAGTTTTGAACATGTTTACTCATTAATGAAAGATCAAATTATCTATGACAGCCGACAAGTATGATGAAATGAGCTTTTTTTCTACTTATTAAACCCCGATTTCAACACTCCTTTGTTTCAAACTTTCATGAGTTCATCATTCATGGCCATGCATAGAAATTTTGTAACAAAGTTTGAAACAAAGTAGTGTTGAATCATGGTATGATGATATGAGCTTTGTTTCTGCTTATTAAAACCCGATTTCAGCACTACTTTGTTTCAAACTTTCATGAGTTCATCATTCATAGCCATGCATAGAAATTTTGTAACAAAGTTCGAAACAAAGTAGTGTTGAATCATGAAAGTTTGAAACAAAGTAGTGCTGAAAGGAGGGTTAAGCAAGCAAAACTAGAAGTTTGTTAAGTTATAAACTTTCATTGTTTGAGTTTGAATCATCACATTCATAGCCCAACTATAGTTTTCAATTTCATATTTGATTTTCATGGCTTCTTATAAACGAAATTCATATAAAATCATTATTTTTGCTTTACATTGTGAACTGTGAAGTTAAAAATAAATAATAAAATCCCACAAACCAATTTATATACATTATTAATAATAAATATATTACTATCTAATATTCTATAATATACATATTTTTTATTCATAATAATATTTATATATCAAATTTTAAATTTTAATATATATATATATTAAAATTTGAAATTTAATATATTATATTATTATGAATCAAAAAATATATATTATAGAATCAGAGATAGTAAAAGTAAAACTATAAACGGTAATAAATTTATTATTAATAATGGATATAAATAAATAATAAAATGTGATTTTATTATTTTTTATATACATTATTAATAATAAATTTATTACAATTTAATAGTTTAAACTTTACTATCTATAATATGCATTTTTTTATTCATAATATATTAAATTTTAAATTTTAATATATATTATAATATATATTAAAATGTAAAATTTAATATATTATGAATAAAAAAATTTATAGACAGTATAATATTTATAATTAATAATATATATACATAAAATTATAAAATGGAAACAGGAAAACTATAGTTTCACTTTATACTTCATAACTTATAAGACACATATTTTAAATATAATGCCAAAGGGCGAATGAACTGTGAACGACACTCTCAAGTCTCAGACATGACTCACAGACTAGGAAGGCGGAAGCCATAAACACGTCACACAAAAGCTATGATTTGTAATGAACTATGAAGATTCAAGAAGCCATGAAAACCAGATATGAAAATAAAAAAATGAAAACCCTAACCTATAACTGATGCTGCAAGTCGCGACGCCAAAACTCCAAGTCACGCTGAAATCGAAGACCTTAATCGCGCCAGAATAGATGTGAAAAATGCGGGTGTGCAGAAAGATGGAAACTCGATGGATTAAGTAGAAATTTTCACTCAAGAAATGCATGAAAATACATGAAAATCCGCGTGAAAATGCGGGAAAAAAAATGCACCACATTTATTATCGACCTAACAGCGATTAATCATCATTTTTTGCCGACGATTACAAAAAGTGGCGATTAATTTCACTATAGCAAATGGCGAGTAAAGGTAGCTTTTACTCGTTTTGAGAAAAAATGGCAATTAATCTTTCACTCGCAGATTAACCTGCAAATTTTGTAATCTATGTTCTCAACATTCTTTTGTAGAGTTTCCATCACTTGTTGATGGATATCCCTGATTGTAACAACAAAGTCCTCTCCTTGAGCACTTCTCCTATCAACTCCTTGTAGATCTCTCAATTCAGAGACCCCTCTAGGGTGCATGCCATAGACTACTTCAAAAGGGCTCCTACCAATGCTCCTATTCATGGAGTCATTGTATACAAATTCAGCCTAAGGTAAAATCAGATCCCAAGCTTGTCCATGCTCCTTGGTAAGGCATCTTAAGAGATTTCCCAATGATCTATTCACCACTTCAATTTTTCCATCCGTTTGGGGATGGTATGCAGAGCTAAAGGACAGATTTGTGCCAAGTTTCTTCCACAAGGTCCTCCAAAAGTGGCCTATGAACTTAGAATCCCTGTCAGAAACAATACTTAAGGGAAATCCATGTATTCTAACAACCGCCTTAAAGAAGAGACCTGTTATACTAGATGCATCATTGGTGCATTTACAAGGAATAAAATGAGCCATCTTACTAAACCTATCAACCACCACAAAAACACTATCAAAACCTCTTTGGGTTCTAGGCAGCCCCAATAAAAAATCCATACTTACACTCTCCCAAGGCTTATTGAGAATGGGAAGTGGCTGATAGAGCCCTGCATTTAATGAAGTTCCATTTTCTCTTTGACAGATTGTACATCCTTCTACATAATTTCTCACATCCACTTGCAGCCTTAGCCAGTAGTAGAACCTCCTCACTTGTTCTAAGGTCTTATCAAGACCAAAATGGCCTCCAAGACTCCCACTGTGTTTCTCCTTTATAATATTCTCCCTCATTGAGCATTTAGGCACACACAATTGACTTCCTTTGAAGAGAAAACCATTCTGCAACAAAAAAATAGAGTATTCACCATGAAAAGTGTTCAAATGTTGATCACAAATGTTGTATACCTCCTTAAAATCTTCATCTTCATGATACATGTCTTTCAATGCATCAACCCCCATGCTTTGGAGTTGGATCTCTAGCACTACAAGTGCCCTTCTACTGAGAGCATCTGCCACCTTGTTTGCTTGGCCCTTCTTATGCTTTATTGTGAATGTGTAGGCTTGTAAAGACTCCACCCACTTCATGTGCCTATGATTGAGTTTATCCTGTGCATTCAAGAAACTCAAAGCATGATTATCAGTATAAACAACAAATTCTTTAGGTAACAAGTAGTGCCTCCACTTTTTGAGGGCTTGGACCATAGCATATAATTCCAAATCATAGGAAGAATACTTCCTCTTTGCTTCATTTATCCTCTCACTGAAAAATGCAACCGGTCTGCCTTCTTGGCTCAAGACAGCCCCTATTGCTTGGTCACTAGCATCACACTCAATGGTAAAAACCTTATCAAAATCAGGGAGTACAAGTATAGGTTGTTGTGCTACTCTCCTTTTCAGATATTCAAACCCTTTATCAGCCTCATTGGGCCAAGAAAATTTACCCTTATTACCTCCTTTGATGGTGTCCAAGATGGGTGCACAAATTTGATTGAAGTTCTTGATGAACTTTCTATAAAAGCTTGCAAGTCCATGAAAGCTTCTCACATCTCCCATTGATTTTGGTGTTGGCCAAGTAAGAATAGCATCCACCTTTGAAGGATCCATCTTCAAACATCCCTTGGAAATGACAAATCCAAGGTAAACTAGTTCTCCTTTCATAAATTCACACTTTTCCATGTTGATCAGTAGCTTCTCCTCTTGTAACCTCTTTAATACCATGTTAAGGTGCTTCAAATGTTCTTCTTTAGACCTGCTAAACACAAGAATATCATCTAAATAAACCACAACAACCTTTCCAATGAAAGGTTTCAATACCTCATTCATAAGGTGCATAAAGGTGCTAGGGGCATTTGACAACCCAAAGGGCATCACCAACCATTCATAGAGGCCATCATTAGTCTTAAAAGTTGTCTTCCATTCATCCCCCTCTCTGATCCTTATTTGATGATAACCTCTTTTCAAATCAATCTTGGAAAAGTAGGATCCCCCTGCTAGGCAATCCATAAGGTCCTCCATCTTTGGCATTGGAAACCTATATCTGATTGTGATCCTATTAATGTCTCTTGAATCAGTGCAAAGCCTCCAATTCCCATCCTTCCTTGGTGCTAGGACAGTAGGAACAACACATGGGCTCAAACTCTTTCTCACTAGCCCCTTATCCAACAATTCTTGCACTTGTCTTGCAATCTCTTCATTTTGAGCAGGTGTCATTGTGTATGCAGCCTTATTGGGCAATGTAGCCCCTAGAATCAGATCAATATGGTGGCTTATATCCCTAATGGGAGGTAGGGAACTAGGTAGTTCATTTACCGTTATGTCCTTGTAGCTTTCCAACAACTCTTGGACTTCTCTAGGTGCATCTTTCTCCTTCCTTGTGGGCAGATTTGCTTCACTCTTTGGTTTCATAATCAGGAAGAATCCTCTTCCTCCACTTTCCTTCAAGGTCTTCATGAACTCCTTCTCACGCACCATCAAAACACTAGGCCCTTCATGCTTTTCCTTGTCTTCTTCTTTGAGAGGTGTGAGGTTGTAAGTCACCCCATCCTTCACAATGGAGTATGTATTCTTCTGTCCATCATGCTTGGCCTTCCTATCAAACTGCCAAGGCCTCCCAAGCAGCAAGTGGCACACATCCATAGGGATGATGTCACATAGGATCTTGTCCTTGTATGACCCAATGTTGAATTCTACCCATACTTGCTCTTTCACCAAGACTTGTTCTTTACTAAGCCATGAAACTTTGTATGGGTTAGGATGAGAAATCCTTTTCATATTCAATTTTTCTACCATCTCAATTGAAGCAAGATTATCATCTGATCCTGATTCCACTACTATCTTACACACCTTACCTTGTACCTTGCAATTGATTCTAAAGAGTGCCTTCCTTTGTGGGGGTTCTTCAGGGATTGGTGCCTTGAGCAATGCTCTCCTAATCATCAAGTTCTCTTCAACTTTTGATGTGAGGTTTACTGCAAGTGAGGTCACACTTTCTTCATCTTCATGTACCAATTGATTCCTCCTCTCTCCACCCTGAGAGCTTGATCCTTGCTTTTTAGGGCATTTGAAGGATGGATGCCCAGGCTGGTTGCAAGTGTAACACCTCCCTAAAAACTGATTAGAACCACTCCCTCCATTAAATCTGCCTCTACCACTAGGTCTCCTACCCCTGAATCCCCTCTATTGCTCGAGTCTCCACTTGATTCATTAGGATTAGACTCCTCTTGATGTTTTTGGGACTGATTTCTACCCCCAAAACTGCCTCTACCTCTGAAATTCTTGCCTCTTCCTCTACTTTGGTGCTCTTGTTTTCTTTTTATCTTCTCTTCAACCTTATGTTCAACTTGTATGTAATCCTCCATGGTCTTAGGAGTAACCAAACTGATCTCATCTTGTATGTTTATCCTTAGGCCATTGATATACCTAGCCACTTTTCCATTCTCACTCTCTACATGTTCACTTCTCATGCTCAACTTGTCGAATTGCTCGGTGTAGGATGAAACACCCATGTCTTTTTGTTTCAGATTCTGCCTCTTTTTGAACTCCTACACCTTATAATCAGTAGGAAGGAATTGTGCCTTCAACCTATGCACCATCCTATCCCATGAGTTGATCATGGACTTACCCATCTTCACCCTTTCTCCTTGGATGAAATTCCACCAAGTCAAGGCGGATCCCTTCAACTTTGTTTTGGAAAACTTTACCTTCTTATTCTCTGCCATTTCTTTATATTCAAAGTAATTATTCAATGCCTCTACCCACTCTAACACTTCTTCCACATCCATCTTTCCATTATACACCAGTAGATCCATCTTCACTTCAGAGGACTCTCCTCTTGATGCTTGCAATTCTTTAAGGATTATTCTCTCACGAGGGGGTATCTCTTCCCCTTGAGGGTTCTCTTCACCTTCTTCACCCTCTGGCTCTTCTTCAGAGGAACTCTCTTCCGCAATGGCCACTTCTCTCCTTCTGCTCATTGCTTTTAAGGCCTCTATCTCTTCTCTCAAGGCCTTCAACTCCTTTGCAACCACCGTTCCAACTTTTGGAGGCATGATGACTTCCTTTCAACAACTACCTACAATCAGGCTCTGATACCACTATGATGTAGAGTGACAGGGATAGCAGACACCCAACTATGATGGCAAAGACAACAAACTTAAATGCTTCTATCAAATACTCTTTCATGAAGCCTTAAACTCCATTTCTCCTTAAGAAATCAACCCTCTCACCCCTAAGGTTCACTCAGACCTCTTACAGACCTTGGAAAAATTGAATCACGTCTTTTTGGATCAGAATAAGGTGTGACAACTTCCTAGCACTAAGGTTTCAACAAACTTCCACAAACTATGGTGAATTAGGCACTTTTCTCCCTTAAGGCAAGTAGCCTTACCCGGTAGGATAGTCAATATAAAATCCACATGGAGTACTTTCAAGACACCAAACCTATGGATTTAGACATCCAAAATGGACCTCTACCAAGTCTCAATACCTTTTCCTATGACTGTCAAGGCACAAACCACAATAAGCCATTCTACCGCTACTCAAAGGAACCTAATTCATAGACCTACACCTGTGTCTTGACTATCTAGGCTCTCCCCTTCACCCCAAATCCAAAAATAAAACTCCTAAAGGTTTTCCACACCTATTTCCATCATTCCTAAGTGCTTCTTAAACAGATTCTTCATAATCAAGCAAAAACTCACTTTTCTTGCTTCTCAATTAGGCTTGCCACATAGAGATGTCAAGCCAAAAAACATTGCACCACTTCCTCCAATGATCCTTCCATTCTCCAATACCTTGAGGACATAGTATTACAGCCTCATATCTTCCATCCCACAAGAATTTGGCCACTTTACAACATGGGAATGGAAGAAATCCACATTTTTCTCTCAAAACCCTAATTTTAAGGGTTTTCAGACCACCCAGGAGTAAAATTAAGATATCTCCCTTATTACTCAATGAAATCTCACCACTCCAAATCCAAATGAAATCTTATTCAATTACCTTTCCAACCATTACACGATTCAAGCATAAAACAAAATGTACAGATCGTACCAAGTACGGGATCAACAAATTCTACAAGAAAAACATGGGGTTGAGACCACCTGGTAGTAAAATGGGGATATCTCACTCAATTCTCAATGAAATCACACCATTCCAACACAAAAAGAAATTTTATTCAATTATCTATCCAACCATTATATGCTTAAAGCATGGAACAACACATACAGGCCGTACAGTGTATGAGATCAGCAATTTCTTTATGAAAAACATAGAAAACAATAACTTCTTCTTAGAAACTCGTTCCAAACTTGTTCAAAAACCTTGCCTCGACCAAGAGAGGCATATTTGAAGCCTCCTAACTCCCTCCAATGTCCTCCAACTTCCATTTGAATCATTTGGCTGTTGGAAACATAATTAGACTTCATTTTTTTACTCTTTAATGCCTAATTAAGGCAATTTAGACAATTTTCACCAACTTGCCTACAAAGATGCTTCCAAACTATGTGAAAGGCATCCAAACCAAATAAAATGAGCAAGATGACTCCCCTCAAGTGTCTAGTTATATCAAGGCATCCTTATTTCATTAATTTTCCAAAATGCACTAGACTTACAAAGGAGGATGGAGACCTTGTTTGTACAAAAAGTTGGTCATCAAGACCAAAACTCCACCAAATCCCTAGGAGACCTATTATAAAGCAATGGAATGGTCCATGAGACCTTATTCCAACATTAAACAAAGAAACAAAACATAAAAAATTATTCTAGGTCCCTTAGACCCATGGGTGCTCTTGCACCATAGCACCACCAAACATCATAAACACATAACCACTAGTGGATCTTCTGTTGTTAATGTCACCTTCCCAATTAGAATCCACATATACATGAATACTCACAAAATGTTGAGGTCTAGTAGGATAACCATGAAAACATAAGGCAGACTTGAAAGTACCCTGCAAGTACCTAAACACTCTCTTAATTGCATCCCAATGTACTCATCTAGGATTAGCCATAAACTGACTAAGGAATCCCACTTCTTGGATAATGTTTTATCTCATAGAAACCATAAGCATGCAGTAAACTACCAACTACACTACAATACAATACTCTAGTCATGTCCTCCATCTAAAAGTAGGATATTTTGGACAATCATTCACATAAAGTTTTATCCCCTGCATCTAAGAACAACTAATTCTATGCAATCTACCATGCCGAGTCTCTCCAACACTATGTTCACATACTTGCTCTAGCTTAACCAAAGCTTTCTATTAGATCTTCCTTTCATGATCTCCATCCCTAGAATATACCTAGCTGCACCTAGATCTTTCATCTCAAACTGTGTTGACAACTAAGACTTCAAATCTATAATCATACTTTTACCATTCCCAAAAAACAACATATCATCTACGTATAAAATAATAATGAGAATGCGACCATTTTCAAATTTATAATACACACAATGGTCAGGTTTATATCTCATAAATATTAATGACAACACATAGGTATCAAACTTTTTGGACCACATTCTAGGAGACTACTTCAAACCATATAGAGACTTCTTCAGTTTATAAACCAAGTTTTCTTTACCTTTGACAATGTTCAAATGCTCTAGCTATGATATGTAAATCTCTTCCTCCAAATCACCATGAAGGAATGTTTTCTTTACATCCATCTATTCCACTTCCAAATCATACAATGCTACAAGTGATAACGGGAACTAGATAGAAGTCAATTTCGTAACAGGAGAGAATATCTCACCATAGTCAATTCCCTCCACCTAAGAATACCCCTTAGTGATCAATCGTGCCTTGTGCTTCTCAACACTACCATCAGAATCACACTTCTTCTTGAACACCCGTTTACAACCAATAGGTTTATGTCCATCAAGAAAAGGAAATAGATCCCAAGTCTTATTTTTCTTGAAAGAATCCATCTCCTCGTCCATGGATTTCATCCAAGAATCTGCATCACACATACCCATAGCCTCTCTAATAGTTCGAGGCTCATTAGTGTTAGAAATCAAAGAAAAAATGAAACTAAAATCCAACAAGGAATAACCAAACCTTTTTGGTTGCCGCCTAACACGCGTAGACCTTCTCAATTCCTAAAGTTGAGGTTCTTCTTCTTCTTCAATTTTTTTTAGATCTGCTCAAAATCTCCTCATCATTAGGTCTAGTAGGAGTGCATAGTTCACCTTTCATTAGAGTAGGTGGAACCTGAACTACCTCCTTCTTCTCTTTCTCCTCTTTGTTTAGTTGCAGCTCAACAGTGGAAGGTTTCATCACTCTAAAAATTACACTTCTGCTATAGAGAACCTTTTGGGCCTCTAGATCCCAAAGCTTGTACCCCTTCACACTAACACCATAGATGATGAAGATACACTTAACCGCCTTGTTCTCAAACTTAGACCACTTCTCAATTGGAACATGAGCATAAGCTTCATAACCAAATACTTTGAGATGTCTTAATGAAGGTTTTTTACTAGACCATGGCCCCTTCATGGGTGTCTTTTAAACAAGCATTGATGTACGAGATCTATTAATCAGATAATATGCAGTGGCTACCACTTCAGCCCAAAAATTCTACTCAAGGCTAGCACCACTTAGCATACTCCTATCCCTCTCCATCAACATCCTATTCATCCTTTCTACAACTCCATTTTTCTATGGAGTGTATGGATTTGTCTTATGTCTCTCAATCCCATGCTCTTTACAAAACTTATTCAACTCTATCAAACAAAACTCACCACCATTGTCAGTCCTCAAACACTTAATCTTTCTGCTAGTCTAATTTTGTACCAAGGCTTTAAATACCTTAAACCGACTAAAGAATTCAATTTTACTTATGAGAAAATAAAAAAATGTTCTTCTACTGTAATCATCTATAAAATAAACAAAATATATAGATTTTGACAATGAAGGAACATTCATAGCACCAAACACATTTGCATGAACATAGTTAAAAACCCCAAAAGACTTATGAGAACTAGAGTAAAAGGAAACATGGTGTTGTTTTCCATAAACACAATGTTCACAAAAGTCAAACTTGAGATTATAATCATCAAGGCCTTCAACAAGGCTCTTATTTATCAAGGATCTAAGACCCTTCTCACCAATGTGACCAAGTTGTTAGTGCCATAGCATTCTCTTCTCTATAGGAAGCTTCATCTCCAATGAATGAGCACCCTTAGGTACTCAAAATGCACGACCATTTGATGTAGCTACAATAGACCTCTTCTTTGCACGATCTAACGATGAGGATGAAGAATCCAAAGGTCTTTTCTTGGGTGTATTAAAAGAACTATTGCACTGAATCGTGCATGCATCCAGCTTGTACAAGGTGTCAATTCAAACACCCTTAGCCAACACCATAGCTCCTCTCGTCATCTTACATCCTTCACCAGAGATAACAACTTGCACTCTCAAATCATTCAGTTTACTCACAGAAAGCAAGTTTTGTGCCAAATGTGAGATATGCAAGACACCATCAATCCCCTTCACTCTTCCATTAGGGAATCTAAATTTGACTCTTCCATAGCCAACGATCTTCAAGTGAGATTCATCACCTAAATACACCTTCCCACCATCATATTCTTCATACTTTGAAAACCAACCTCTATGAGAGGTCACATGGAAGGAAGCACTTGAGTCTATCAACCACACATCTTATGATGCATGGGTTGCCAAGGCTATGACAAAGGCATCTGCATCATCCTAAGAGGATTTTTCAGAGTTAGAATCAGAGAAATTCTTCTTTCTTTTCTTCTTCTCTTCCTCAAGCAATCTTTTTTGATATGACTAGTTTTGCTACAATTCCAACACTTCACCTAAGACTTGCCAGGAGACTTAGATCTCCTTGGATATTTTGATTTTGATTTCTTGTCCCTCTTTTTTCCTTTCTCCTTTGATCTACCATGAACAATAAGAGCCTCCTTAGACATTTCAAAAGACTTTCTCTAAATATCTTTAGATAAAAGCAAAGACACCACCTCATCCATCTTGAAACTAGTGGTTGTGCTTCCAATAGCCATTACAAGGTGGTCCCATGAGTCCGACAGTGAATGCAACAAGATCATACAATGATCTTGTTCGTCAATCTTATCTCCAATGAAACCCAATTGAGATATCAACATGTTGAATGCATTCAAATGATCTACTATAGATCCTCCATCTTCCATCTTCAAAGAGTGCAGTTCCTTTCTCGAAAACAACTTGTTTACTAGGGATTTAACCTAATAAACATCTCCAAGTTTCTTCCAAAGGTCTTTGAAGTATTCTCTTCATGGATGTTTTAGGAGGATGAAATTAGCCAAACAGAGTCTGATCAAACCCTTGGTTTTTCTATCCATAAGATCCCAATCTTCCTAGGTTGTTGTAGCTAGTTTGGTTCCAGATATTGCAGCCCACAGATCTTTGGACCTACAAGCATATCATCCATTTTCATTTTCCAGACTTCAAAGTTTATGTTATTAAACTTTTCCATCTTGATTCCTCTAGATGTTATTGCCATATTTTTCCTACAACAAGGTCATGAAATACCCTTCTACAAAACTCCCATTGAAACAAATATTAGCTCAAAAATCCCTTCAAACCCAACAATAAAATCAAAGTTGGCCAAGCTCTGATACCAATTGAAAGGAATCCAAGTGCATAGAGACAACTTCCTACACTAATCTAAGTAGGGGAGAGTTACAAAAAGTATTTTAACACCTTTACAATTACAAATTCTAAAGAAGTATGTATTCAAAAACTTAAACAAAAACAATGCAAACCATAACACAATGTTTACGTGGGAAAACCCTTTCTATAAAAAACCCACACTCCAAATCATGCAGCTCAAATGTATTATGAGATAAAATATAATAGTTACACTACAATCTTAGAGCAATGCTCAGGATTCTTCACACTATAACAAGAATCTAGCAAAATTTTGGTAGCATAATGACATGTAAGCTTCTCCAAACCTGTCACCACCAAAATGCACTAAGTCTTAAAGTATTTATAAACTCTCAACATGAAACAAGGAACCCAAAAATTTCCATAACGAATTCCCATGCCTAAAGTGTGAACATGAGTTCATTATGACATTCCATCATAATTAGAACTCATAATTATGACAAATCTTCCATAATCAACCCATGTCCCATAAAATTAGTCATTGCTACACAAGCAATGAGCCTACATGCATGTAAATACCTTGCATATGTAGGCACCCTCATCACATGGGTCCCACAAAGTGACAACACATTTGGTAGGCTAATAAACATTATAATATGAATAAATGTATCAAATAACAATAAATAAATGTTATGACTCTAAGGTTGAGACACCCTAATCCCAACACATTGTGCCCTTACTTCAACTCTTTGATATAGAACATCTCAATTACAAATGTGTATAGGAGCAAATTTGCACCCCTTGTGTAAGTTCCCCTATTGCATACCCTCACCTTAGAAAATCAAACCCGAAGGAAAAATTCCACATCACCCACCTGCCTTCTATCCACTTGGCGCATGTTTTGTGTGTCGCTAGGGGAATTCTCATCAAGGACGCAAGTGCAATGTGTAGACATCTGTGTGGCATGCTATTGTTCCTGACAGATTCTTACGTCTGGAGTCTGCATGGATATTACACTCCTCATTGGGGTTGAATTGTAACGCCTCTATGCGACTAACCGACTTGAAAATGGCTCCTTCTCTTCCATTTTGGCCTTCAAAGACATTCATTTCACACTCACTTCAGCTCAAAGCAATTCATTCATCCTCTTACAATCTATCACACTCTCTCAAGCATTCTTCACAACTCCATTGGGCATTGCAGCAGGCAAGTTTGTCACTCCATCAATTCCATCTGTGTACGTGTGGTGCTACCATAGAAGCTGCGAGTTTGGAGTCTTGCGAGACCTCCCTTCATCACTATTGTGGTTGCGTCGGCTTTTCCAACCTCATTGCTTGCACATTCCCTTCATTGGCCTTAAGAGCCTTTGGGTAGAGGTGGTATCACTTCATTTTCCTTTTATGGTTTGATAGAGTAGCATAGCATCTTTTGCAGTGTTCAAGTACTTTCCTCTTCATTTTATTTATCATACTTTCTACTTCATGGCTTTTATGGCTGTCTGTGGAGGTGGAAACACCAAAGCGAGGGTTTGACTAAGGCAAACCCCTATACAACCCAACATTTTTCCCCTCTTGCTTGCGTGTAGGTGAACATGTATGTGGAGCTGATTGGTGAACTGAAGATTTAGTGGGTTGATCTTTACCACCCTTGTCTTTACCTACTTACTTTATCATTTGTGCAGTTACTTTTTCATACCTTATCATTCTGTTTATTTCGTTAAAGCCAATTTACTAGGCAGTTAGTAGGTTCTTTGGAGTTTTATTCTGTACTTTACGTTTTATGGCCATACGGATTCCTACACGTTAGAGAGACACCAGTGTGTCGCGTTAGATAGTTAGTTTTGTCATTATTTTTGTTATTCCTATAATTATCCATACATTGAAATCATATATTTTGTATTATGTGTGTACAAGAACTTTTCATGATATTGACAATACTACTTTTCATTGCACATATGGACTAGACAACAATGCAATGCACTAGTGTCCAAGACAAAGGCTTCTAGAAAAGAACATGTTCCTTGTGATTAGTAGTTTACATTTTTGCTGGAATAAAGTTAAAATCTCTCTTTTGCCAAGAAATTTTTTCACCAATCTGTTGTAGTAGGACGTTTTATATTGTAATTTGTAAATTTATATTTTATTATTTATGTATAAAAACTATAATTAAGGTATATTTAGGAAAACCTAAGCTATTAGTTTATCTTAATGTAAAGAGAGTATAGTTAGCTCTCAGAGGAATTCCCTTTGAGCTAGTTGAATTTTTCCCCTTTTACACTTTGCATATTGTTTGGGGTCTATAATGCATAGTGGATTGCAAAATGGAGTGTTATTTTGGAAGATGTGTTCCCACTCTTCACATGGGTCAAAGAGGATTGAGAGTTATGCTTTCTATCCATGGATGCATTGATTTCTCACATGAAGGCATTCAATTTTTTTCATACGATTATTTTGGGTAGTCATGATTTCATAAATATACATGTGTTTTCTTTTCATTTTTTATAAAAATTGTATACATTGAATAGAGGATTCATGAGTTATTTGTAGGTAAGCAAGCGCTACTAGAATGATATTGAATTGAACTGAGAAGTTTGTTGATTATGTATTATTGGTTTAAATATTAATATAGGCTTGCGATATCTTTGGTGGTGGAGTTTTTCCTCAAAAGGTTTCATTGTGTGCATAGAGTGCCATGTGTATAAATATTATGATTTATTGATTTATTATTTGCTAATGTATACTTCCAAATGGACAAGTATGTGTAATATGAGAAGATGTTGATGAAATTCTTTGGAAGTCTTCATATCCATCTTTGGAGGCTTGCATTACTATCCAAACCCCAAGAGGCACACTCACATGCTCACTACCTTGAAGTGGATAATCCACCATCCTTTCCAAAGACCCATAGAGAAGGCCAGGCAAAAAAATGAATGCCACGTTCAAAATCTATGAAATTGCAACCATTTTTTATGTCAATGGTCATATAGATGAAACCTATTGGAAACTACATCTAAAGAAGTGTCCACATCAAAATAGGAAAAAATTTGAAAAATCCACTATCTCAACCATTAAGGAACTTGATTGTAGTTTATAGGTGATTCCAAAATTTCTTGCACTACAAGGATAATTTTAAAGTTGGGTGCAAGAAGAAAAGGAGCATAGATGATTATTTTGAATTAATATTCAACACATGAATGTTAAAGTAGACGAAATTTTTTGTTCTCATTCCCACAGTAACCTCATTTCTCAAAATTTAGTTGAAAATATTGTTTTAGAAATTATTCAACACCTCAAGCGATATTCTTTTGGTTGTTTCAAGATGGACATTGATTTGTTCATTTCTAGGCAGTATAGATTGAAGTTTGAAAGGAAAATTGATCTTTGAAGTATTGGTAGATGTTGATCCATTGGATGTTTGAAGAATTATTTTTGGCATCCCTTATATGTTCAAGAGAAATAATGTTTTCTATAAATGGGAAAATATGTACCACTTAGTCTAGGAAGAGTTGTCACTTCATTTTGTATTCCCATGAAGGAAAGTCCAAGCAATTTGGGTCCTTAATATTAAAGCAAGAAAGATGTTCAATGGAAGCATTAGGGTCATTCCCCTTGAGTGGAGAGGAGAAAGTGTTGATACAACTACTCCATCTACTTCAAACACTTCAGTGATTAGGCATCTTCAGATAGTTAGAGGCAAAGATTTTCAGGCTCTTGGCTAGAGTGGTTTAGGGTTGGGTGGCAACCATGTCATTCACTAGAGAGTCATAACTCATTTTGCAAGTATGCATAGATTTTGGGAACCAAAATCCTCCATATTGGTAAGGCATGATCTATAAGAAGATCAAAAAATGTGTTTGTCAAACTATGGACCCATGCCAAAGTGAGTTACAACTTTTGATGAAGGAATGCGGGGCAAAAAAATTGAGTTTTGATCATCTATGTGAAATTTCCAATTTTGATGGGGGCGATCATACAACTGATGGGGCAATTATGAAACCATCAACCTGTTGCAGGCAGCAGTTTTGTCCCAAGTTTTCTCCCAAAATATAATATCTTAGATGTAAAATTCTTGTGTCTTCCATTCTTATGTTGTTGATTCTTGTTCCTTCTTGTTCATTTGATTAATCTAATGTTGCATTAATTCAATTGCTCTTATTAAATATGTAATTGAAATATGGTGTAATGGAATCTCCACACTTGTTTAAAAATCAATATTCTTGATATCAAAAGAATAATGTCTATGGACATACATAGACTCATAGAAACAACTATATTTTTACACACATCATGAGAGCTACAAATATGAACAAGTGAATAATTAAAATAGCACACAAGAAGTATAGTTTCATCAAAACTATCATTTATCATAATCACATATGGATGGATAGATTAGCAAGCAAAGAGTCAAATGTACATAGATTTGTGAAAGCTTTACTACCTAGTATCTTCTCATATTTTAAGGATGGAAAATGTTTAAGGGGGTCTAAAGTTGTGCACATAATCATATAAGTACATTTACAATATCTGAAATATATTACATTTACCAATTGAAAGGAATTTGGGTGCGTAGAAACAACTTCCTACACTAATCTAAGTAGGGGAGAGTTACAAAAATTATTTTAACACCTTTACAATTAAAAATTCTAAAGAAGTATGTATTCAAAAACTTAAACAAAAATAATGTAGACCATAACACAATGTTTACATGGGAAAACCCTTTCTAGAAAAAACCCACACTCTAAATCATGCGGCTCAAAACATTTTATGGCCATACAGATGCCTGCACACTAGAGAGATGCCAGTGCGCTGCACTATCATCCTAGAACCGTGTTGTCGTCCTCAAATAGAGAGTTGTCTGAGGTGTAGTTTAGACTCCAGAAACTAGTTCGTCTAGCCCCATTTAAACTCTCTAATCTGTAGAGTGATAGAAGCACTTGATAGTGCTCTTCATTCTTGATTCTTATCCTAAACATCCGTTAGGTTGAGGTAACTTAGAGCAGCTCTCTGCTCTCGACTCTCCATGACCTGGAGCCTTGGTGTGGTTGGACGCCCTCTCTTACAAAATGTTACCACTTGAGTTATATATTTCTAGCATTTTTATGATAATTTAGGCTTTCTAAGTCCAAAATTTCCCAAATAGGAGTACAATGTGTTGACGTTCACATGACACTAACACCCACAAAAATTCATGATTCAAGTGGTTGTTTGAGAATTACCTTCTAATGAAAGTTTAGGAAGTAACACTCCTGCATGCAACTTTGGCCAAAGAAAAGGTCTTTAAAACTTTCTCTTTTTGGTCTCTCAATGTGATTTTCATTCTTAATTCTAATTTTTGCAAACTTTGAAGAAGAAAAATCTACCATTTTCACAACCAACAAGCTATACCAACACTTTGTATGTGATCTTCTTTAGCATCTTCAAACAACATCCTTGTGAGATTATGAAGAGAAATAGGATAAAGGAAACATCATTCTTCTTGGGGTTTTTTTATGAGCTTCTAGGTGATTTTATTCCTAAATTATTGTTCCATTTCTCCTCATTTTATCTTTCTTGTTTTTTATTTGTATAAATTCAAGTGTTAGCATATTATACTTGTTAATTTTTACATTCCATCCATCTACATTTAATTTCAAATAATTTATAATTATTCTTTCAAACATTATAAAAAATCTAGATTTTCATGGACGTTGAAAGACCAAAATGGGGTTTTGGTTGAGGCAAGACCCTCAAACAACCACCAAAAATAAATTTTACTTTTCTTTTTTTTGCAGTTTTCTTGTGGGAGAAAAAATACTTCTTGGTGATCTCTTTTTCACCCCTTTTCTTGTGCTTCACAATTTATTTTTATTTCAATATCTAGATAGTTAGTTTTGTCATTCTTTTTGTTATTCCTAGAATTATCCATACATTGAAATCATATATTTTGTATTATGTGTGTACAAGAACTTTTCATGATCTTGATAATACTACTTTTCATTGCACATATGGACTAGACAACAATGTAATGCACTAGTGTCCAAGACAGAGGCTTCTAGAAAAGAACATATTCCTTGTGATTAGTAGTTTATATTTTTGCTGGAATAAAGTTAAAATCTCTCTTTTTCCAAGAAATATTTTCACTAATTTGTTGTAGTAGGACATTTTATATTGTAATTTGTAAATTTCTATTTTATTGTTTATGGATAAAATATAATTAAGGTATATTTAGGAAAACCTAAGCTATTAGTTTATCTTAATGTAAAGAGAGTAAAGTTAGCTCTCAGAGGAATTCCCTTTGAGCTAGTTGAATTTTTCCCCTTTTACACTTAGCAAATTGTTTGGGGTCTATAATGGATAATGGATTGCAAAATGGAGTGTTATTTTGGAAGATGTGTGCCCACTCTTCACATGGGTCAAAGAGGATTGAGAGTTATGCTTTCTATCCATGGATGCATTGATTTGTCACATGAGGGCATTCAATTTTTTCATAAGATTATTTTGGGTAGTCATGATTTCATAAATATACATGTGTTTTCTTTTCATTTTTATAAAAATTGTATACATTGAATAGAGGTTTCATGAGTTATTTGTAGGTACACAAGTGCTACTAGAATGATATTGAATTGAAGTGAGAAGTTTGTTGATTATGTATTATTGGTTTAAATATTAATATAGGCTTGTGATATCTTTGGTGGTGGAGTTTTTCCTCTAAAGGTTTCACTATGTGCATAGAGTGCCATGTGTATAAATATTATGATTTATTGATTTATTATTTGCTAATGTATACTTCCAAATGGACAAGTATGTGTAATATGAGAAGATGTTGATGAAATTCTTTGGAAGTCTTCATATCCATCTTTGGAGGCTTGCATTACTGTCCAAACCCCAAGAGGCACACTCACATGCTCACTACCTTGAAGTGGATAATTCACCATCCTTTCCAAAGACCCATAGAGAAGGCAAGGCAAAAAAATGAATGCCACATTCAAAATCTATGACATTGCAACCATTTTTTATATCAATGTTCATATAGATGAAACCTATTGGAAACTACATCTAAAGAAGTGTCCACATCAAAATAGGAAAAAAGTTGAAAAATCCACTATCTCAACCATTAAGGAACTTGATTGTAGTTTATAGGTGATTCCAAAATTTCTTGCACTACAAGGATAATTTTAATATTTGGGCACAAGAAGAAAAGGAGCATAGATGATTATTTTGAATTAATATTCAACACATGAATGTTAAAGTAGATGAAATTTTTTATTATCATTCCCACACTAACCTCATTTTTCAAAATTTAGTTGAAAATCTTGTTTTATAAATTATTCAACACCTCAAGCCATATTCTTTTGGTTGTTTCAAGATGGACATTGATTTGTTGATTTCTAGGCAGTATAGATTGAAGTTTGAAAGGAAAATTGATCTTTGAAGTATTGGTAGATGTTGATCCATTGGATGTTTGAAGAATTATTTTTGGCATCCCTTATATGTTCAAGAGAAATAATGTTTTCTACAAATGGGAAAATATGTACCTCTTAGTCTAGGAAGAGTTGTCACTTCACTTTGTATGCCCATGAAGGCAAGTTCAAGAAATTTGGGTCCTTAATATTAAAGCAAGAAAGATGTTCAATGGAAGCATTAGGGTCATTCCCCTTGAGTGGAGAGGAGAGAGTGTTGATAAAACTACTCCATCTACATCAAACACTTCAGTGATTAGGCATCTTCATATAGTTAGAGGCAAATATTTTAAGGCTCTTGGCTAGAGTGGTTTAGGGTTTGGTGGCAACCATGTCATTCACTAGGGAGTCATAACTCATTTTGCAAGTATGCATAGATTTTGGGAACCAAAATCCTCCATATTGGTAAGGAATGATCTATCAGAAGATAAAAAAATGTGTTTGTCAAACTATGGACCCATTCCAAAGTGAGTTACAACTTTTGATGAAGGAATGCGGGGAAAAAAAATTGAGTTTTGATCATCTATGTGAAATTTCCAATTTTGATGGGGGCGATCATACAACCGATGGGGCAATTATGAAACCATCAACCTGTTGCAGGCAGCGGTTTTGTCCCAAGTTTTCTCCCAAAATATAATACCTTAGGTGTAAAATTCTTGTGTCTTCCATTCTTATGTTGTCGATTCTTGTTCCTTCTTGTTCATTTGATTAATATAATGTTGCATTAATTCAATTGCTCTTATTAAATATGTAATTGAAATATGGTGTAATGGAATCTCCACACTTGTTTAAAAATCAATATTCTTGATATCAAAAGAGTAATTTCTATGGACATACATAGACTCATAGAAACAACTATATTTTTACATAGATCATGAGAGCTACAAATATGAACAAGTGAATAATTAAAATAGCACACAAGAAGTATAGTTTTATCAAAACTATCATTTATCATAATCACATATCGATGGATAGATTAACAAGCAAAGAGGCAAATGTACATAGATTTGTGAAAGCTTTACTACCTAGTATCTTCTCATATTTTAAGGATGGAAAATGTTTAAGGGGGTCTAAAGTTGTGCACATAATCATATAAGTACATTTACAATATCTGAAATATATAGCCACAATAGAGCATTTGCCTAATAAATGATGAGAGAGTCGCAACATGAACTAAACTATGCAAGCTTCTATCATTGCTACAATTGTAGTTTCAAGGAGCAGAGGAATTGTAGTTCCAAGGAGCAGAGGAAAATGTGGGAAATCTTCTTTGTACAACAGCTACTCGGTTTTGCTGCCCTGAATACCTCATAAAAGTCAGAAGTTGAAAATTTGAAATAATGTATTGCCTGAAGCCAAAGCAATCAAAGATGAAAAATGTAAGGACCATCTAAAATAAACAAAATTTGAAACCCTTATAATGATAATAAATCAAATTCTTTCTTCCTTCATTTGAGAACGTTAAGGAAATCAAATATATGATTACTTTTCAGCATACCGCAAATTATTTGCTCTCTTGGCTCTGGACACACTCAAGAATGTTAAAATGATCTGAAGTCCAGTTGGTCAAATGAAAAAGATGTGACATTTGAATCAGGATAAATTATAACAACTGGTGGGCAAGACAGGATGCCTGCTGTAAAGAAGGTATTTCCTGGCCCCGCTGGTTGAATCCAAAACACTGTATCCCATAAATGCATGAGACCTTGTCCAGTACCTCTTGCCTTGGCTTTACCAATTGTTATGCTGGTTTTAAAAACTCTAAATTAGAAATGCATAATTCTAATTGAATTAAAGCACTAAAAATTTGACCGTGTCTAAGGAAAAACACTGAGATGAATGTTAAAAAACATACCAGAATTGTGAATTTTGTTTCTATTTCACTTCTTGGCCCTTCCCATAGTGTTCTTAGGCTCATGTCCAATCACACCAACACTGTAAGGCCTACTCTTTTCTTTCCTCCAAATATATCTTCACTTGAACCTGCTATACCATTTATAAGTCCCATCTTTTGATATTACTTTATTTATTTTTGAAGACATAATGAATAATATATTTTGATGAATCAAATCATCTCTGTCCAATGAAAATCTGAAATTACATGCTCTATAGAACTGTTGGTGGAATTTAAACATTTATCACCTATATTCTAAATTGGCATTGTGCAGGACCTATTTTGTGTCTGTACCTTTCATATCCACCAGTTCATCAAGAGTACTTTCTGTTGTTAATTCTGTATTGTCAATCAAGCAATAATCAACATTTTATTAAGGCTTAACACTTTCAAATGCAAAATAGTAGATATGCCTATTGTTTATGCATCTTGAGGCGTGATATTTAAAGTAGAAGTATTCTTGTTAGCATCTTTCTTACCATTCAAATCAATTCTGAAAATGCCATGAATTTTGTGCTTTCTCCACAAAGATTGCTTTCTAAGCCACACCATGTTAAGTTTAGAACATCAAGATGTCATGCCCCCCCCTCCCAAGCATTCAACAAAGACCTGTTTCATTTTTTAGCAATCTTTTCCTCAGGAAATTACACAATATGTGCACAGTTGGCATACAGGAAAGAAAAAACACTTACAACATATCAAATACGGTCGCAACAAAAGTCAAGTGACAAATTGAAGATACAATGATTGTCAATAAAAAAAATAACTACAGAAAAAGTTCCTTATTTCTTTAAATCTGGCATTTGTCTTTAATTTACTAGTTATATATTTTCCACTTTCAGGAAAGTGGAAAACAATTCCAGAAAACCACCTCATTTGATTTCCTAACAATCTCAAACATTAACTGGGTGTCTTAAATATTTGATTTGTTAGTTTCCTAACAATTTGAATAATATAACAAGTGGAAATTTAATAATATACTTTTTCTCACTCCTTACCAAGATCTGTGGCGCTCCCTTAAATAGATGATAAACATCCAAGACCAGAGTCTTAAATAGTATAACAGTGTAATTGAATAATTTTTCCTTTCTACTCATTGACCTGCAAAGAGTGGTGCTAAACTAATTTAGACGTAAGCTGACATTGATAACAACAAATATATTGAAACTTCAAGAAGGGAGTGATTATTATTGCAAATGGAATGTTACTAAATCCTACGAAACTGTCATGCATGAAGAACAACTTCATTAGATTTGTATAAACTAGTTTTAAACTATTGTACAAAATTAACAAACATTATAAAGAAAACCTGTGATTTAATCAAAATCATTAATAACATAAAGAAAATTTGTGAATTAAACTTACTCTTTTTCTATTGGTGGTCTGAAAATTGCCATTATAGTGTGTTGAAGATGAAGATCAGAAAATATCTTATCCAGTATAATGCAATTTTTTCCTGATAGTTTGAAAAAGGGAATCAATAATACCATCCATAATTCTGAAGCATTTTGTACTCCAAGATTTGCTGAAACTCAACACCCAAATTAGAATTGAAAACCCAAATGCATTGCCCATTCCTATTCCCATATACCACCATATATCCTCCTCCAGCACTTCTTTATTTTTTTCTTCATCATCATTGGAAGAAACAAAATGATTTGTTGAGCATGTCACATTGATTTGTAGGCCACATAGATCTGAATTATTGGAAAATGATGAGGAATCAAATGTCATCATTTGTCCTCCTTGTGGTACCCTTCCTGATAACTTATTATGAGACACATCAAAGTAACTCAAATATGTGAGATTTTGCAGCTCAACTGGAAATGTCCCAGACAATTCATTTCTGGAAAGATCAAGTGATTGTAGTTGTACCATGTTTCCCAAGGATTTTGGAATTTCACCACTGAAATGATTTCTTGAGACATTGAGAATTATCAATCCTTTGAGGGATTCAATATCAAGAGGTATTATACCTGATAAATTGTTGTTTGATAGATCAAGACATTTTACTAATCTCAAAATTTTTGAATACTCCATCTCTTGTGCTTTGTTCTCAATGACTATGCTATCTATATAAATCACACCAACCTTTGTAGTATTTAATTCAAGAGTTTCTGTGTTTTCTATTTGATTTGCCATTGCACTCAATTTCATAAAGCCACTTGGAATAATACCTGAAATTTTGTTGCTTGAAATATCCAATATCTGAAGATTTTGCAATTTTGATAATTCTGAAGGTATGTTGCCAACAAATTTGTTAGATTTTAGTACTAGGATGCGAAGACTTTTCAAGCTTTCAATCCAAGTAGGAATACCCCCATGAATATTGTTATTCCTTAGATCTAGGATTTCCAAAGAACTGCAATTTTCAAGAGATGATGGTATGTTCCCTTTTAGCCCATTGAGACCTAATTTCAATGTTTCTAGAGAAGTCATATTTCCAAATATATTTGGAATTGTGCCCTCAAGATTATTGTTTTCTAGATCTAACATGGACAGCATAGAGCATTGGTCTAAACTCAAGGGAATCTTACCACTAAGTCTATTATTTGACAAGTCTAAAAAAAACAAATTATTTGACTCACAAATAGAATGTGGAATGGGTCCATCAAACAAATTCTCTGAAAGATCCAAGAAGTTCACATTTTGTGAAAAAAGGGGAATGTTTCCTCGTAACTTATTATTATGCAAATCAATAAATCGAGGTCCAAGCACCTTGATGGGTAAAGTACCTACAAACTGGTTAGAAGAGAGGTTGAGATAATTAAGGAACCTAGAATCCCAGAGCCAATCAGGAATATTTCCAATAAGAGAGTTTTGAGACAAATCTAATGAGCGTAAGGAATATTGAGTTGAAATGAAAGATGGAAAGTCCCCTTCTATATTACAAGATCCCAAATCTATGTATTCAAGTTGGAAATTGGGAATATAAGTGGCATTGACTTTTACAGTCAACATATTCCTTGAAAGATGCAATTCTTGAATATTGGGGATTTTATCAAAAAAGGAAAGTGTATAAGTTCCACTTAGTTGGTTCTTGCTAAGATCAAGAAAACTGAGTTTGGTGAGGTTACAGAAGAAGGTTGGGATGGTGCCACTCAAAGAGTTAGAACTCAGGTCAACATATGTGAGCTTTGACAACTTACCCAAAGATGTTGGGATGGTGCCACTCAAAGAGTTAGAACTCAGGTAAAGATATGTGAGCTTTGACAACTTACCCAAAGATGTTGGGATGGTGCCACTCAAAGAGTTAGAACTCAGGTCAAGATCTGTGAGCTTTGACAACTTACCCAAAGATGTTGGGATGGTGCCACTCAAAGAGTTAGAACTCAGGTCAAGATCTGTGAGCTTTGACAACTTACCCAAAGATGTTGGGATGGTGCCACTCAAAGAGTTAGAACACAGGTAAAGATCTGTGAGCTTTGACAACTTATCCAAAGATGTTGAAATGGTGCCATTTAGATGATTATCACACAGATCAAGATATGTTAAGCTAGACATATTACTAATCTCTCTTGGAATCTGGCCAATCAAGTTAGAGGCGTACAAGCTTAAATACCTCAATTTGCTGAGCTTGTGAAACTGTGAAGGGATGGCAAGAGAAGGGAAGAAGGCATTCTCACTGAAGTCCAAGCGCTCCAGATGCTGCAGTTGGAATAGCCCCCCACGAAGTTCCCTCCAAGACATGAATGGCCAGTCGTAGTAATAGTCATTAGGATTCCAGGAGGCATTAAGGGATTGAGGAGTGAGATCTAAGGAAAGGACGTGGGCAGTGATTGGGTGGCAGGTGACTCCTTCCCACGCGCAGCAGTTGAATCCCTTCCACGATTGCAGCGTGTAATGAGAAGAAGTGAAGTTGAGTCCCTCTTTCAAATCTAACAGGGAATTCCTTTCATCCGCGGGACATGCGGAGGAGCAAGGCATCATCATTACTAATAACACAAACATCATCAACATCTTCATGGCAGATTGCACTAGCAGTTCTCTGTTCCTCCAAACAACTTGCTCTCTCTGTGCGAAATTAATGGAAATTAAAGCTGATTTATAATTGTATTCTCCTACGACTCGAAGCTTATTCTACTTTTATTCTACCCGAGAAATTGGGGAGAAATCTCCTCTATTCAATTTTTCACACTTCTTCAAAGTTAGGAAATTTGTGGTGTTTATTAAAGTTGGGCAAAATTCCGCACTTTTTCAAAGTATGTTGGATAAATGCAATGAATACCGTTTCTTTTACGTCTTTGCTACTTTTTCTTCCCATGCTTTGCCAGTTTTTCTTCCCATAAAATTACAATACGTTCGCATAGAATATTCTGATAAAATTACAAATCAGTTTCTATAATTTCATATCATAGGAATCAAATCAAATCACTACAAATTTTGAAATTTAAATTATTTCCTAAATGTGTTATTTCTTAAATAAAATATCTGTAAGTGAATGATATTAGTTTAAATGTTATAGAGAAAATTTTAAATAATAAATATTTATCTTGTAGAAGTGTGAAGAGGGTTTTTTTAAAGATAATGATAGCATCTTTGTTTGTATGTTTTATTTATTCATCTTAGACGTAGCGATTTCTTTCACTAAATATTGCAAGAGTGTTACAACTGTTGTTACACAATTATAAAACTTATTTCAATTTAGAAATAATTTTAAAAAAACAAATATGTTCTAATTGTTAAATTTTGTGAAAATCTTAAATAAGATTAGAAAATTTGAATATTTTAATAAATTTTAAATATTTATAACAAGTAGAATATATTTTTCAAAATTTATAACAAATAAATTATATTTTATATCAAGAAATTTAGAGAAAGTTAATTTGAATTATAGAGAAATCTAATGATTTGATTTGTTTTTCTTTATTAAAATGAGGTTTTATAAATGTTACAACAATGCAATTCAATTGATCTAATTTAGTATTGTGTAACATATGGTTGAATTTAGGAATTAGAAATTAAAAGGAATAAAAGTAGTTTGTTGGTTTTGACTCTCAAAGGATAGGTGTCCATTATTTTGATCATAACGATTGAATTTCAGTTCAAAATTGCTTAAACTTAGATATATAAAAAACATAAGGATGAAATATTAACTAGGACATTTTAAAATTTTTGCTAGAGTTGAGTATACATCACAAAATTGACCTAAGATCGAATCTCAACATATGAAAATCAACTTTGTGCATTGAAATGATCTTTGAATTGTAAAAATGAAACTTTGACAGGTACAAAAAAATATGTAGATGATGGGTGGATTAAGATTTGATTGCCTTATAGACATTAATAGTGGCATAGTGTCATGGTTAAGCTATTGTGGTGTTGTTCTTGCCATCAAGGTTCAAACCCCTCTAGGGTGTTATTGTTGTATGTTTATATTGGGGATGAGGCTCCATGTTTGTGACCTCACTAGTTCATGGCTCTAGGTCAAAAGCATTTACCCCTTTTCTTATCAAAAAATGTTTGATTGCTTTGTGAAATGACTTAAGGGGGATGTACTCTTATACTTGACTTAGACACACAAATTAAATGCTTCAACATGAAAATGATGAATAGATTAATTAGAAGGTGATTGGTTTAGGCTTAAGGAGAAAAAAAAAAAATTGAACAAGAGGGTCAAATACATAACAAGTCATTTTTCTGCTCACAAATTCAACATAAAAATATGAAATAATATTATGAAATCAAGAATATATGAAAAAGGTTGTAACACCCCATTGGTGTCCTTTTTTTTAAAAAAAAATATAAGCCTTGACCACTTTAATTTGTCATGGATTGCATCTAAGTTACTTTGCATACCAATATAAAATTATAAACTAGCATGATATGCTTGTACATGCACCTTGAATGTAATAAATTTCTAAATTTAAGCTTATATTATAATCTTTGACTCTATAATCATCATGTAAAAGGATTTGAATAACCTATTTTTATTAACACAAGAAACCCATATTAAGGTTTCCAAATTGTAGTTTCTAACTTTAAAGATTTTTTTTTCTAAACTTAACACCACATGGATTATCTTGTAAATAATTGATGAATTGATAGCCTTATTTAAGTGTGTAATAATAGCTAACAAGGACTTGGAGTGATTAATCACTGAATGTGTATTTTGGACTAATGTTAAAGAATTCATAATTCAAATTTTAAACACCATGATAATTCACGCGACATGAACATATTAGACTATTTAGGATTTTTCTAACATGGATGGGCTAAACTATGTCAAAGGGGGGTGCTCTATTTCACTAGAATTCAAGTGTGTATGGTGATGGTGCACAATTGATCCTATTGAAATACCACCAAGAATGAATGGAGAATCCAAGTGTCCCACAAGGAAAATATGGAAGACTAGCTATCTATTAGGAATTCTAGCAAGTATATTTTAATTACATAATTTTGATGGTTGTATGAGAATTGAGGATAATGTATTAGAGAGATTACACCTAGAGGATAGAAAGATTTAGAATGTGTGACCAAACTGCACTACAAATAATTCAATAGATCAAATAGAGCCATGTATTTGTATGGTGGGACCACAAGGAATAATGAATGTGTGGTAGAAAAAAAACTCCAAAAGGAAATTAGGGAAAACTCAATCACTAGCCCAAAGAAAACAATATAATTTAGAGATCCCAAAGAATGTAAGGTTAAAGCTTGTTGAATCATAGAATACTTGTGCCCTAGAAAATCATGCTAGAAGAAAGTAAAGGCAATGAGGCAAATCAATGAATGCGTTTGTCAAAAATTCCTAATAAGGTATAACATAGTGCTAGAATTTATAATTAATTATGAGACTAATGTCTTTTTTTATTATATCCAAATAGAATTTTGATGTGTTGAATTATGATTAAATTTATAGATGTATATATAGTCACGTTTCTTGTGGTATCAATTTGTGAAGTGATTCTCATTTATGATTTTTATTTATAAGTACAAGATGTGCATGATCAACCTTAAGGCATTGATGGAGCTATATAACTATCATTTTTATTGAGAGTAGAGCCTTGTGGTCATTTGTGCTTAAACTTAGATAATGGATGATTATGGTAGGAATGGTAATTGGGTGATGGTCATCCTCATGAAAGTGGGATAATTGATCTTAGAAACAAATTGATAGATTTTCCTTTTTGTGGTTCAATAAGAATCTTTTTGTGATCATATGATCTTGGTCTCAAGAGTGAGGCTATATTCCTCTCATATTTTATTGTGTGTCCAATCTAGTCCAAACATTGCATCATGTGTGTGTCCATGCATGTGAATGATCATATGTTAGTGCCAACAAGTATTTATCTCAATTTGAGTGAGTAGTGGGTGTCATTTGGTGAATTAATTTTAAAGATAATCCACATGAGAAATTAGGTATGAGTTCTCCAAGAATCGTGCACCTCATTAAGACCCCATGAATTAAAAAACCATTCTATGAGGGTGAATGGGTGGAAAATTAGGCATGAGACTTGGGTTGGTCTCTAAGATGAGTAGTTTGGAAAATAACCTTGATGAAATATAAAATTATGTTCCAATTCTTATAAAGTTCATTCTAATAATTGATAATTGATTGGGTTAAAATAATTGGGGTCAAAAAATCAATAGTTAGCAATTTAAGAATCCTAATGAATTATTTTGTAACTTATCTCATCTATATGTAAAAATATAAATTAAGACCTTATATTATCTTAGACTCTTCACAATGGTGCAACTTGAGTGCCAAAGCCTTCAAGGGTGAAATTTATGATCTTCACATTCTTGTTCAAAAATTAAAAAGGGGGATAACTAGGTAGCCTTTCTAGATATAGTCAAGATATGTGTTGGAGCAGCTAAGATCTACTTGCAAACTCAAAACCTCACCTCTTCTTGCTTTCCTTTATAAGAAAGGCTCATTTTTACATCTCAACACCTCACATGGTCATGATATTTTCTCATTTTACATATGTCCATTTGTGGATCGTTGTGAATTTGCAAGCATATCTTTTCTACTCCAACATTATGAATATGAAAACTATTAAATGTGTGGGAATAGAATCGCTTGAAACTCTTGTAGCCTATTTGATTAAATAAATTTTATGAACATTAGATGATATTGTGAAGGAAATGCTTACTCACATATGTAGAATAATAAATTTTATAAAATATATGTATGAGATATGGTTATAGTATCCCTTGGATATCTAGGAAAGTAATGTCAAGTCAATTATTCTTCCAAAGGTTTTGATATCTTCATGGTAAAATAATGCTATTTTCTAGTCTTGATTAACTTGCAAGTGTAGCAATATGAGCTTGTAAATGTTCTAGTGATTCTAACTTTAAAGTGATTAAGGAAAATTATATTAAGAATGTGTGGACTATAGGACTGATCTTGTAGAATATTCTCAAAATTTAGATACTAAACCATGTTAAAAATTGGGGGCCCTTGAAAATAACAAGTTTCACTATTAAATATTCAAACTAGGATCCTATTCATGGATATTTTGTCATCTCTTCATGATTTCCTTGTGGAAGGAAGCTAGCTATATCTTTGTAAGCTAGACCAACATAATTTAATTGAGAATATGGAACAAGAGATGTAAATTATAATGGTTCAAATCATAGTTGCATTCCATGTACACAACATGGAAAATGTCATTTTTTTCAATTCCACAGTCTAAAATGGGAAAAAATTGAACAAAAAAATCTTAATAAAAGACCAAAACAATTCATTTTGTTATTTGATTTCATGTAAAATGTAGCATATAGACATCAAAATAAACATAAATTTTTACTATTAAATACAACAATAATACCAACAAGAATGAAAATATTGGTAAATCAATAACAAAAAAAAAAAAATGATTTTCAATGCCATCACAACTGTAAGCATCAATCCCAAAATTTTCTTATAGAAAAAAGCTAGCCTTTAATAATTGAAAATGCTGCCACATTTTTTTACATAGATCATGATTTTATACCATCAAAGTTATAAACAATAATCTCTTGAAACTTTTGGCAGCTATTAATAAATTTAGAACCATCACATTGTTTTGAATTAATTATAATTTTTTGTTTCCATACATATCAAACATGAATTTTGAATTACAAAATATTTATCTATAAATATTGGAGATGTTAGTTGCCCAAATTTGCACCCCTTTGCCAAATTGTGAAAGAACTCAACAAATTTGGACTAACATGGGACTGCTTTCAGGTTGTGGGTATCCTATTGTGAAAGCAGACCTCCAGATTGTGGGTTGGCTTCCCTTTTGATGTCACCTAAATAATGATTTATTAAGAAAAAGGGTAAAAAGATGCATGAAAACGAACTTAATTGAAAAAATTCAAAGGGTGATACACGAAAACTAACTAAGACCTACAAAAAAGGCTATTCACATTCAAAACAATGACACAAAACCTTGTTCACACAACTCATTTTGCATGCATTCTTGCATAAGTAATTTATAAGGAGGTTTTTTAAGTAGGACTCTTAGAAGGAAAACATCACAACTAACAACCTTTGCATTTACTAACACAACTTATAACCTACAACTTGATACATTTTCTGCTAAACAGGTGTCTAACAATGAGACAAGACTATAAGGAAAGAGATAAATTTCACAAATAATCTAATCAATCACTAACAACACAATAAAACATGAAATGAGAAGGTAAATGTTCAATTTCATTGATTCAATGTACTCAACTAGTATACAAGTCTATCCGAGTTACAATATTGCTCTTGTTGAAAAAGATAACTCCAAAGCCAAGCTATCACTCTATTGGAAAGAAATAACTAACTCCAAATAAAAGGATTGAAGTTACTTAAGAAAAATTCACACAAGTCCATCTAGAAGGTTTTGGTTGGATGTAGGTGAAAAGGCCAAAATGAACCTTCTAAAATGACTCCAAATTGTCTTCCACCTGAAGCAATGTCAAGCCAAGACAATAGTCACACCAAAAATGTGACAAAAATGCCTCCAAACAACCCTTTTTCCTCCAAAATTAGTCAAATACAACTCCTCACACATCCCTCATGTCTGCCAATCATCATGTTTCCCACACATGTGTTCAACCCATTTGACCCACACCTTTGGTTCCTTTTGAAAACAGAAGACTCAAATTTGCATTCAAAACAATAATAATCTAATTAAGTGATTTATAATACATGACTTAAACAAATTACTTTACATTTCAAAAGCAGAATGCAAAAAGAAGCCCCACAACCTCTTTGGATTACATCAATATTTGCATCAAATAAATAACATTAAATAAAAGTGATTTATAGATCACTTAAATAATGTTTTTGCAATTGACAAAATACAAAATGATGATATACTTTAAATGCTTGTAAAAGCATTCAAGCAAAACCAAACTCCTCCAAGGCATTTGGTCAATTTTAACTCACCTCCATCTCTGCATTTCAAAATGAAAAGTGACATGACTATCACTTAGTCAACAACTCTCCTTTGAAAGACAAACAAAAAGGCCCATAATTCGGCCTATGTGAGCATAAGGGACTCCAACATCCTTGGAAGGCATGTTCTCAAAGTTTTGAAGGCATAACATATTTTAAAGGTCAAGATACATGGTTTTCAAATGAACATATAAGGCAAAAATGTGTAAGTCTTGAACATGATCATAAGGCCACGTAACACATTAAAATGTGTTTGCAAGCATTTTTTAAAAGACAAGTTAAAAATACCTTATCGGCCTCCATAGGGTTTCTAACCCTAAACAAAAGACATGGAAAAAGGAAAAATATTCATTCATTTTGCATCGAAGGTTCTGGAGGATTCTCACCTGGCCGCCATGGGGTTTTAATGGGTGCATTGAAAACATGGTTTTTAGACTGGTTTCTTGGCATAATTCTTGTGGTTTCCACATAAAACAATAGGTAATTATGGTTTTTTGAACAAAATCTAGATCTTTTCCATCTTTTGAAGGCCATTTTACGAGCTAAGGCCGTGACCATGAGTATTCTCTTGACCATTTTGTTGTTTCATTTCTTCTCTATGGGTTTTCCATTTTCTCACAGCTACCATGATGTGACTCTCTAAAGCTCAAATGGAGGCTTTTATGTGACAAAATGCTTGTACATAACAACAAAAATTGAGCAATTTTAGCTCAAGTAAGCACACCTTAGCAATATACTTCCATTTCTTGGAAAATAAAGCTTGAACTCCCTCCATTGATAACAAATGCAAGCTTACTCTTTTTTGTTTCCTCCTTGCTGTAATTGAAGTTTAGATCAAAAACCCCCAAGTGTTTTGTCATTTGTGAAGAAAAGAAAAACATTCAAGCCGTAGCCAAGAATGTGAATTGGGTTTTAACATTTCAATTTTCTTCATGACATTTCTTTCAAACTTCTTTATTTGCAATTTTAAAAACAAACCCAAATGGGTTTTTCTTGCTTTGAGAAGAAAACATGATTTGTTGGTCGCGGCCATGAAAGAATGTATTGGGGTTTAAACATGCTTTTTTTGTAGAAAGCTCTCCATTAAATCTATTCAATATCTCTAAATTTTTTTACTTCAAACAAACCCAGATGGGTTTCTTGATCTAAGAAGAAAAAACCACTCTTTGTATCCTGCATTCCACTCGAAATCCCAAGTGGGTTCTTTGGTTTTTTTAATAAAAACCATATTTTTGGCCATGGCCATGAAAGAATGTACAGGTTTTTTTACATATTTTTGCATTTTCTATAGAATGTTTTGAATTCCAAACCTCAAAGTGATTTTTTCATTATGAAAGACCTCATTTGTATTCTCTCTTCTTTCACATCTCATTTGGGAGCTCGACCTCATGGTCTTCTTATGATGTATTTTGTATGCAGAACTTGTATTATTTTCAGAAAATGGCATCTTCTGTGTGAATAATAGAAGAAGAAAAAATCCTTTTATATTTATACACTTGAATTTTAACATATACCCAGATGGGTTCTTGTTAATGTCAACAAAAAATAGCCTTCACTAGGTCACGACCATGAATAAGCACCTGGTTTGGATACATTTGACTGTCTTTAGCATTCTTCTGAACAGAAACCCCATGATGCATTTGGGGTATGTAATCTTGCATTTCCCTCTTAAAAGATAACCTTCAAACCCATTGATACTGTCATATTTTCCTTGTGAAAGAAGGTTGCCATTTCATTGAATTTAGTGCATCTATTCTTCCCTTGTAGTTGCATTGTTAAGACTTTTTTCTATCACTGTCTCTTTGTATTTAAGATGCCTGACATGGTTGTAACACAGTTGGATGCCCTCATTTCTTTCTAGATATTGAGTGTTCTCTTCATCATTTTCATGATCACTTGAAGGTTACCCCACTGTGTGCTTGTCCTTTATGTGTCTTGACTGTTTCACAATCCTCTTCTAGGTATTTGTATTGAAAGAAAATGCAAGAAATGATAGATTGCACCATTTCTTTTTTTGGTTTGCTGAAACTCATAGATAAAGTCATGCAAAAAAATTCCATCATATGCATTGGATGACTACCCCTTTCCCTTTTACTTTGAATTTTCCTATCCTGGAAACAAAACTCTATTGTTGTTTACACTAGAACAAGCTTTTTAAAATTGCAATTGATTCTTTATGTATAGATTCAAAATAGATAAGTCCCTGCAATGCAATATTGAATCTATGTTATGACATGACTATCAGAGGGAATTTGATCATCATGTGACTATTTGGTTGTCCTTTTTTCAATTCTTTTCAAATATCCACCTCCACTTCTGCACTTCAATTATGACCATGCACTATTTCATTTGAAGCACTATTGTTGCAACTCAATGTTGA
Organism: Sequoia sempervirens; assembly: GCA_007258455.2. Taxonomy (NCBI): domain Eukaryota; kingdom Viridiplantae; phylum Streptophyta; class Pinopsida; order Cupressales; family Cupressaceae; genus Sequoia; species Sequoia sempervirens. The sequence continues at coordinate 544,382,203 of VDFB02270651.1, read as the reverse complement.
TGAGTTGATGTCAAATGGCTAAACCCCTATTGTTGATTCATTTTTAATATGTTGGTTTGGTCTTTAAATGAAAACATTTAGACTCACTGAAAGGAAACAACCTACTTGATCATTTGAAAGCAACAAAAATATGAAAAGGAAGATGCCTATCTTAGACACAAAACAAAATGTATGTTCAGTACCTTATCTCTCACTGCTTGATTCCTTTTGCTTTAATCTCCTAATGTATATGGCTGATCATTTGAGTGTAAGATCCATTTGTTAAAATTTTGTTAGCTCCATTGGTGCACTACCTTGCATCACTTTGATTGTTGTTGTCTCTTTCCAAATGCTTTTAAATGTTCACATGTTGGAATCCTTTGTGAAGCATATTT
>VDFB02270651.1:544266233-544381729 GCA_007258455.2 Sequoia sempervirens | reverse complement strand
ATATCATAGAGCACATACAAGAGAACCACAACTCCTCTAGGTAGCAATATAATTTTCACTTCATAACAAAATTTAAAATTATTTTGAAATCAAATACATATAAATTCTATCAAGCCACACAACAATAATAAATTTTGGGCCCAGACCTCAAGCCCAAGAAAATATAGGTAGTCATCTACTATGCCGAATATCACTCGGTGCACTTAATGATAAAATAAATATATTAACTGTGTACATATACTTAGGGTACTTATTTTAGTGCGCTACCAATCTATAATTGATTGGATCTTTTAACTTAGCAGTCCAAAACTTGAAAAATTATAAATAATATTCAAATATTCTGATAAAGGCCAGTTAAATAGTAATTAGGCTAGGTTTCACACATTCCTCCCATTCCACTTTTGTTGTTTTGTCGAACCAAAGTCATTACTTACACACTAGTTTTCCAGGGTCTGAAGGAAAAATAATTTTCAGACTTTTTCTTTGGCGTGTGAACACCGGGGAGCTTACGTTTGTGGGTCTAGATACAAGAAAGTCTACAATCATAGTACAAATTCAGTGCTTAGTTACTGCGAAAAGTTTCTCAACTGCATTTTACCCCACATAAATATTTTGGTGAACATGACCACATCTAATAAAAGTCTTTTAAGTCAAGGAGTCTTTTGTTTTGCCAACCACTTGTATAGCAAGTTTGAGGCTGTAACAATCAATTAACATCTTAGCTCACAACCACAAAATCTTTCAAGTCAAAAAGTCTACGTTGTAACACAGTCTTGAGGGTGTTAAAAAAAAACAATGGGATATAGCTGGTTTCATTATCATCTTTCAGTCAAAAGTCTTCTGTTTTTTTACCGGCCACTTGTATACCCAAAGTCTACGCTATGGCACGTCAGCAGTAGTTCTTTAACATAACTCTACACTGGTCAAGGCGATGATTGTTCTCACACGCAAAAGAAATGTGTGGAAAATGGGAGCAAAATTATCACGCAACATTTAGTTTGGTATTATGTCTTTTTCATTTTTTATATCAGAGGAAAATTTAATTATGATAATAATAATAGATTAATTTGTTTTTGAATTCATCAGTTACTTGTGAAAAATAATAGAAATTTAAATTTTTTTGAAAATTTTATTTGTATTTTCTTTATTTTTGTTTCAAAGTGTTAGAATTTAAATATGTGTTGGATTGAATGAATTTTGTTAGGAAGAAAAATAATTTTGTATTAATTAAAGGATAGAAATGTTCATTTAGTGGCAAAGTTAGCAAGTTGAATGTTTTTAGGTTTCTAATGTAATAGTGGATGGTTTATGAGTTTTAGGTTTGTTCTTCAAAATTTTTGAGTAGTTTCTAGTTGTTATTACCAATCATTCATGCTATAATTCACTCTCCTTTATGTAAGGAAATTAAAGTAGCGGAAGCACCTACGCCAATCTTGAGAAGAGACTATGCAAAATTTTAAAACTTGATCAAATAGTTACAAAAATTCCAGCAACACATTCATAATAGAAAATAAACAATTAACACAAAGTTTATGTTCTTGTGCAAAATTTAACTAGACTTCATAAAACATAGGACATTCTCTAGCAAAGTTGAGCTAAATTTCAAGGCACTTTATAACAAGGTAATACATAGGATAGACCTTGCATTTCTTTTCACATGTTTTAAATTAGACTTCATATTTATAATAATAACAATGTTAGAACTAAATATGAGGAATGTAGTTGCAAGCATCATAAAAAAGAAAGGACAAACACTCCAATGGTCCAATCAACAACTGATTTGACAAAAAATCAATACTTGTGCAATCTAATGCAATAGTTATACCAATTGTATTCAAAATATGTATGTTGACTGAGAGGGGGGGATAAGGGGGTGAATCAATGGTCAAAATAATATCAATCTCATAAACTTATCTCACTTGATAAACCAAAGATATTGTATTTCATGAAAGACATTAAGATGTGCAATTTACAATATCACATAAGAATATGAAGTACTGAATCATATACAAAACAACACATCATCAAGATAAAAGAGACACCAAATTTATGAGTGGAAAAACCCTGAAAAGGGTGAAAAAACTGCTCTCAATAAAAGCTTTATTAGGCCTCACTAGCCAAAACTTTGTTGAATACAAATTGTGTGTCTCACTGAAAACACAAAAAACCTCACTCGTTATCTAACAATATGTCTCACTGACAAATCTCCAATCCTAATTACATTTAGTGAGCACCAACCCACCAAGAGCACCAACTCTGAAAACATTGAAGCACCAACTCCAGACTTTGAATACAAAGAAAAGTATAATATAGGGGGTTACCCTGTTTCACTTCAAATCTTTGCACAATTAAAACTTCACCATAGATTTTTCACTTACTACAGCCTTTTAACATCAATCAGGTAAAACATACAGCTTTGTATTCTTGCATATCATCATAATGTCATCATACTCAAATTTAATCTTACACTTACCATTCATAGATCAAACAAAGCATCGTATACACAATCTGCCTGAAAAGGTTACAGTCATCTTTGTCATCTTTGCTTGTCATGCTTTAATCGAGAAACATCATCCCACACTCATCAAGTTCAATCCACCTTCAAATCAGAGCACTTCATTAATTGAATATAAAAGAACTTCTCAAAAATCACTCTCTGTCATATAACCATCAAGAGATTAAATAAAAATTATACTTACCAAGTCCTTTCAATATTATAATATGAGTTTTGATCATCTCACACTTCTTCAATCATTTGTCCAGCATAATACATTGATTCACATGAAAGATTCATTGCATCAAATACTAAAAACAGTTTAAGACATCTCAATCACATATACTGTACAATCTTCATCTTCTCACTGTACCTTTTGTCTTCATATGCACTGACCAATCTGCATTTTCTTACTGTCCATTCTTCCTGCATTCAATACATTGAAGATCCAATACATTCAAATCTTTTCATTATGTTGTTCAAGTCCCTCTATCTGTGCATTATTCTAATAACCACTCATTATCAAGATCTTCAATATACTCATATAGAACTAATTCTACCACAAAAAACCACTCAACAAGGTAATGTAGATTTCAATATTTCATGAAGTGCAAAACTACAGACATACTGTTGTCACACACTTTTCCATAGAAGAACCTCTCACCATGCTCTTCCATCTATTCCACTCTTCCACAATAGAATCTCAAAAAGCTTTTCAAAAACTTGAATAATAAACTTCAGCTTTTTTTAGCTTTTTTGGCACCATCAGAATAAACACTAATCTATTCATATTCACATAACTGCAAACCAAAAATTGAACCAATGATTGTTAGACTTCTCAATACCCGTCAAAATAAAGCATTGTGAAGTAGTCATTGCCAGATTTGAATAGAAACCATAGATCTTCAAAACCTGCCATTATACAAATCAAATCTTAACCCTTGATCTTTGTATAAGCAAAGAAATATGAGTTTGCAACCTATTCACACACTGTCATCAAAGAGTAGGGACCTATTGATGCGTGTTTTATGACACACCGAACACTCTAGAATAAAGAGTCCAAAGACGCTCTATCCTCTCTTGAGAATCTACCTCAAATGCTAAGATTGCAAGAAAGATCATACGGTAATTCCAATGTTTCGTCAATCGGTGGTGGATAAGCTCAATGGATGATGTGATATGTTGGTATCACAAAGGGACCTTTGATAGACAATTACTCAAAAGTAAGGATTTAAATTGATTTAGCATTGAATGCTCTATTATTTTTTAGGGTTTTGAGAATTTTTTTAAAAGGAAAAAAGGGATGAGGGTTTAGAAGTCCTATACTAGGCCTATGAAATCAAGAGACGGTAAGATTAAGTGAAACTTAGGAACAAGACTTTGTTTCACCACAGAAGAAACGACAACTACACAAAGCAAGTGCAATCTTCTGGGATTTTTGCTTAAGATCTCTTCACCAAGAACAATACCATCAAGAGAACAATATTATTCAAAGTAAACAATTGAAGCATCCACATTACTAGCTCAGTCTAAATTTACACATTGAATGGAAATCATCCATCCAAAGAAAGTATGAGCGAAATTTCCACCAATCTATACTATCAATTTGTCATTCATTTAATTTGCATTCAATTCAAATACTAATTTAATTTATTCTAAATGGAAGATAAATATGGAACCATGCAACTACTTGACAATAAATAGATTCAAAGCAACTCATGCAATATGAACTTTATTCTCACAGTAGTCTTCAACAACAATTTCATATGTCTCTCTCTCAAATAAATGAAATGAGTGGGGTTTATATAGGCACCCCAACTACAAAGCAACGACCTAGATTGATTTGAGATCAAATAGCCAAGATTATTTCAAGAAACCCTAACCCTAAAAAGCATAACTAACTTCATGGACGCATGGCACAAGTAGGACGAGCCACTTGGAGTGTGGAAAACAATGACACCCTGCAAACTAATCAAGCAAGTGAGAATCCAAAATGCAATTCCCCTTGGCTTGCTCTCTGGCTGCAAATGCAAGAAACTTTGTTATCACCAAGTCGAAATCCTCCATTGATATGTTTGGTATAGTATCCAACTGCACTCCCATTATGTCCAAGGTTTCAACGCACTGAGTGAAAGTATTCTCCCATCTACCTTCTTGCTTTTGAAAGTTATCCATAAAGGTCAAGAGGGAAGACATATCATCTAGCTGGTTCTCTTTGATAATCTACATTTCTTTGAAGTAAATACTCAGCACACTTTCTTTCAAACCTTCCAAATCCAAGCCACTTGTATCATGAGTCTCCTGCCCTGTTAATCCTTCAAGAGAGGTGAGGATTTAAAGCTGTATTTTTCCAAGAGAATTCTGCATAACAAGACACTCTTCTTTCATTCCATCATATATATTTGTATTTGCCAACAAAGAATGGTACCATCTACTGAAATCATATGAGGCTCCTTCATCAATAACACCTTCTTAGATCAACACTTGCAGGGATACTTCCTTCAAAGCCTTCAAACGAGGTATCACCTTTCCCTCTATGTATTTGAAATCCTCCCAATTATCTTCAATCTAGCAAATCTTAGTCACGTAGACATAAGCAAAAATGATATGTCATAAGTTTGAGCACATTTATCTAAGAACTGCTCCATTTTCTTTGAGATATTACTGACCCATCTTCTAGTTGCTTGGCTTGTAATTCTCATTGCCTCAAGGTTTTCCACAGATTCCTAAGGAAGGGAAAATGGTGGAATAAAAGCTTCACCTTCTTGGCACAAGGGGGCTATTATTTGCTGAATGAACTCTATCAATCTTAAATTTTCTACCTCTAGTCTTTCCTTCTTCTCCTTTGTTTTGTCAAACTTCTCCTTGATGGACTTTTAAGTATCTGCTACCTCATGAAAGTCTTGTTCTATCATGGTTGGTCCAATGTCCAATGTTGTAACCTCATAATCCATAGGAGTAATCTGATCTCTAGGCTTGTCAATCTTTGGGACTACAACTTGTAAAATCCTAGATCCTGTACCATTTCTAATAATCTGAGAGTACTTTTTAGGCTTCTTCAGTGTCTTAGCTTTACCAATCTTTTCTAAGAAGTCCTGCATACTTTCAATTGGTTGAATTTCATCTAGTGGTTTGGGTTTCTTTATCAAACTTTCATCCAACCAATCTAGTATAGTGGACAATTCCATCACATCTTCCAATTGAACATCATCATAAATCCCTTTCAGGGCAGAAATTACCTCATCGCCCAATTCCTCATTGTTTTCTAGGATCTCAGTGTCTCCCATGCCCTTAATCATAAGTGTATCTCCTCCTTCTAAACACTCTGTGAAAGTTTTCTCTATCTCTTGAAATTCAGCTTCTTGTTCAAGGTCTAATTCATATTCAGCCATAGACGCCTCTTCCACTACTCTGATGGATAGTGTACTTGAAGATGATGGGATTTCACTGACCTTTTTCTTCTTACTCTCTGATTTTTCACTTGGTGTTTCCTTTTCCCGTGCTTGAAGATCTTCAATTGTTGCCTTCCTCTTGCTTGGTCCCAGAAGTTCATCATGGCCTTCTTCAATCACTTCTCCCTGACTTTCTTCTTTGCATAGCGTGGTGTAGGTAAGGGAGACTCCTTTTCTTAGTCTGCTGATTTGGTGATCTACCCATTCCTTGGAATTAGCTAAAATATCCTTCATCAATACATTCAAATCTGTCAACTCAGGTTGTGTCCAGTTGGGCAATAGGATAGGCTTGTTCTTTTCTTGTTCAAATTGAGGATGCACATGATATTCTCCATTGTCCTTTACCTGGTCAGGAATAGGGAATAAGTCACACTTCTTCACAAGGTCTAGTAGAATTTTGGACCACATCTTTTTTCTAACTCCATATTCGTCCACCAAGTTAGACCACTAGTCTTCTATTTGCATAACATGAAGGGAGTTCTTCCCATGAATTCTCAAGTATGGATCATAATCTGACCTTGGTTTATAAGTAATTAACTTATAAAATTGTAATTTTGATCTTGTTGTCTTAGCTGATTGCAATGAGGGGAAGACTTCTAACATTTTCGCAATCACAATAGGAAAACTCACTCCTTGTTTGTTCGTTTTCTCTTGAATGGAATCCACATGTGCCAACTGTATTGCAACTTCAAGCATAATTATCTTATATGTTGGATATCATGGGAGTTTATATGGAGCATCTATGAATCCATGGACCCTTAAATATATAAAAGTTGGAAATTGAATGAACCAAGATCCAAATTTTTCAAGCAACACCATAGCCTCCTTAGACAACCTCTTTTGGATTCCACCTTGAAGCAATCGAGTGACATACATGAGAAAGGAATCATTAGTTATTTTGTAATTGTCCTTGTAGTGCAACTGTAGCTGTGGGTAACAATCATGTGATTTGAATTGGTTATTTTGAAGTCCTACTTCTCCTTTGCAAATTAGTCATCTATACTTAGTAAACCGGGCCAGGATGTAGACTATGTAGGAAATCATGTAGAAAGTTTTGGTCTTCTCCAAGTTTCTTAACTGGAAATCAATGTTGTCACTTATTAGTTTGGCCCAATTTATTGTTTCCATTTCTAATACAATCTCCTCCATGTATGAGAACATCCATACTTCAAAGAACTCCCCCTGAGGAGTACCCATAATCCTATCCAACATGTGAATCATGGCACTGTATTCTTCCTTGAAATCAGTGCAAATCAGTCTCTTGGGTAGCTTAGAACGATGCCTCTTCAGTTCCTTGACCTAGTTGGAATTAATTATATCCATACAAGATTCTTTTGCCTGATCAAACATGGTTTGTGACTCTTTTTGGGTTTTGTTTAGAATTTTGTGACGACGAGGAATACCGAACATTTCTTTGACTAAATCTTCAGTGAAGTACGCTAATGTAATCCCGTTAGATGCTTTGATGGATCTTGTTTGTGGATTATATCTTCTGGCACATTCAACTATCAACTCACTACACTGAACTATAGGTGGAAAACCAGTTGCTTGGTGAAGTCTGCATTTAACCATGTTGGCTGCAATATGCGTGGGCATTTCATGTTGAGTGCCAAACATCCTTTTCTTGTGTTGAATTATGTTGAATTGCTCGAAGTTAGTGTTTGCTACTTTCTTCCATTTTGATGACAGTTGGGATTTTGGATAGAACTCCTTGAGAACCTCTCTTACTTGACTCTTTCTAACCCCACCTCCTACGTTCTTTGTGGCAAACATTGCACCTAGACAAAGCTCGAAGTTAGAAAATATTCTCAAATTGCAAAAAAGGCATTGTGCTTGCAATTTTATGGCTGGAGAGTATTTAAATAAATTAATTAAAAAATAATAGAATTCGATTGTAAAGGTTGACTAGAAAATAAATTCAAACAAAATGAAATTTCCTCAGCAACCCTTATTATCTTTTAAGAACATTCAAAGAATTTTTAAAATAATTTACTGGAATTTTAGAGCTGGAAACTAAAGTTTTTCTGTGAATTCAAGATTAAAATTCTTTTTTTCTTCTTCAATTTCACCACTAATGACCTTGCAACTACTTGATAAATCTGGAAATTGAAGAAAAATTTCAACCTTTTGCTCTGGAATTGATCTAACTTGCAGCTTATGCAAAGAAAAATGTTGAGGAAGGACGCCAATCACTGTAATAGAACTTGCTGAAAGAAACTTCAACCTATAAATAATGAAAAATAACCCCAAAGTGACCCCTTTTATAAAAAAGACTTGCCTTATTTACCTAGGTCGACCTCTCCTCTAATTGGTTGCTTTGTTTCAAAAACAAAAAAAGCGATCTTATCCTCTTTTTGATTTTTCATGGGCGCCACCTTTTGCTTGCTTGTGAAGTTTTCATAATAAAAACTTAAGTTATTTTATTTTCATTTGTCTAGGAAAAAAAATCTACCCCTAGGTGGAATTATTCACTTTGGAACTGGATTTTTGTCTTTTCTCCCAAGGTGAGTTTATGCCTTAGTCAACTTTTTGAACTTCTCCTTGGAAATATGCCCCTTAACTGGAATTTTGATCATTTCAAGTGGATTTCAACTTCATCATGGAATTCCTTAAGTCTTAATTGGATTTTTCATTTGCCTTAGCGAATTTTTGAATTTCTAGTTGAATTTCAACTTTTAGATATATTTGCTCAACTTGAATTCCTCCTTGTTAAACTAGATTTCACTCTTGAACTTGGGCGAATTTCAACTGGATCTTTTCTAAGTGGATTTCACCTTGATGGACGAATTTTGAATAGATTTTTCCAAAGTTCAACTGGATTTTCTCATGGGCACACTTCTTCAAACTTAGGCGAATTTCATGTTAGTCCCATGATCTTCTTGCTTTTTACTTCTTTTTAATTGATTTTTCCCTTGGAAGTGCGATTTTCACTTGATTTTCCATATTTTTGCATGCTTTTCAGTTTTTTATTGCTTTCTCATGATTTTTTCAAGATTTTTTAGATTTTTGCATTTTTGCAGCTTTTCAATTCTAAAAGTTAAATTTTGACTTTACTACCAATGGGACCTAGCACTTCTAAAATAGAAAATTACTAAAAATAGAAAAGCAAAAGAAGCAGCTTCAAAAAATAGTAAAATCGGATTGTTCAAAGTGCCAAAAATGAAAAAAGCAAAAAGCAAAAAAGCAAAAATCCCTAAAAAATAGGAAGTGTCAGAATTGAGCGAAAGCATAAGTGATCCTCGTCCACCGGGCCTTCTAAGCACTTCCATGATGTTTAAGCATAGTTTTAGGGTTGGATTCTCAACTTGGCTCTGGTGATGACTCCAAACCCTAACATGAAACCCTTGAGCAATAGAGCTTATGAAATTGCCGCTCAAAGCTAAACGCTAACAACAAACCACTGAGGGTCCCCATTTGCAATGGGGCGATGTGTGAAATAGGTCACAACAGGTCCGATCATTAATGTAACTGCAACCTTTAATGAGTCACTTAGGTAACTTTTAACCGGTGATTATAAGTCAACTTAAAAATATATAAAAATCAACTTTAATATACACTTTGCACAAAGACTATTATTTAGGGTTTTAAAAACAAACATGCTACCTAAGGATTAAACCCTAAACCATGTCAAACACTTAATGCTAAATAATGTGCCCCTTGATCAACCAACTAAACTTGTACCTGATGAACTCTGCATATTAACACATACTCTTGATGCTAAATTTTGTGTCAGTGGAGAACAAATATCACTTATGCATCAACACCAATATAAACCATTTGTGCATCAACAATGAATTGACACCTAATGAACTTGTGCACCATCCACCATCATCAATTTTAGTACCAACTTTTGCATCAATAAATGAACTACATCATGAACTATGTAATGAATGGCATATGTCCTGATTAACAAACCTTTGACATGAACAAATACCAAACACCCTTGGCATCTCAACATAACATCATACTCTATCAAACTTTGACATCAATGAAAAACTACATGTTGTTGCCAACAAACTCCCCCTTTGGCATTGATGTCAACATACAAAACTTTCCACCCTTTTGCTCCATCACCAAACAATCACAGCAAAAGTAAAACATTAGTTGCTCCCCCCTTTGACAACAATGAAAAAGGGCCTTTGAATGCAAAACATTCACTCCCCCTGTAAATACAAAGTTATTACACACTATGCATTCCTTAAAAATGAGATCATAGTGGTATAGATGATGAAAATTCAAAAACACTAATTGGGACAGTCACTAACAGACCAGGCTACCACTGTCAAGCAAAAACAATCCACCTCTGTCAACTAGCAGAACTACTATCACTACTAAAACCAAGAACCACTACTCAACAAAAACCACTGACCATGCAATTAAAAAAATCACAAGAGTCAGACAAATACCCCCTCATTTTCCCTTATGAAGACAATGACTTCAATTCACTCACAGTCACTGTTCCAATGAGTGGCATTTTATCTAACTGCTCCATACTGCTTCAACATTGTCAAAAATCATTGAACATTGTACAACCATTTATGTTGTCCAACAATGAACATTGTCCAACATTGCAATGAATCACCACTATATTACAAGATCATCATTATACCAAGTAATCCACTCCGTGACATACCACTACTCAAAGCACCATATGTTGTTTGAAAGTCTTGACTCTCACTGAAAATCTTATTCATTTCCTCTTTGTGAAAATCCAGCAAGGCACAGTTAGCTACCATGAATTGGTCTAGGTCTAGAAGAGATCCAATTGGAATTGATTTTGTAGACAATGCTCTGTACTTCCCTACAAGATGATCTAATTGAGCTACTGTAGTTTGATCTAGCACTCCAACCTTAGAGAGTTCAATGTGTCCATTGAGAAACCTCATGAAGAGTGGATGTGAGCAGATGTGGTCTGCCTGAATAACATGCTTTGGATTTCCATGGAGGGTGTTGGGAGCACAAACACTCTCAACAACATTTTCATCTTGATCATTTTTTCTGCTTCTCTTTCTCTCTTCCCCCATTGAGAAATTGATGTGATCAGTACTGCTCCCACTTCCTCAATAGCCTCAGGAAGAGACCTCTCACCTATGAGAAGATGGAACCCTCCATGTCCATTGGTCCTTCAGTTAAGGTGTCAGAAACAGGTTTGGCAGCTCTTCATTTTTTTCTCATAATCTTGCAGAGATAGCAACTTATCCACATAATTGCATGGCTTTGCTTCTCCAAGAACCTTAGTCTCAGAGGCTACTGAATTTAGGAGATGGGTATTCAAATTATCCATGAAGGTTTTTTCAAACATTTGAAGAGACATTAAATGGTAGGCTTGGATGGTTGAACCAATGTCATTCTTATGAATTCCAATAGAAACTCTCATTAACATATGTTGAGGCCTCTCGACAACAACCCCATTGTCTTTCAAAAGATAAGACCTCTCAAGAGTTTTAAATTCAAAGTAATTATAATCAAAATCCCTGTCATAAATCATCTCACTGTCCAAATGAGCAGCATTGTTCATAATGATCTCATAAATATCATATGCAAACAAAGGAGCATCCAGGCTAGGCCACTGATTAACATGACCATGTATTTGCTTTATCATCTCAGAAAATGATTTTTTGGTATTTCTGTGAAGATAGGAAATAGTTATTCTAGTAGCCAGTTGGGAATAATTAGGATGGTTTGCAGTCATGGTATCTGATGTTTCAGCAGCCAATTCATCTAGCTGACTTGTGGTAACACCTTTGTAAACACTAGCACAGACCTTTTGGGCAACAAAGACAAGATCACAGTGCTGACACTATATCACTATCAATAGTCAAAAGCCACTAAAACATACAACACTGAGTACCATAACCTGCAACACTTGTTGGAAGAATGACAGCCAAGCGTTGCAAAAACACTAGCAAATGTATAATGTCAAAGACCACTGACACCCAAATCACTGAACATTAACACACTGTGCACTTTCATTAAGCAAATTTTCACCATTTTCCAAAGCACTGAACATTATTCACTAACCATTATGCAGCACAAATCATGAACTAATACATTCTTCCATTGAAACTAGTGCAATGAGTGTGTATCCTTCATATTCCACAGTACAACCCACATGACACTTCCAATCTATCAACATGTAAAAAAAATGGTGAAGATAAATATTTGAGCATACATCCATACTAATTTACCAACATTAGTAACCACTGTCAATGTGATATGATTCAAATCACTCATGAATCAGTGACAAGAAGTGCACTATAGATACTCCATGTAAGAAGAATCATTGAAAGAAAATAGAGAAAACGTTATCCAAGATCCATAACTTGACTTTTAGAATTGATCACTTGATGTCACTTCAATCCATTGTTCAATATACTCACCATCACTGTAGAACATCATGATTAGAAGCAGTAGACATAGTAACTGCATTGAGAAAGCAATTGCCATAAGAAATACTCAAGATCACTGTGATTGCAACATCATTGTTACACGGTTTATGTTCATTTGCAAGGCAATGTTCATATCCATTTGTAGAACACTATTCTCATTTTGAATCTATTCTCATGTTTAATTCAAGATCATTTTCTTTGAAGCCCTTAAAATTATAGACTTAGAGAATAATGTGTACACCCTGACCAAAGTCATTGAACCTTGTCATCACACATTCTTGTTGTGACTATTCCTCCATATTGACATAAGTGAAAAGATTTTATTTTTCAAAGCTTGATCAACCAAGATTTTACTGTCCATGTGTGAATCAAATATGAATAATAATTGAGCTTGGGCAGTCTGCCTTGAACAGAAATTTGACTCCTTTGACATGAAAGAGAGCACCATCATAAGCAAATTTTTGGTTACAAGTATTTCAACACTAATTTGTACTTTGTTAGAATCTTACAACACATTTTCTTCAAACTAGTATCCAAGAATCATAGATTTAAACTTGAATGGAACAAAATACAAGACAAGAATTTCAAAAGTAAGGAAGACTCATGTGCACACTCCATTTTGCATCTGCAAGAATTCACTTGATTGCAACAAGTCATGAACATATTCTCCTCATAGACTGTCATGAACACAAACTGATAACATTGTGATGACAGTAAGCTATTGACTCCTGAAATCTACCAAAGCATTAAACTAAAAGTACATTTTAAAACAAGAGAAGAGCATGTGAAGATACTGATCCATACATCACTATCTTCAAGCAACATTTCTCAAACTGTTACCAAGCAACTTGTAAGACCATCACATGAATTTGGAGCATTCCATAATACTTATGAGTATTTTCTCTATACTTTGGCAATATAGACAGGCCCTTTGAAATGAGCAATATGTTTATTCTCCATGATTGTCCTTTGAGGTCTCCTGCCATTTCTCTATTAGGATTTCTTTGAAATTTAACATTGTCATATTCCTCTATAGGCACAAACTTTAAAACCAAGAACACTGTCCAATAGTTTGACTGTACCAACTAGACCTTGAGTCATCAACCCTGCTTTCACTTGAAAGATCAACAAAAAACTTGTAATGAAACACTCCTTTACTTTCTTCTTGAGGGGACCTCTTTTCTATCAACTAAGGGGGTTTGTATAATACAAGGAAAAAAAACAACTCCCCCTCAATTTATGCTATTCTTTATGCAGCTAAGGATATCTCTTGTGTAGTATGCACAAGATTGAGTTCTTTTTCTTGTTTCCTTCTCCACACTTTCTTAATGCTTGGCTTCTTGTGATGATTTCTACAAAATATTGCTTTATATCCAACCTCATAACAACTATAGCAAATAACTTTGCTTCTACCATTTAACCATTCATGAGAGTTTTTAGTACATCCCATTTTCCTTATGTGCATCCAACAGTTCATTGCCCTATGACCAAACTCATAGCATGAATAACAATAACCATGAAAAGAATTATCAAACCTAGACTTTTGATGTTGACTTGAATGAAGAGATCTTCTAAACTTGTTCCCATTGACTTGTGCAGGTGCAACTTCTTTTGTCTTCTTCTTGTCTTCAGCATTAGGAGCAGTAGAATGATAGTTTAAATCTATCTTCTTCCTTGGAGTTTTTCTGACATTAGAACATTTCCCTTCTTCAAACCTTAATCTAGTAGTATCCTTATGATAATTTTGCTTGCTTAACATCTCAAATAAGCATTCAGTGCTCTTTCCAACTTGAAGTGTCTTATGCAGCTTGGAAGAAGCTTTTCCTAATTCACTTTTCAAAAAAACTATCTTTGATTCATACTTTTCACAATCAGTCAATTTTTCCTTAAGTTGTTTATTGGATTCTTCTATTTTCTTTCCTTTTGCAACTTGAACCTTCAAATCTATTATCAATTTCTCTACTTATTGAAGAGCTGAAAGTGTCTTAACTTTAGACTCTTTTTCTTCTTGAAGCTGCAACCTTAGTTTTTGATTCTCCACTCCGAGTTTCTCAATCTTATCAAGACCACAAGCAAGTTCACCTTCAATATGAAATTCACATTCATTTTCATCTAACTCTTGTTCATAATCCCTCATAGAGCAGTCTTCTTCTTTATCAACAAAAGCATCTTTACTTTCAGATGTCTCACATCTTGTATCAATTTGCAAGGATTTCTTTTTCAGCAACTCATCACTTTCATACATATAAATTAGTTTGTCCTAAATCTCCTTTGCATCTTTACAATACATAACTTTAGTGATAATTTCATTTGGAAAACCACTAAAGATAGCATCCATGGCTCTAGCATTGAATTCAAGAGCCTTCTTCTCATCAATAGTAGAGGAAGATGTTGAAGAAACTAAATAACCTTAGTCTACTGCTATCCACACATCAAAACCTAAGGAAGATAAATAAGTCTCCATCCTTAGTTTCCAAAGAATAAAATTGGTTCCTTGAAATTGAGGTGCTCTAGGTATAGGATACATTTTCATTTGTGAATCATTGTTTGTAACTGCTTCTCCATCATTCTCTATATTTGGTTCAAGTAGCATTTGTTGTTTAGTACTCTGCTAAGCATTCCTTTTTCCTTTATTTCTTTTGCTTTTTTCCATTGTACTCCACCACCATAATCAACCCAAGTTGATCAAACTTTTGTAGGGAACCCTGCTGCTCTAATACCACTTGTTGGAATACTAGACCACTGAGAGGAAGGGGGTGAATCAATGGCCAAATTAAAATCAATCTCATAAACTAATCTCACTTGAAAAAACAAAGATATTTTATTTCATGAAAGACATTAAGATGTGCAATTTGCAATTTCACATAAGAATTTGAAGTACTTAATCATATAAAAAACAACACATCATCAAGATAAAAGAGAAACCAAATTTATGAGTGGAAAAACCCTGAAAAGGGTGAAAAAACCACTCTCAATAAAAGCTTTATTGGGCCTCACTAGCCAAAACTTTGCTAAATACAAATTGTGTGTCTCACTGACAACACAACAAACCTCACTCGCTATCTCACAATATGTCTCACTAACAAATCTCCAATACTGATTACATTTAGTGAGCACCAACCCACCGAGAGCACCAACTCCAAAAACACCAAAGCACCAACTCCAGACTTTAAATACAAGGAAAAGTAGAATACAGGGGGTTACCCTATTTCACTACAAATCTCTGCACAATTAAAACTTCACCATATATTTTTCACTTACTACAGCCTTTTAACATCAATCTGGTAAAACATACAACTCTGTATTCTTTCATATCATCATAATGTCATCATACTTAGATTTAATCTCACACTTACCATTCATAGATCAAACAGAGCATCATATACACAATCTGACTGAAAAGGTTAGAGTCATCTTTGTCAACTCTGCTTGTCATGCTTTAATCAAGAAACATCATCCCACACTCATCAACTTCAATCCACCTTCAAATCAGAGCACTTCATACATTGAATACAAAAGAACTTCTCAAAAACAACTCTCTGTCATATAACCATCAAGAGACTAAATAAAAATCATACTCACCAAGTCCTTTCAATATTATAATATGAGTTTTGATCATCTCACACTTCTTCAATCATTTGTCCAACATAATACATTGATTCACATGAAAGATTCATTGCATCAAATACTAAAAACAATTTAAGACATCTCAATCACATACACTGTACAATCTTCATCTTCTCAATGTACCTTTTGTCTTCATATGCACTGACCAATCTGCATTTTCTTACTGTCCATTCTTCCTACATTCAATACATTGAAGATCCAATACATTCAAATCTTTTCATTCTGTTGTTCAAGTCTCTCTATCTGTGCATTATTCTAACAACCACTCATTATCAAGATCTTCAATATACTCATCGAGAACTAATACGGCCACCAAAAAACACTCAACAAGGTAATGTAGATTTCAATATTTCATGAAGTCCAAAACTACAGACATACTGCTGTCGCACACTTTTCCATATAAGAACCTCTCACCGTGCTCTTCCATCTATTCCACTCTTCCACGTCAGAATCTCAAAAAGCTTTTCAAAAACTTGAATAATAAACTTCAGCTTTTTTTGGCGCCATCAGAATAAACACTAATATGTTCATATTCACATAACTGCAAACCAAAAAATGAACCAATGATTGTTAAACTTCTCAATACTCATCAAAATAAAGCATTGTGAAGTAGCCATTGCAGATTTGAATAGAAACCATAGATCTTCAAAACTCACCCTTATACAAATTAAATCTTAACCCTTGATCTTTGTATAAGCAAAGAAATATGAGTTTGCAACCTGTTCACACGGTGTCATCCAAGAGTAGGGACCGGTCATTAATGTAACTGCAACCCTTAATGAGTCACTTAAGTAACTTTGAACCGGTCATTATAAGTCAACTTCAAATATATAAAAAGAAACTTTAATATACACTTTGCACAAAGACTATTATTTAGGGCTTTAAAAACAAACATGCTACCTAAGGATTAAACCCTAAACCATGTAAAACTCTTAATGCTAAATACTATGCCCCTTGATCAACCAACTAAACTTGCACCTGATGAACTCCGTTGATTAACACATACTCTTGATGCTAAATGTTGCGCCGGTGAAGAACAAATAGCACTTATGCATCAACACCAATATAAACCATTTGTGCACCAACAATGAATCGACACCTAATGAACTTGTGCACCAATCACCTTGAAAATTGTGTCATAATGTTGACAAGAACCTCTTCCACCATCATCAATTTTAGTACCAACTTTTGCATCAATAAATGAACTACATCATGAACTATGTAATGAATGGCATATGTCCTGATTAACAAAAATTTGACATGAACAAGTACAAAACACCCTTGGCATACATAACATCATACTCTATCAAAATTTGACATCAATGAAAAACTACATGCCACTGCCAACAAACTCCCCCTTTGGCATTGATGTCAACATACAAAACTTTGCACCCTTTTGCTCCATCACCAAGCAATCACAGCAAATGTAAAACATTAGTTGTTCTCCCCCTTTGAAAACAATAACAAAGGGCCTTTGAATGCAAAAAATTCACTCCCCCTGTGAAGACAAAGTTATTACACACTATGCCTTCCTTAAAAGTGAGATCATAGTGGTATAGATGATGAAAATTCAAAACCACTAACTAGGACAGTCACTAACAGACCAGGCTACCACTATCAAGCAAAAACAGTCCACCTCTATCAACTAGTAGAACTACTATCACTACTAAAACTATGAATCACTGCTCAACAAAAACCACTGAGCATGGAATTAAAAAAATCACAAGAGTCAGACAAATACCCCCTCATTTTCCCTTATGAAGACAGTGACTTCAATTCACTCATAGTCACTATTCCAATGAGTATCATTTTATCTAATTGCTCCATATTGCTTCAACATTGTCAAACATCATTGAACATTGTCCAACCATAGGCATTGCCCAACCATTTATGTTGTCCAACAATGAACATTGTCCAACATTGTCCAAGATTATAATGAATCACCACCATATTGCAAGATCATCATTATACCAAGTAATCCACTCCATGACATACCACTGCTCAAAGCACCATATGTTGTCTAAAAGTCTTGACTCTCACTGAAAATCTTATTCATTTCCTCTTTGTGAAAATCCAGCAAGGCACAGTTAGCTACCATGAATTGGTCCAGGTCTAAGAAAGATCCAATTGGAATTGATTTTGTAGACAATGCTCTATATTTCCCTACAAGATGATCTAATTGAGCTACTGCAATTTGATCTAGCACTCCAACCTTAGAGCATTCAATGCGTCTAGTGAGAAACCTCATGAAGAGTGGATGTGAGCAGATGTGGTCTGCCTAAATAACATGCTTTGGATTTCCATGGAGGGTGTTGGGAGCACAAGCACTCTCAACAACATTTTCATCTTGATCATTATTTTTGCTTCTCTTTCTCTCTTCCCCCATTGAGAAATTGAGGTGATCAGTATTGCTCCCACTTCCTCAACAGCCTCAGGAGGAGAACTCTCACCTATGAGAAGATGGAACCCTCCATGTCCACTGGTTCTGCAGTTTAGGTGCCAAAAACAGGTTTGGAAGCTCTTCATTGTTTTTTCATAATCTTGCAGAGATAGCAACTTATCCACATAATTACGTGGCTTTGCTTCTCCAAGAACCTTAGTCTCAGAGGCTATTGAATTTAAGAGATGGTTCTTCAAATTAGCCATGAAGGTTTTTTCAAACATTTGAAGAGACATTAAATGGTATGCTTGGATGGCTGAATCAATGTCATTCTTATGAATTCCAACATAAAATCTCAGTAACATATGCTGAGGCCTCTCAACAACAACCTCATTGTCTTTCAAAAGATAAGACCTCTCAAGAGTTTTAAATTCAAAGTAATTATAATCAAAATCCCTATCATAAATGATCTCACTGTCAAAATGAGCAGCATTCTTCATAATGATCTCATAAATATCATCTGCAATCAAAGGAGCATCCAGGCCAGGCCACTGATTAACATGGCCATGCATTTTCTTTATCATCTTAGAAAATGATTTTTTGGTATTTCTGTGAAGATTGGAAACAGTTATTCTAGTAGCCAGTTGGGCATAATCAAGATGGTTTGCAGTCATGGCAGCTACAGTTTCAGCAGCCAATTCATCTAGCTGACTTGTGGTAACACCTTTGTAAACACTAGCATAGACCTTTTGGGCAACCAAGACAAGATCACATCGCTGACACTATATCACTGTCAATAGTCAAAATCCACTAAAACATACAACACTGAGTACCATAACCTACAACACTTGTTGGAAGAATGACAGCCAAGCATTGCAAAAACACTAGCAAATGTATATTGTCAAAGACCACTGACACCTAAATCACTGAACATTAACACACTGTGCACTTTCTTTAAGCAAATGTTCACCACTATCCAAAGCAATGTACATTATTCACTAACCATTATGCAGCACAAATCATGAACTAATACATTCTTCCATTGAAACTAGTGCAATGAGTGTGTCTCCTTCATATTCCACAGTACAACCCACATGACACTGCCAGTCTATTAGCATGTAAAAAAAATGGTGAAGATAAATATTTGAGCATACAAAGAGCATACATCCATACTAATTTACTGACATTAGTAACCACTGTCAATGTGATATAATGGAGATCACTCATGAATCAGTGACAAGAAGTGCACTATAGATTTTCCTTATAAGAAGAATCATTGAAAGAAAACAGAGAAAACATTATCCAAGATCCATAACTTGACTTTTAGAATTGATCACTTGATGTCACTTCAATCGATTGTCCAATATACACACCATCACTATACAACATCATGATTAGAAGTAGTAGACATAGTAACTACATTGAGAAAGCAAATGCCATAAGAAATACTCAAGATCACTGTGATTGCAACATCACTGTTATGATGTTTATGTTCATTTTTAGGGCAATGTTCATATCCATTTGTAGAACACAGTTCTTATTTTGAACTATTCTCATGTTTAAGTAAAGTTCATTTGCTTTGAAGCCCTTAAAATTCTAGACTTATAGAATAATGTGTACACCCCGACCAAAGTCATTGAACCTTGTCTTCACACATTCTTGTTGAGACTATTCTTCCATATTGCCATAAGTGAAAATATTTTACTGTCCAAAGCTTGATCAACCAAGATTTTATTGTCCATGTGTGAATCAAATATGAATAATAACTAAGTTTGGGCAGTCTGCCTTGAAAAAAAATTTAATTTTCCATTTTGCCTCCTTTGACATGAAAGAGAGCACCATCATAAGCAAAATTTTGGTTACAAGCATTTCAACACTGATTTGTACTTTGTTAGAATCTTACAACACATTTTCTTCAAACTAGTATCCAAGAATCATAGATTTAAACTTGAATGGAACAACATATAAGACAATCATTTCAAAGTAAGGAAGACTCATGTGCACACTCCATTTTGCATCTAGAAGAATTCACTGCATTGCAACAAGTCATGAACATATTCTCCTCATAGACTGTCATGAACACAAACTAATTACATTGTGATGACAATAAGCTATTTAATCCTAAAACCCACCAAAGCATTAAACTGAAAGTACATTTTAAAACAAGAGAAGAGCATGTGAGGATACCGATCCATACATCACTGTCTTCAACTAACATTTCTCAAACTTTTACCAAGCAACTTGTAAGAACATCACATGAATTTGGAGCATTCCATAATACTTATGAGTATTTTCTTGATATGTTGACAATATAGACAAGCCATTTGAAATAAGCAATATGTTTATTCTCCATGATTGTCCTTTAAGGTCTCCTGCCATTTCTCTATTAAGATTTCTTTGAAATTTAACATTGTCATATTCCTCTATAGGCACAAACCTTCAAACCAAGAACACTATCCCCTAGTTTGACTGTACCAACTTAGACCTTTAGTCATCAACCCTGCTGCCACTTGAAAGATCAACAAAAAACTTGTAATGAAATACTCCTTTACTTTCTTCTTGATGAGACCTTTTTGCTATCAACTAAGGGGGTTTGTATAGTACAATAAGGAAAAAAAATAACCCCCCCTCAATTTATGCTATTCTTTATGCAGCTAAGGATATCTCCTGTACAACATGCACAAGATTGAGTTCTTCTTTTTCTTGTTTCCTTCTCCACACTTTCTTAATGCTTGGCTTCTTGTGATGATTTATACAAAACATTGATTTATGTCCAACCTCATAACAACTATATCAAATAACTTTGTTTCTACCATTTAACCATTCATGAGAGTTTTTAGTACATCCAATTTTCCTTGCATCCATCCAACAGTTCATTGCCCTATGACCAAAATCATAGCATGAATAACAATAACCATGAAAATAATTATCAAAACTAGACTTTTGATGCTAACTTGAATGAAGAGATCTTCTAAACTTGTTCCCATTGACTTGTGCATGTGCAACTTCTTTTGTCTTCTTTTTGTCTTCAGCATTAGGAGCAGTAGAATGATAGTTTAAATCTATCTTCTTCCTTGGAGTTTTTCTAACATTAGAACATTGCCCTTCTTCAAAACCTAATCCAGTAGTATCCTTATGATGCTTTTTCTTTCTTAACATCTCAAATAAACATTCAGTGCCCTTTCCAAATTGAAGTGTCTTATGCAGCTTGGAAGAAGCTTTTCCTAATTCACTTTTCAAAGAAACGATCTTTGATTTGTACTTTTCATAATCAGTCATTTTTTCATTAAGTTGTTTATTGACTTCTTCTATTTTCTTTCCTTCTGCAACCTGAACCTTCAAATCTATTATCAATTTATCTACTTCTTGAAGGGCAGAAAGTGTCTTAACTTTAGACTCTTTTTCTTCTTGAAGCTGCAACCTTAGTCTTTGATTCTCCACTCTGAGTTTCTCAAACTCATCAAGAGCACAAGTAAGTTCACCTTCAAGATCAAATTCACATTCATTTTCATCTAACTCTTATTCATAATCTCTCACAAAGAAGTCTTCTTCTTTATCAAGAAAAAAATCTTCACTTTCAGATGTATCACATCTTGTATCAATTTGCAAGGATGTCTTTTTCAGCAACTCATCGCTTTCATACATATAAATCATTTTGTCCCAAATCTCCTTTGCATCTTTACAATACATAACTTTAGTGATAATTTCATTTGGAAAACCACTAAAGATAACATCCATGGCTCTAGCATTAAATTCAAGAGCCTTCTTCTCATCAACAGTAGTGTTGAAGAAACTGAATAACCTTAGTCTACAACTATCCACACATCAAAACCTAATGAAGATAAATAAGTTCCATCCTTAGTTTCCAAAGAATAAAATTGGTTCCTTCAAACTGAGGTGCTCTAGGTATAGGATACATTTTCATTTGTGAATCATTGTTTTTAATTGCTTCTCCATCATTCTCTATATTTGGTTCAAGTAGCATTTGTTGTTTAGTACTCTGCTGAGCATTCCTTTTTCCTTTATTTCTTTTTCTTTTTGCCATTGTACTCCACCACCAAGATCAACCCAAGTTGATTAAACTTTGTAGGGAACCCTGTTGGTTTGATACCACTTGTTGGAGTACTAGACCACTGAGAGGGGGGGAGGGGGTGAATCAGTGGCCAAATTAAAATCAATCTCATAAACTAATCTCACTTTATAAACCAAAGATACTGTAAGCTGTGCAATTTGCAATATCACATAAGAATCTGAAGTACCGAATCATGTAAAAGACATCACATCATCAAGATAAAAGAGAGACCAAATTTATGAGTGGAAAAACCCTGAAAAGGGTGAAAAAATCACTCTCAAAAAAATATTTATTGGGCCTCACTAGCCAAAACTTTGTCGAATAAAAATTGTGTGTCTCACTGACAACACAACAAACCTCACCGGCTATCTCACAATATGTCTCACTGACAAATCTCTAATCCTTATTACATTTAGTGAGCACCAACCCACTAAGAGTACCAAATCTCCTTCGAAGCACCAACTCTGAAAACACCAAAGCACCAACTACAGTGGCTAAAGCACCAACTCCATACTTTAAATACAAGGAAAAGTATAATATAGGGGATTACCCTGTTTCACTACAAATCTCTGCACAATTAAAACTTCACCATAGATTTTTCACTTACTACAGCCTTTTAACATCAATCTGGTAAAACATACAGCTCTGTATTCTTGCATATCATCATAATGTCATCATACTCAGATTTAACCTCACACTTACCATTCATAGATCAAACAGAGCATCATATACACAATATAATTGAAAAGGTTATAGTCATCTTTGCCATCTCTATTTGTCATGCTTTAATCAAGAAACATCATCCCACACTCATCAAGTTCAATCCACCTTCAAATTAGAGCACTTCATACATTGAATACAAAAGAACTTCTCAAAAACCACTCTCTGTCATATAACCATCAAGAGACTGAATAAAAATCATACTCACCAAGTCCTTTCAATATTATAATATGAGTTTTGACCATCTCACACTTCTTCAATCATTTGTCCAACATAATACATTGATTCACATGAAAGATTCTTTGCATCAAATACTAAAAACAATTTAAGACATCTCAATCACATACACTGTACAATCTTCATCTTCTCAATGTACCTTTTGTCTTCATATGCACTGACCAATCTGCATTTTCTTACTATCCATTCTTCCTACATTCAATACATTTAAGATCCACTACATTCAAATCTTTTTATTTTGTTGTTCAAGTCTCTCTATCTATGCATTATTCTAACAACCACTCATTACTAAGATCTTCAATATACTCATCTAGATCTAATACTACTATAGACATGCAAAATTAGCATTATGCATTCATCAAGTAAACCAGGCTTCACATGCATCCACTCATTTAATTAATCAAGTTCACCTTCAACCATTCATCAGATAAATTAAACTCATTAAGTTCATTCCTAAGGTTGTTCCTTTTAATCAAATAAATAAAAAATTCATTTAATTAAATCGAAATGCATATTCCATCCTTTTCTGAATTAAATAAATCAAATATTTAAGTCATAAAAGTCAAAATCATCTAATCATCATCCTAGCTAATTAATCTTGATTAAATCTAATCTAATGCATGTCACATCCTCTAGATAATCCCACTTGCACAAATAAATCAATTTATTGATTTATTAAATCCAACATTTTCCATCAACATGGCATTTTTGAGGAATATTCCATCAAGTTTGAATTCAAAGACAAGTGGACATGTACACCCAACAAAGCATTTATGAGCTCTTACATGTCCCCTTGCACAAGTCAAACTTAGCATTTACTCTCAAATTCAAATTCGAATTTCCCCCTCTTGGGCACATTTCCCAAATCTTGCACATCCCTCAACCTATGACAAGATGACAAGTGGCCTCTTTTCATTGGCTTGTTCTTTATCCCACATTCATCCATTTGGCCATTCTCTCATCAAAAGAATCTACAAATAGAGGCTTCATTTCTTAATCAAATCCTCCACAATCTCCACATCTTGATCTACATCTACATGCAAGGCTACTCTCTTCAATTGAGAGCTAATCTTTCCCATTCATCATCTTGATCATCAACATATCATTTTCATATCATGGAGCTTAAGCAAGGGTTGGGAAAGGGTTATTTTTAACAATAGTACCAATCCAATATGAAATAGGGTTTATTTCATGTTTTATATGCTTTAGTTTATCTTGTAAATTTGTTTGCATTTAGAAACATGATTTATTATTTCATATGGATGCATGATTATTAGTTTGGTTTTAAAATACTAACCATTTGCATATTTTCACCATCCACACATTTGGCGCTAGAAGGTAATGTAGATTTCAATATTTCATGAAGTCCAAAACTACAGACATACTATTGTCACACACTTTTCCATAGAAGAACCTCTCACCGTGCTCTTCCATCTATTCCACTCTTCCACGTTAGAATCTCAAAAAGCTTTTCAAAAACTTGAATAATAAACTTCAGCTTTTTTGGTGCCATCAGAATAAACACTAATCTGTTCATATTCACATAACTGGAAACCAAAAACTAAACCAATGATCATTAGACTTCTCAATACCCGTCAAAATAAAGCATTGTGAAGTAGTTCTTGCCAGATTTGAATAGAAACCATAGATATTCAAAACCCACCATTATACAAATTAAATCTTAACCCTTGATCTTTGTATAAGCAAAGAAATGAGTTTTCAACCTGTTCACACGGTGTCATCCAAGAGTAGGGACCGGTCATTAATGTAACTGTAACCCTTAATGAGTCACTTAAGTAACTTTAACCGGTGATTATAAGTCAACTTCAAAATATATAAAAAACAACTTTAATATACACTTTGCACAAAGACTATTATTTAGGGTTTTAAAAACAAACATGCTACCCAAGGATTAAACCCTAAACCATTTCCAACTCTTAATGCTAAATATTGTGCCCCTTGATCAACCAACTAAACTTCCACCTAATGGACTATGTTGATTAACATATACTCTTGATGCTAAATGTTGTGTCAGTGAAGAACAAATAGAACTTATGCATCAACACCAATATAAACCATTTGTGCACCAACAATGAATCGACGCCTAATGAACTTGTGCACCAATCATCTTGAAAATTTGTGTCATAATGTTGACAAGAACCTCTTCCACCATCATCAATTTTAGTACCAAATTTTGCATCAATAAATGAACTACATCATGAACTATGTAATGAATGGTATATGTCATGATTAACAAACCTTTGACATGAAAAAGTACCAAATAGCCTTGGCATCTCAACATAACATCAAACTCCATCAACCTTTGACATCAATGACAAACTACATGCCACTACCAACAATGTACATGTAATAATTTTGCCAAAAGTTGAAGCAACCTACAAACTATAATGATGATGTAAGATTCAACCCACTATGTTAGCAATTAATAAAAAAGTTGGTCCAATCTTCTTCATAAGGTAAATTACCCAAGACAATTCACTCTTAAAGTAAATGACTTGTAAAATATGATAAAATGATAAGGATGATACAATGGAAAAACATGTAGAACAACATTCATTTTGTATGAATATTTCAACAACAAAATAATTATCAATGATCCATGAACATAAATCTAAATTGATAGCAATACGTTAGCAAAGCTACTATCAGTGCACAATGCTACAAGAAACTAGGAAAAACTCTAAATCTCATCCATACAATATAAGCCACAAACAAAGACTCACAACTTACAATTATTCAGGAGAGATTTTGTACATAAATTATTATATATTGAATTTTGTGCATAAGTTCCTATGATGGCTATGGTGATCAAAAGTGCCAATTGCTAGTACTACTTACAAAAATCCAATTTCAATTATGCTCTGATGGATGCACATATCCTATTCCATAGCTTTAATTTAAGTATAGGAAAGGAAGATTTTTAATTTTTATAACCCGAGGTGTCTCTGCATCTTAGCCCAATGTCCTTGAGTGGTCTATCCCAAGATCAACTAAAAGGTGTACTCTTGGAGTGGGGCAAGCCGAGGTGAGACTAATCCATGGGGATGTACCAAACCGCCTGAGCCAAATGCATCAAGTAAAGATCGGGCCTCAAAGTCGAACCCAAGACCTTGGGGAGCAAACCCAAGACTCAAGCCAACTCTGCTACCTATGTAGGCTTAGGCAAGGAAGATGTTATGAAAGGTTGAGGAGTGTAGATTTACACCATTATTTTTTTTTTCTTTAATGTTTATATGGCCTTTTTTGCAAATTCATTTTGAATATATTCTACAATCATGGCATTCCATTTGTGAGACATTTTGTGAAACAATTGGTGTACCTTACATTTCACTTGCATGTCTACTTGGGAAATGTAACAAAATTTGACAAATATGCCCCTTATATTATGCTCTGATGGATGTCTTTACTTTGTTCCAAATCTCCCATTTTATGCATAAACTATGAGGATGCTAGAAAAAGTTGTAGAGCCTAGTTTTACACCTATAATTTCATTTAATTGAAAGTTTCTAAATCTTTTTCAACAAATCCATTTTGTATGTATCTTATAATTATTGCATTTTGTAATAATTTTACTTAAAAATCCTTAAAAATTCATTAAAAAAAATAAAATTTGAAAGAGGCAGATTCAATCTAAAGAGCTTAAAAATCATACAGAATACAAGACAAAACACATTTTTGTATAATCAATCAAGCTTTCAACCATGTCAATTTCCTTAAGATTGAACCATTTAATTATAAAGTCAGGTATTGCCTATTTAATGCAATAAAAGTGTTGCTCCATTGTTATAATACATCTAATATGCTTCAAAATTGTTTCTACAAAATGAAAGGTGAGTACTAGCTATTTCTAGAAGAGAAGATATGGGAATAGGATGTCATATACAAATTTGTTCCAAAGTCCAATAAAAATTGCTTATCAATATTCAATGGTCAAGAATAATCCTTTCATATGAAACAAACATCAAGTTGAATTGTAGCCCTCCCTCAAATAAATGATAAAAGCATATGACTCCTTTATCTTGCTTGCATTCCCCAATCTTCTCAAGTGGTATCTAATTTGTATAGCAACTGGAATATCGTGTAACCACAAAATGTTCTTTGTACCAGGGATTTCTCTAGAAAGTAAAATAGTAAGCATATAATTAGGGTACCATACCAAAAGGGGCATCAAGAATCTTTGGTCTTCTAAAGATTTTCCAATAATTGGTGCCTCAACAATTCACACGAGTCTACGTCCATGCCTTTCTTCACCATCTCATAGACAGTGTTAATCGTGGTGGCAAAAATAGAGTTTTCTTTGTTTTGTAAAAAATTATTATATCCTATCATCATAGATGCATACTTTACTACCGGATCTGTTGGCCCATAGTTGTCATTGCACCAAAAGATCAACCTGTTAATGCCTAATACAACTGCCAGAGTTAATGGATCCACAGGAGGCGGTTAGTCCATGTCATGAATCCCAAGGGGAGCGTTGACCATTTGCCAACAAACTCCCCCTTAGCGTTACCTAATGGGATTCAAACCTAGCACCTTTGGCTCTGATACCAATTGTTGGCCCACAATTTATGATGCACCAAAAGATCAACCTGTTAATGCCCGATACAAGTGCCAGAGTTAATGGATCCATGGGAGGCAGTTATTCCATGTCATGAATCTCGAGGGGAGCACTGACCATATGCCAACATGATCTTCTATATCTTTTACTATGCACATTTATCAAATTTGGCACCAGTTAACTTCATTACCACTTCATTCTTTACAGATTTGAGAGTCAAAACTGGTTTGGTGGAGCATAACCCTATCACAACCCTAATGGATTCCTTGTTGATCATGTGTGGCAGGTCTAGCCACATGAATATGTCATGAATTCTTCTCAACACGTATCTAACCCATTCATCCACATACCAAAATATAGGAAAGTTGTTCCACACATCTAATTTATTTTTGACCAAATTGACATACTCTAGTTTCACTTCAAAATCATCACCAGTTAACTTGTCTACCCAAAATTCTCCCAACTTTGAATGATTGTATTCTTCCAACTTTGTGTGTTCATATAAATTCTCACATCCTCAATATGTAATACACCATAAAGAACATGCAAAAACATGCCTTCTAGATCCGTCACCCTTGATTTATTGGGGTGCTTCTTAAACTTAGGTCTAGGTTGGTCCACGACTTTAAGTAATTGAGGTGTCAACATTTTGAACAACTTTTGAAACAAGGAATAAGCGAGAAACTATAAATACCTTTGAATCATTGTTGGTTAGGGCTTTGTGTGACACTTTGGAAACACTTCACTTCGCCTCTGCTAGAGCTCCACTTTTCAAGAATTCAATCACACATGAACTTTTCATATGTGAAACCACTTATAAACATTTTTTGGATGACCTAAAAGGAATTGATTGCATTGATTTGAAGTTAGGTCAAAAATATATCAAACCCTATTTGTATCATCACTGTCACCTTAAATCTCTCCACAAATTTCTACATAAAAAGATTTTTCACTACAGATTTCACCAATAGATTGAGCATATCAAACCACACCTTGTATCAACGTGTTGAAGGCATCAACACCATATCTTTAGTAGGGGCTTGAAGATCTTCTATTAAAACTCCCCCTAAGCCAAAGCTCTCCATCTAGTTTCTAGAGGAAACATCTGCACCAGAGGCTAGCACATACTTATTCTTCACCTCATTCTCTTCTTTCTTTTTCCAAATCTTGTTTATTTCCTTCTTTATCTCTATCGGATCCACATTCTATACCGAATCATCCTTCTTTTGTGAAATAGAGGGTTTCACATTCTTGCTTTTGCAAAACTTAGCTATGTATCTTGGTTTGTTGCATTTGTAACAAGTGACACATTTTTGAACAAGATCACTTCTAGCTTTTGTAGATTTGCACTCATTATCCTTATTCTCAAATCCATTGCATGTATAACAGTAGCCATTGAAATATTGAAATATCATGCCATTATTGTAAATACTCATCATCTGATTTATGCATTCACTAGCTCTATGACCAAATCTATTACATGTAAAGCATTGAACAAGAAATGATTGAACATTCTGACTCTTTCTCCTTCTACAATATGTTACTTTATATCCAAACTTATTGTAGGAGTAACAATAACCATTAAAAGATGGGTACCTTTGTGCATTTGGTTGTCTGATAGGAGGCCTTTTGAATTCTTTATTTTGGTTCTAGACCTATTTAGCATTGTTCTTCTTGTATTCTTGTTTTTAGCATTGCTCGAAGTCTGATTTTCCTTTGAACTCTCTCCTTTCTCAAACCCTAATCTTTCATTGTCTTTAGAGGCCTTTTGTCCAGTAATCATCAAGTATTGTGGAACTCTTCTTGAAATTTTCTTCTTGATTCTTTGCTTTCTCTAGATCTAATCTCAAGGTCACAATCACTTGTTCAAGCTTTGAATATTCTTCAAACTTACCTTTCAGTTTGACATTCAGGTAGTCTTCAACTTGTTTTCTTTCTTCAACTCGCACTTTCAAATTGGTGATAGTCTCATTTGATAGCTTGAGCCACTCATTTGTTTATTTGACTCTTTCTATAGCCTTCTTGAGTTTCTCTCTCAACTTCTTAATGCATTCATCTACATCACTAAGATACTTTTTCAGATCTCTATTCTCAACATCTACTTTATCCAGATCATCAAGAGCTGACTTAATTTCTCCTTCCATATCAACTTCACAATCTTCTTCAGTAAACCCTCCAGGGATAATCTCTTTTGGAGGAAAATTATACTTCCTTGTAGCCATGTTTTCAACCTCCAAGATCTACCTCAACGATCAATCCAATCAAAGGAACCGAGCTCTTATACCAATTTTTGAACTCCTGAAATACTAAAAGGGGGGTTAATCAATATTCACTGAAATTCATTTAGTTCATCAACTTTGAACATTTATTCAATGCATAACATTAAACTTGCAGTAATAGAAAGGAACATGGAAAGCATGCATCACATTGAAGAGCACCAAAATGCCAGATTTTATGTGGAAAACCCAAAAAGGGAAAAACCATGGTGAGGATTAGCTCACAATATGTTATAACTGGTTATAAGATATTACAGAATGGCTCACTGCCAAGTGGAACCATTGTCCAAAGGACTCACTATCTAGAATAGAAGAAATGACTCACTACTAGGATAGAAAAGAGAGTGGCTTATTGCTAGAGATCAAACTGATACAATGCATCTACAATATGTTAGAGATAGTTCTAATTAAGCCCCATAAACTGAATTAACACACTTCATGCTTCACAACTATCATACTATGCTCTATCACATTACATTTGCATCACACCCTGTCGCTTTCACATCAGTACATTCACTCTACTACTTTCATACATACAACATCAAAATGATCTTACATTTATATGCATTACATCCGCAAACACTTACAACATCAATTAGGTCAGCCTAATTATATGTCTCGTGCAATACCTCAATCTTTCAGCCCAAAACTTAACCACACACGCCTCACAAAATAAACCAAAATATGTGACACATCAAAATAGGTTGGTATGACCTATAATTACTCTCATAAGTCTGATCCATACATCCTTTAATTCCACATGGCCTAAAATCCTTTAGGCTGGCACCATTGGTGAAGTAACAATAGAATGAGCCAATTGTTCATTCACAACTTGAAACATTGACTTCCAAAATACTTGCCACTTGGATCATACATAGTTCTAACACTCGTAAAAACATCCTCAAAACCACATAGCATAAAAATCATCTGTGGTGGAATGTGGAGCATTCCAATTAGGTACTGTAATTATAACTCTTCCATATCTAGAGTGATGCACTATCAACTCTAAATTCAATTGCAGAGGACTTCAAGGCTTGAAACGTTGGATTTAGATTCCTCCAACATGCACCAAAATTACCTTAAAACCACATGACAAGATTCTTCATGGCAGAGCAATTCGGACCACAAAACCACAAAACAAGTTCTTTGAACACTTAAAAGCTATATTCTAGACATCAGGCAATTTATCCAACACATTTGATCTGCTTCAAACCAACACTTCTTCAACTGTGAAATGAGCTAACATCACTAACAACACCATATTCAATCATTCTTATCAAACATCAACTATACATCAAATGTTGATACCACAACAATGTTGACATTACTACAATATTGACATTAA
Source organism: Sequoia sempervirens (assembly GCA_007258455.2). Lineage (NCBI taxonomy): Eukaryota > Viridiplantae > Streptophyta > Pinopsida > Cupressales > Cupressaceae > Sequoia > Sequoia sempervirens. The sequence goes on along the minus strand of VDFB02270651.1, from coordinate 544,350,158 downwards.
TGACAACACCATAGTAACATTGAATCTGCCATACATCTAGGTTAATCTTCTCAATGACAAACCAAACTTTCAACAAACAAGGTTCACTTGCTTCCAAGTTAACCTCAAAAAAGTTATTATATTGTGATATTTAAATGTAATCCTAATGTATGGTGTTGCATCTCTGACTTGCCTAGAATGGGTACTTGGATGCTATGTAGTTGAGATATTATTAATTTGCTATTTTTCTACTAGTTGACTTGGAATGTTAGTTGTAATGGAATTCAAGGAGAAAGGTGGAGTGTGATGATAGTGATTAAAATTTGATTAAAGCTCATTAACACCACTTTCCCACTCCTAGGTGCTAGGAAAGAGAGTGGAGAATCTTTGCATGTTAGGTGGGGCCCATAGTATGTATTGGATTGCAAAATAGAGTGCTACTTTAAGGATGTGTGCCCACACTTCACATGAGTTAGAGAGGCTTGGGAGTTATGTTTTCTATTCATTGAAGCATTGATTTGTCACATAGGGTATTGGGGTTTTTTCAAACCATTGTTATGGGTATCATCATTTCAAAAATCTACTTGTATTTTTCTCTCAAATTTTCTCTATAAATAGTATTATATTTGATAGAGATTTCATAGGATATTTATAGGTAGAAAAGTGAAACTAGAATGGTACCAAATTAAAGGGAGAAGTTTGTTGATTATTTACTCTTATTTTAAATATTTATATAGACTTGTGGTGTCTTTGGTGTTGGATTTTTCCCTCAAAAGGTTTTATCCATATACATAGAGTGTCATATGTTTAAATATTATGCTTTAATGATTTCTTATTTCTTAATTTATATTTTTAAATAGGAAAGGATGTGTAATATGATAATATATTGATGAAATTCATTGAAAAACTTCATATCCATCCTTGGAGGCCTATATTGCTCTCCAAACCCAAAGACATTAGTGAGGCATGCTCACATGCTTACTACCTTGAATTGGATATTCTACCTTCCTCTCCAATCACCCATGGAGAAGCCAAGACAAAGAATGTGAACTCAATATTCAAAAGTTGTAATACATCACAACCATCGTGATGTCAATGGTCATATAGATGAAACCTAATAGAAGTTGCATCTATAAAAGTGTTTGCATCATAATAGAAAGAAAGCTTTAAAAAGCACTATGTCTACCATGAAGGAACTTGATTGCATTTTATTGGTGATTCTAAAATTGCTTGCACTACAAAGTAGGCTAGGTTGCATATTTAGACACAAGAGGAAAATGAGCATACATGATTATTTATAATTAATATTGAAGTCATGAATGCTAAAGTAGATGTGCTTTTTTATTCTTGTTCCCGAGCTAAACTCATTTCTCAAGAGTTTGTTGTAAATATTTTTTTAGAAAATATTCAATACCTCAAGCCATATTATCTGGGATGTTTCAATATGGGCATTGATTTGTTCATTTCTAGGCAATGTAAATTAAATTTTGGTGCTAAGAAATTTTTTATTGATGAAGTATTGGTAGATGATATTGTATTGGATGTGTGAATATTTGTTTTTGGCATCCATTACACTATCAAGAGAAATAATATTTCTTATAGATGGGGAATAAGTGCCACTTATTCAAGGAAGGTTGCCACTTAATTCGGTGTGCCCATAAGGGAAAATTCAAGCAATTTGTGTCCTTAATCTTAAAGAAAGGAAGGTGCTTGATGAAAGAACCAGGATCATTCCACTTTAGTGGAAGAGAAAGAGTGTTGATGTGACAAATCCATCTAGTTCGAGCACTTTGACAATTTAGGCATCTTCAAATAGTTGGGGACAAAAAAATTTAGGCTCTTGGCTAGAGTGGTTTAGGGTTGGGTGGTAACCATGTCACTCACTAAAGAATCATCACTCATTTTAAAAGTCTTCATAGCTTTTGGGAACCAAAATCCTCTAATTGGGAAGGTGTGATATGTTAAAAGATTAAAAAATGTGTTTGTTGCACTATGGATCCATGACAAAGTGAGTCACAACTTTTGATGGAGTGTAGGGAAAAAATTTGAGTTTTGATCATCTAAGTGAACCCGTCAACTCTAACAAGGAGCAATTACACAATCAATAAGGCAATTATGAAACCATCAACTTGTTGTAGACAATGGTTTTGTCCTAATTTTTCTCCCAAAATTTGAATTTTTAGGTGTAAATTTTTGTGTCTTCCATTCTTGTGTTGATTCTTGTTCATTCTACATTCATTTGATTAATAGAATGGTATAATACTTCAATTCCTCTCATTAAATATTTAACTGAAGTATGGTATAGTGAAATTCCCACCCCTGTTTAAAAATTAATATTCTTAACATTAAAAAAAGAAAAAGTCTATGAACATACATAGACTTATAGAAACAACTATATTTTTACACACATCATAATAGCAAAAATTATGAAAAAATAGGTGATTAAAATAGCAAAAATTATGAACAAATAGGTGATTAAAATATATGTGAGCTTTGACAACTTACCAAAAGATGTTGGGATGGTGTCATTCTAAAAACATTGAATTTAATGTTGACTAGGACTCAAACACTAGACTAAGCGATTTAGTCCTAGATTAGGGTTTTTGGGAAAGAACAAAAATATGGTAGAAATATGTCGGAAACTCTTGAAATCTACAAATTTTTATATACTAGGACTCATATACCAAAAGTGGCATATCATTCTAGTTAGGGTTTTCTTGAATTTTAAAGTCTGCTTCTGCACTTCAATTCTGGTCTATCTTTTCCGCCTAATTTCTAGATCCAAAACTCTAATTTGCAACCTATATATGTATCTCAATGATTTCCAATGCAAGGTAACAACTTTGAAAACTTTGAACACTTGACAACTTTCTCCAAACTTGTTCTTCAATATGTCTTCAACCTAGATCTACAAATCACACACTAAAGAGAGGGAAAAATGTTGTTTTGTTAATGGAAAGGGGTTTTCCTTGGTCAAACCATGTTTTGGTAATCAAACCTTGTAATGAAATTAAATAGGAAAGGAGAATGATGAATGAAAAAAATATAATGTTGCAACCCACCAAACACTAGCAATAAAGTGTGGAAAACATGTATGAAATGGATCCAATGGATGTAGATCTTGACTTGAATGCTAGCTTGAATCATGAAACCCTACATCACAATTGTTAGCTCAAAAACCAACATGATGGATGGTGACTTTGACATGATGCTTGATACTTGAATAATGCTCTACAACACTTGATATTCAACCCTTGAATGCTCTTGAATGTTCTTGTAAACACTTGAATGCTCTTGTGAACTCCAATTTTCTATAAGAAATGCTCGATCATACAATTCTTGGATGAAAAATGAGTGAAATAGCCTTGTATATATTTATACTTGTTTATTCCAAATTTCCTGAAATTACAACACTACAAGCTGGCATCAGATCTAGGAGGATAAAATATTGCCAAGAAATTGAGTTAAATTTAATTTTGGGCCACATGGGACTCATATGCTAGAAGTGGCATATGAGTCCCATTAGGCATTAATTATGGGACACATTTTAAAAAATTCTTAGAATGATGTGAAATTAGGATCGAGGCCCTAAATCCTAGGTGGCACCCATATGCCCAAGGTGGCGTATGAGTCCTAGATCACTAAATCTAGGCCACACAACCTAAAAAGACATGAATTATGATTGGATGTTGCTTTATTTTGGGATTATCCATGAAAAGATGCATTAAATAAGGCTTGTGGATGCAAAATAAGGCCAATTAAAGCATAAAGAAGCCCCATTATTTAATAAACCATATAAAAGTGTGAAAGTGTGGTACACCACTTTACAACACCTTGAATAAGGTACAATTAGGTCCATTTAGTTCACAAGGGCCCAAGACCTAATGTGAGTGTGTTAAACACATTACAACCTAAGTCAAGGCATCATAAAGCTCAATTTTATAAGGAGGGCCCAAACAAGTGTGAAAATGTCATGAATGATATTTTTCAACACTAGACTTGGATTATTTGAATTTTGGGGTTAATCCTTATATTTAGTATAAATATAAGGTTAATTCACATAGTTTCACTTAAGAAGTATTATACAAACATCCTAATAGTTTACAAGAGCATTATAGAGTATTTCAAAGGAATTCAAAGGTATATTATTGAAGTTTTATTGCAACAATTCAAGATCATATCATCATGTCAAGGCCATAGTGCATCAAGCATGTAGTTGAGCTTATATGTTGATGTAGCATTCATGATCCAAGTTAAGCAAAAACACTTACAACATATCAAATTCGCTAGCAACAAAAGTCAAGTGACAAATTGAAGATACAATGATTGTCCATAAAAAAAACTAACTACAAAAAAAGTTTTCTTTAAATCTGGCATATGACTTTAATTTACTAGTATATTTTCCACTTTCAGGAAAATGGGAAACAATTCCAGAAAACAACCTCATTTGATTTCCTAACAACCTGGAACATTAACTGTGTGTCTTAAATATAACAATTTGAAAAATATAACAAGTGGAAATAATAGCATGCATTTTATCACTCCTTACCAAGATCATTGTTTGGACACATCCATAGAGATTCCTTGTTAAGCAACACCTCCCCTCTATCAATTATAACTTTTAACTGGCTCAACTGTCATAAAGCAAATAATATTTATAGAATATTCAAACAAGCTTTACCCCAAAGAGTATTATTCTATACAATGGGCATGAAAAAATGAAAGGTGAGTACCAGCTATTTCTGGAAAAGCAGATATGGGAATATGATGCCAAATAAAAATACATGACTGTCCCAAAATCCAATTAAAAAATGCTAAAATAATTGAGAAAGCTGAATTTAAATCATGTACCCCAAAAGCATATCAATGTTCAATAGTCAGGAAAAATCTAGCTGGAGGTAAGAAAGAACCTCTGGTTGATCTGTAGTGCTCCCAAGACCATAGTCTTCAAAGCATATGGGAAATTTATCCAGCATACTTTAACTAGTATAACAGTGCAATTGAATATTTTTTCCTTTCCACTCATTTAACATAAGCTGACTTTGATAATAGGAAATATATTGAAACTTCAAGGAGAGATAGTGATAATGTTCATCAGATGTTTGAAACTTCACCATAAGCTTATGTTAAATTTTAGTTTACACTTGTATACTAAAATTTTAGAAATCAATATGTCTATTTCTAGCAGTCGCTATGTGGATTCATTATAGTAATGGAAAAACACAATGAAAAATAGGCATGGAAGTAACATGTAGATTGAAATTTTTTTTCCAAAAAATATTTTGAAATAACATGTAGATTGATTGAAGTTTTTTAAAAAATGTTATTTTCTAGCTAATTGAGTTTGTACCTACTTAACTCTAAAAGTTCCAACATGACAAAACTGATAATAATAGAATCATATAAACGTGCTCCACTTGGGAATGTTAATGCCTGATCCAAATATCCAGCTTCTTTATTTATTGAGGATATTGCTATTGCAATAGAAACCTGGGTAGAAGATGCATGAAGAATAAGTTCATTAGATTTGTACAAATTAGTTTTAAGCTATTACAAAATCAATAAAATTATAGAGAAAATTTGTGAATTAAACTTAATCTGTCTCTATTGGTGGTCTGAAAATCACCATTTTGTAGTGTGTTGAAGATGAAGATCAGAAAATATCTTATTGAGTATAATACAATTTTTCTTTTATAGTTTGAAAAAAAGAATCAATAATACCATCCATAACTCTGAAGCATTTTGTACTCCAAGATTTACTGAAGCACAACACCCAAATCAAAGCTGAAAAACCGAATGCATTTCCCATTCCTATTCCCACATCCCACCATAGATCCTCCTTCAACACTTCTTTATTTTTTTCATCATCATTGGGAGAAACAAAATGATTTTTTGAGCATGACACATTGATTTGTAGGCCACATAGATCTAAATTATTGGAAAATGATGAGGAATCAAATGTCATCATTTGTTCTCCTTGTGGTATCCTTCCTTATAACTTATTATGAGACACATCAAAGTAACTCAAATATGTGAGATTTTGCAGCTCAATAGGAAATGTCCTAGATAATCGATTTCTGGAAAGATCAAGTGATTGTAGTTGTACCATATTTCCCAAGGATTTTGGAATTTCACCACTGAAATGGTTTCTTGAGACATCGAGAATTATCAATCCTTTGAGGGATTCAATATCAAGAGGTAGTAAACCTGATAAATTGTTGTTTGATAGATCAAGGCATTTTACTAATCTCAAAATTTTTGAATACTCCATATCTTGTGCTTTGTTCTCAATGACTATGCTATCTATATAAACCCTACTAACTTTTGTAGTATTTAATTCAAGAGTTTCCATGTTTTCTGTTTGATTTGCCATTGCACTTGATTTCATAAAGCTACTTGGAATAAGACCTGAAATTTTGTTGCTTGACATATCCAATATCTGAAGATTTTGCAAGTTTGATAATTCCAAAGGTATGTTGCCAAAAAATTTGTTAGATTTTAGTATTAGGATGCGAAGAATTTTCAAGCTTTCAATCCACGTAGGAATGCCCCCATGAATATTGTTATTCCTTAGATCTAGGATTTCCAAAAAACTGCAATTTGCAAGGGATGATGGTATGTTCCCTTTTAGCCCATTGAGACCTAATTTCAATATTTCTAGATAAGTCATAGTTCCAAATATATTTGGAATTTTTCCCTTGAGATTATTTTGTTCTAGATCTAACTTGGACAATTCAGAGCATTGGTCTAAACTCAATCGAATCTTACCACTAAGCCTATTATTTGACAAGTCTAAAAACCACAAATTATTTGACTCACAAATAGAATGTGGAATGGATCCATGAAACAGATTCTTTGAAAGATCCAAGAAGTTCACATTTTGTAAAGAAAGGGGAATATTTCCTCTTAACTTATTAGTATTCAAATCAATGAAATTAGGTCCAAGCACCTTGAAGGGTAAAGTACCTACAAAGTGGTTAGAAGAGAGGTTGAGATAATTAAGTGATCTAGAATCCCAGAGCCAATTAGGAATATTTCCGCTAAGAGAGTTTTGAGACAAATCTAATGGGCATAATGAGTATTGAGTTGAAATGAAAGATGGAAAGTCCCCTTCTATATTACAAGATCCCAAATCTAAATATTCAAGTTGAAAATTAGGAATATAAATGGCATTGACTTTTATAGACAACATATTCCTTGAAAGATACAATTCTTGAATATTGGGGATTTTATCAAAGAAGGAAAGTGTGTAAGTTCCACTTAGTTGGTTGTTGCTAAGATCAAGTCTTGTGAGTTTGGTGAGGTTACACAAGAAGGTTGTGATGGTCCCACTCAAAGAGTTAGAACTTAGGTAAAGCTCTGTGAGTTTTGACAACTTACCCAAAGATGTTGGAATGGTTTCATTCAAAGAGTTAGAACTCAGGTCAAAATATGTGAGCTTTGACAAGTTACCCAAAGATGTTGGGATGGTGCCACTCAAAGAGTTAGAACTCGGGTGAAGATTTGTGAGCTTTGACAAGTTACCCAAAGATGTTGGGATGGTGCCAATCAAAGAGTTAGACCTCATGTCAATATTTATGAGCTTTGACAAGTTACCCAAAGATGTTGGGATGGTGCCACTCAAAGAGTTATAACTCAGGTCAAGATATATGAGATTTGACAACTTACCCAAAGATGTTGGGATGGTGTCACTCAAAGAGTTATCAGTCAGGAGAAGAGTTGTGAGGTTTGATAGCTTACCCAAAGATGTTGGGATGGTGCCACTCAAAGAGTTAGAACTCAAATCAATATATGTGAGCTTTGACAACTTACCGAAAGATAAAGAGTTAGAACTCAGGTCAAGATATGTGAAGTTTGACAACTTACCAAAAGTTGTTGGGATGGCGCCACTCAAAGAGTTATAACTCGGGTAAAGATATATGAGGTTTGGCAGCTTACCCAAAGATGTTGGGATGGTGTCATTCAAATGATTATAATACATACTAAGATATGTAAGGTTTTACAGCCTACTCAAAGATATTGGGATGGTGCCAATCAAATAATTCCAAAATAAATCAAGATATAGAAGGGAAGAAGGAATTCTCACTGAAGTGCAAGTGCTCCAGATGCTGCTGTTGGAATAGCCCCCCACGAAGTTCCCTCCAATACATTAAGGGATTGAGGATTGAGATCTAAGCAAACAATGTGGGCAGTGATTGGGTGGTAGGTGACTCCTTCCAATGCGCAGTAGTTAAATCCCTTCCATGATTACAACGTGTAATGAGAAGAAGTGAAGTTGAGGCCCTCTTTCAAATCTAACAGGGAATTCCTTTCATCTGCATGACATGCGGAGGAGCTTAAAGGCATTATCATTACTATTAATAACAGACACACCCACATCATCACCATCTTCATAGCAGATCGCACAACACTTCTTTGCTCTGTGTGTGTGGAAACAATGGAAACTAAAGCTGATTTATAACCGGCAAAAGCGGGAATAAATCTACTCCATTCAATTTTCCTCACTTATTCAAAGTCAGGAAATTTATGGTGTTTATTAAAGTTGGATAAATAGAATGAATACTGTTTGTTTTCCAGTATTGCTATTTTTTCTTCCCGTAAAATCAATGGTCTTTTTCAGCCTCAAACTTAAGACTGCAGTGCCTTATGAAATGTTATTGGCTGAGACCGGTACTTTTCCATTGGAGGCCTCACCGATGACCTAGTTATTAAGCTACCTAAAGAAGGTCCAGAATATGGAGGATCATCGATGGCCTAAGCTAATTGTGAAGGAGGAGCTAACTAGAAGAAAGAACACATGGAGGAAACTTAATATCAAATGGATGAAGAAATGGGATGTTGTGATGCATGAGTGTCCAAACACAAATGGAGAAATAAAAAATTATGTGAGAGAAAAATTTAAATATGTTATATGGACAAAAAAATAGGGCGTAAAAAGAACTATTATATCAAAGAATTCAATCCCACGAGGGACCATGAAGAAAAGGCCTATATAGGAGAGAATATCAAATGGAAAGCAAAAATGTTGATAGCTCAATTGCGAACTAGTTCACATCATCTTAGGTGTGAAACGGGTAGGTGGGTGGTTCCTAAAGAGGAGTGGGAAAATAGAATATGTCGTTTCTATAACAAGGGTATGGTGGAGACGGAATGGCACTTTATCATAGAACGCTCAGCATATAAAGACATTCGGGCCAGCTATGGGGATACAGTGCAAGTTGACAGTTTAAATACCTTGTTTGAAGAATCAAGACTGGACAAAACTGCAAACTTCATCATCAAAATTCACTGTAGAAGGGCTGTGCTGCTCTTGGGTCCCATAGGCTTCTTTGGCCTCGTGGACATCATTAAAATATTTCATTTCATTTCTATGACTCATTCGCGTAGAATTAGAGGGGGCAAATATTTCATAATTCTGATAAAATTACCATTCAATTTCTCTAATTTCATCAAATCATTACAAATTTATGATAAAAAGAGTTGATTTAATGAAAATTAAATTACTTTCCTTAAAAAATATTTGAAAAAATTAAATGTGTTTTAGTTGTTATATTTTGTGAAAGTTTTGTATAAGATTAAGAAATTATATTGTTTAAATAAAGGGAAATCTATCACTAATGATTTTAATTTAAATGTTATAGAGAAAAATTTAAATAATAAATATTCATCTTAAATGTGGTGTTTTCTTTAAATAATAAATAATAAATTTTAATTGTTAAATTTTGTAAAAGTCTTAAATAAAATTAGAGAATTTGAGTATTTTAATAAATTTTAAATATTTATAACAAGTAGAATATATTTTTAAAAATTTATAACAAATAAAATATTTTATATCAAGAAATTTAGAGAAAGTTTAATTTGAATTATAAAGAAATCTAATGATTTGATTTGATTTTCTTTATTAAAATTGGACTTTTATAAATGTTACAACCAATGTGATTCAATTGATCTAATTTACTATTGTGTAAAATCATATGGCTGAATTTAGGAATTAGAAGTTTAAAGGAATTAAAGTACAAGTAGTTTATTTGGACTCTCAAAGGATAGTTGTCTATTATTTTCATCATAACTATTGAATTTCAGTTCAAAATTGCTTAAACTTAGACATATAAAAAACAAAAGGATGAAATATTAATTTAGGATATTTTAAAAAAATTGGTAGAGTTGAATCTACATTATAAAATTAACCTAAGATTAGATCTGAAAATATGAAAATGAACTTTGTGCATTAAAATGATCTTTGAATTATAAAAATGAAACTTTGACCTAAAAAAAATATGTAGACGAAGGGTAGACTAAGGTTTGATTGCCTTGTGAAATGACTTAAGGGTGATGTACTCTTATACTTGACTTAGATACACAATTTAAATGCCTCAATGTGAAAAAAGATGAATAATGATTCATTAGAAGGCGATTGCCTTGTGTCTATGGAGAAACTTAAATTTTTGAGCAAGAGGATCCAATACATGGCATGTGATTTTTGTGCTCACAAATTCAACCTAAAAATATTAACTAATATTATGAAATCAAAGAATGTGTAAAGAAGGTTGTAACACCCCATTGGTCTCCATTTAATAGAAAAGATAATTCTTGACCACTATAATATGTCATGGATTGAATCTAAGTTATTTTGCATGCTGATAAAATTATAAACTAGCATGATATCCTTGTACATACATCTTGAATACATAATAAATTTCTAAGTTAAGTTGTTATTATAATGTAAAACTTTGGGTAACCTAATTTTTATTAATAAAAGCAACCCATATTAAGGTTACTAAATTTTGGTTTCTAACTTTAAATATTAGTTTTTACTAAACTTAACACCACATGGATTATCTTGTAAAGAATTGATGAATTGATGAACTTATTTAAGTGTGTAAGAATAGCTAACAAGGAATTGGAGTGATTATCATTGAATGAGTATTTTGGACTAATATTGTTAAATAATTGATACTTTAAGTTTTAAACTCCATAATAATTCATGTGGCATGATGCCTTGATGAACATATTAGACTATGTAGGATTTTTTAACATGAATGGTCCAAACTATGTGAAAGGGGGGTGCTCTAGTTCACTAGAATTTAATGTTGTATGGTGATGGTGCACAATTACACTTATTAAAAGACCACCAAGAATGAATGGAGAAGCCAAGTGTCCCACAAGGAAAATAGGGAAGACCAACTATCTACTAGGAATTCCAACAAGTGTATTCTAATACATAAGTTTGATGGTTGTATTAGAATTGAGCATAACACATTGGAGAGAATACACCTAGAGGAAAGAGGAGTTTAGAATGTATGATCCAACTACACTACAACCAATTCAATTGGTCAATTGGAGCCATGAATTTTCATGGTGGGATCATGAGGAATAATGAAGATGTGTGGTAGAAGGAAAACCCCAAAATGAAGCCCAGAGAAACCAATAAAATTTGGACAAAAGATTCAAGAATCTCATAAATCCCAAATAATGTAAGGTTAAACCTCGTTGAATTATAGAATACTTGTGCCTTAGAAAATTATGCTAGAATAAAGTAGAGTAATGAGGAAAATCAATAAATGGAGTTGTCAAAAAGTCATAATATGGTATAACATAGTGCTAGAATTTGTAATTAAGTATGAGACTAATGTATTGTTCAATTATATCCAAAAAGAAGTTTGATGTGTTCAATTGTGATTGAATTTAAAGGTGTTTATATTCATGTGTCTTGTGGTGTCAATTTGTGAAGTGGTTCTTGTTTATGAGTTTTATTGATAAGTACAAGATGTGCACGATCCAATGAATAGGAAGAATTTATAAAGTAGTTCCTTGAATCATAGGTGGAAAGGGGAAGTGAAAAGTATTGATCAACCTTAAGGCATTGATGAAGCTATATAACTACTATTTTTTTATTAAGGTTAGAGCCTTGTGGTCATTTGTGCTTAAACTTAGATAATGGATGGTGTTGGCAAGAAGGATGGGGAAGTATAGTCCAGAGATCTATACCCTAGGGTATCTTGTGTAGTCATTTTATATCCTAGATGATACAATAAGAGAAATAAGCATTTGTGGTGAAGATTTCAAAAGAACGAATAAAGCTTTACTATATTAACAACAAAGAACAATCCATTCATCCATAACACATATTTAAACAACTCCTTATATCTCCTTATATTATATTATAACCATATACAAAAGGAAGGTCTTAGTCTCTACTCATATATTCCTTATACATATATTTATGTCTATCCCTCTACCTACATATATATCTTCCATCATTTATTATTTACATTGCACATATATGTGCATTTCCATGAAGGGACATGTCTCCTAATTACAACTAATTCCTTTGTTTTCCTCCATGAATCTTTTGTAGTAGCCTATGGTAAGATCTCTTCTATCCCTTGACCTACTAACAAATGGCTATGGTAGGAATGGTAATTGAGTGATATTCATCCTTATGAAGGTGGGATGTTGGATATATTAGTAGTTCAACTAGATAGAGTTCAATTTTAAGGTACAATAAGAATTTTTTTGTGATAATATGAGATTGGTCCCATGAGTGAGGTTTTATTCTCCCAATTTGTATTGTGTGTCCAATCTAGTCTATATGTTGCATCAAATGTGTTTCTATGCATGTGAATGAGTATATTCTTCTATGCAACCTTATGACCAAAATTGTCACATGCATAGCAATAACCATGAAATGAAGCAACATCATTTCTTTGAGCCACAAATGGTCTTCTACCCATGCGATCATTCCTTCTTTGTCTAGATCTACAATTAACAGCCTTATGCCCAAATTTATTGTAAGAATAACAATAACCTTGAAAAGATCAAGTGAACCCGATAGGGGCATGTTGAATAGCATGTGGAGGACCTCTGAATCTCCTTTATCTCCAAAATAGGATGAATCCACCACCTTTCTTGCCATCTATCTTCTTTTCTTGATCTAAGCTTGCATCTCTGGAGGGTATCTTCATAGATTCTTTAATGAAATATTTTTCCTCCTTTATTTTAGACTTTCCTTCTACTTTGAAATTCTCATATAGGTTTACAGAAGCACTAGTTGTTGGACCTTTACCTTTCTCAAAACAGAGACTAGATTTTTCTTTTGAAGACTTTTGAGAGTTGATGATTTCATCAAGAACGTCAGAACCTCCTTTCATCTTTAGTCCTTTGTCAATTTGTTATTTTTCTTTTTCCAATTCTTTCCTTAGGGAGAAAATTTGTTCTTCAAGCTTGGAACATTCAATATTTTTGTCAATGAGCTTGATATTCAGGCACTCTTCGATTCTTTTACCTTCTTCAACTTGAAATTTCAACTTTCTAATTTTTTCTCTGATTTTTCAAGTTTACAGTACTAAAGTTCTTCATTCTTTTCTCTTTCTTCATCTAGATCATTTAGAGTATAAATGAGTTCTCATTCATAATCCACTGGATAATCTTTTTTATTGAATTCAAATTCAAATTCATCCTCCTCCTTTTCAAGTATGGCCTATCTTTCTTGAGAGAATTTCTTTTTGGGAATTTCTTTATTCTCCATGTGTTCCAAAGATAGGATCTACCTCAACTATTAGGTTTGTATCAAGGAACCTTGCTCTAATACCAATTGTTGAACAAACTAGAATATTGAGAGGAGGGGTGAAACAGTATGCTTCAAAAATTCAATTCCAATTAATCATTGTCAATACCATTTAAGCATTCAACTACTTAAACAAAACAAGCTTTAAGCAAATAAGCACACACACAAGAAAACAATAGACATCAGATCTACATGGAAAACCCCACAAGGGAGAAACCACAATGAGAAATGTTTCTAGGAGCTATTGTCCTAATCCAACCTCACAAGTAAATAATAGTTTACAACTTTGATTTTGGGCTACAACCCAAGGAAGCAACTACTCGCTAACTTTATTTTAGGGGCTTTAAAACCTAAGGAAGATACTACTCCCTGATTGAAAAAGAAACAACTCAAATATGATTGATTTTATGGCTTCAACCACCAATAGTCATCAATTCTACACATTATGTCTGTAGTGGATATTGTTACGCTCTGCTCATGCACCCATACATATTCACACACTTCCATAATCTTCACATATTTGATCTTTAATATATATCATCTGTACACTTGTAAAATACAAATTCAGTTGGCCATAAATAAGAAATTGTGAAACTTATAGCATGTCGACCTACATCTTCATTGGCGGTATACAAAAAAGATGAAGCATTATTTACATCTCTTCCAAATGAGTTATCATGACTCATACAACATATAGAAACACTTCATATACATCGCTCAAACATGAACTAGTGGTGCACATCATCAACATACCCAAGTCGACTACAAAAACAACATAACTTCACAAAATGACTTGAAACAACTATGCAATATTGGAAACAAGATAGATCTTCATGCACTTAAATCCTCAAACACCATGAGACATGTGGAATTTCCACACAAACTCATACAATTGATCTTTACAATCTTCTACTAGCACCGCAAGTATCTAGACATATGTTTTATAGAAGATTAGGCATCCAAAACCAATTGTAACACTCTTTCACTTGAAAACTAAACTTGTGGAGCACCAAACCACTTGAAAATTCTATATTGCATACATAAGACAATGTTGAGTATGTCCCCAAATATGCTTGGTCAAATCTTTACATCTAAAGCAATGTAGAGCATTCCAACAAGCCTTCATAAGCACTTTGCACTGCTAGAGCATAGACCAAAACTTTGTCATATGTAAATTTCACTGCAAAATGTATAATGACATGAAACTTTGGATATGATACCTTCACATCTCTATTTACTTATCTTAGGAAGTACAAGACTAAATCTTGTTGTATGGAAGGATGCAAACCAAAATACTGACTCTGTCTAAAGGTATATACTAAGAATACCATGGACAAAGCTTCTATAGCTTTTCATTGAGTTTGCTACACTAGACTGGCAAGATATCAATGCAAGCATACTGAAAAAAATTACTAAATGTGTATCCACCTTTGTATCATACTTAGACAACAAACTATCTCTTAGTCTTTCACAACACTATAATGTTGACTAGAACTATTAGTTATCTCTACATTTTAGCTATCTCTAAAACATATGCAATCTTCAACACACTTTTGACAACAATGAAAACTAATCTTATCAAGTTGCAACACTTTTAATATAGATAGTTAGATTTAGTTCAAAGGAAGTGTTTTTGTAGAATAGTTCCTCAGTTTTAGATGAGTTGGTTGATGAGGAGATGACTCTCAACACTTGTTCATAAATTATATTTTTAAGAACATTTGAGGTTTGATAGACCTCATTTAGAAGTATTCCATTCATAACACTCATTAATATTTTCTAGGTCTAAACATTATTTTCTTACAAGAGGTTACTTATTTTAGTTTTTACTTCTCCATGTCATTTTATCTATATTTTTAGTCATTTTTTATAGCAATCATGAAGTGGATCATGTTGGTGTCATCACCTTTCTCTTTCCCATGTGACATTAATTAATTTTTATGACTCAAATTGTGTTGTTGAGAGATCTACCTTCTAGAGATGGGTCATACATATAATTTATTCAACCACTTACATCCTATGTGATTATTTTAATATGATTGAGAAGACTTATGATAAATGTGGTGTGTAGCATATGTGTTTGAAACTAGTGAAAGAGAAGTGTGGTAATTTTCTATAATAAAATGTGGATTTATGATCATAATCTTAATTTTTTTCATTCTCATTTCTAGCATGGTACACATGGAGTAACCTTAGAGAAAGAATTGATAGGGTTCTTAAGCAACTTGATAGAGCCATATTGATCACTCAATCATTCTTTTCTTTTGACAGTTGTGTAATGACAGAAAAAGGTCCCCCCTAACATGGCCTTGATTTAGTGTTGCAATGTGTGTAACATATTCACATTAGGTCTTGGGCCCTTATGAACTAAATGAGCTTATTGGTGCCTTATTTGGAGTGTTGTAACACACTTTCACACTTTTCTAGGGTTTTATTCAATAAATGGGCTTATTTATGCTTTAATTGGCCTTATTTTGCATCCACAATCCTCATTTAATGCATCTTTTCAAGGATGATCTCGACACAAATCAACATCCAATCATAATTTAGGTGTTTTCAACTTGTGTGGCCCAAATTTAGTGATTTGGGACTCATTCGCCACCTTGGACGAATGAGTCCCACCTAGGTTTTTGGGTCTCGAACCCAATTTCACACCTTTCTAAGCATTTTTTAAAATAGTCCCATAAATTATGCCTAATGGGACTCATTCGCCACCTTGGGCGAATGTGTCCCGTGTGGCCCAAAATCAAAATTAATTCAAATTTTTTGTGGGATTTTATCCTCCTAGATTTGATGTTGGCTTGTAGTGTTATAATTTTGGGAATTCTTGCATAATTAAGTATAAATACAAGTTTATTTCATTCATTTTACTCCTAGCAAGTTGAATGAGCATCCTTATAGCAATTTTGAGTTGAAAAGAGCATTCAAGAGAAAATTATCAAGAATTTTAGAGAATTGTTCAAGTATCAAGCATCATGTCAAAGAATTCATGCATCATGTTTGTTTTTGAGCTAACAATTGAGGTGTAGGGTTTTATTATTCAAGCTAGAATTTCATTCAAGATCTATCACATTCAAGTAAGAGTCAAGGCCTACATCCATTGGAGCCATGTCATACATGTTTGTAGCACTTCTTTGCTAGGGTGTGGTGAGTTGTAACATCATATTTTGTTCATTCATCATTCCCCATTCCTATTTCATTTTATTTCAAGGTTTGATTACCAAAATGGGGTTTGACCAAGGAAAACCCCTTTCCACTAACAAAACAACATTTTTCCCTCTCTTTTGTGTGTGATTTGCAAGTTTAGGTTGAAGATGCCTTGAAGAGCAAGTTTGGAGAAAATTTTCAAAGTGCCTAAAGTTGTCAAAGTTGTCATAAAGCATTGGAGAACATTGGAGAACACCTACAAGTTGATTTACAAAGTCGGATTTGGAAACCTGAAGAAGCAGATTGAGTAGACTAAGGAGAGTAGATTTAGACTTTGTAGTTTCAAAAAACCCTAACTGGACTAATTTTCCACTTATGGCGAATGATTCCCAATTTAGGTCAAAATTCATTTTTTTACAGATTCAAATACCCATTTTCCAGATCCTTGTTCCCGCACAGTAACTCAGATCTAAGACTGATTCGCCCAACTTGGAAAATGAGTCCCACTTAGCATTAAATTCAGAATTTCCAACATTGCAGACCTCCTTCCATTCATCTCTAGATTTCCAAGTGCACACATTTCATCTTGTAGCTTTTTGTCTTGTTTTTCATACTTTTCTAGGTCATTTTGTAAGTGATTGCATCATATTAGGGTTTAGTATTACATCTTCCATTGCATTTTTCTTTCCAAGTCTTAACTTGGTGGTGAACCCCTTATTAGTTTACAATCAGTCCCTAGGACAACCCTATTGCAAGATCTCTTTCTCCTTTGCATTGAGATCTCTAGGGTTATCCTTGAATGAAATTGGAAAGTGGGTGTGCTCTATGTCCTAAAACCATATGAAAGCATCCTAACCCATTTTTCACCATTTCAAGTTGTTACTGGTTAGATGTTTTCCTTTCATATCACTTTCCAATATAGTTTTATATTGAGTGCAACTTACCAATCCCAAGGTCATAAAGATTTAGACTTTTGTAAACATGTCACTAATCGCTCATGAGACCAAATTAGCTAATATTCAATGTGTTTGGAATTTGGATTCATTCCTAATGCATGAGATAGATAACTTGGAGGAATGGTGCTATCAAATGCATATCCTACTTCCTCCACATTTATGTGTGTTATATTAACCATTTCCACAATTATTCTTAAGAGGCCACCAACTCATAGCTTTTCCAAGCTACTATTGCTTTGGAAACTCAACCTTTCAACTCAAAATCTCGGCATCACATGGCTATGCTTTGCTACTAGAAGGAGATCATAGATGTCCACTATACTCATGGTGATCAAATCAAAATCTCAACTTCATTGGATTAAGATTAGAGAAAAGGTTTGTAAAGAACTTTTTTAGGATTTGTAAGAACATCATATATCTCTCTTAGCCATCAATAAAATAAAGCAGGCACAAATTCTCTTTACTAGGATTTTAGAAATTATTTATTCCTTTGTATAACATTATGAGCAAGTTTTTACTACTCAAGAGTATACTCTAGCTTAAGAAAATTTTGTACAACAATACCTAAATTTATTTCTTTGTCAAGTTTTCACATCTCAACATATTCATTGTTATCATCTTCTCACTAAGGAATAATTGCATGAGGCCATCTTCTTTATGTTTGATGATAAATCCCATAGCTTAGATGAATTCTCACATGTGAGTTATATAAAAAAATGGGATACTATGGGTGAAAACCTCCACAAGGCCTATCTAGAATAATTTATGAGAACTCTTTAGGAAACATAATCAACAAAGGAAATATTAAGTTCATACCTAAAGCTAGAAACCGAGAGGAAACTATACTAGCATCATATCACCTTATTAAATATCTCCTACAAGATTAAATTGTCAAATCTCTTGGTCTCAAGCTAAAGCAACTCTTTCCCCAATCGATCTATCTTGAGAAAATTGATTTTATCGGGTCATGACACATCATTTATAATATTATTGTTATTTGGGAAGAGATGGAGTGGGCCTTGTGTTCTTAGAAATTAACTACAATATTAATAAAAATTGACTTCACTAATGCTTACAACTACATTAAATGACCCTATATTCTTTTCATGCTTTACACACTTGGTTTTGGGTTAAATTTTATCTACTTTTTTATATGTATTTGTAATTAGGGTTAAAATATTAAGGTTAATGCAATAAAGCATATAAATCAAACCCTAATCAACAATGAAGCACAAATGAGCATAAAGACATAAAACATAAAACAATATTACCAAATCTTCATGCCACCATTGATTCACCTCCATTGCATTTCTCCATTTTGCTTGAATATGAAAATTGCCCTCATAATTGAGTGTGCAATAATAAGCCTATGACAAGTGAATATAAAAATATTGAAGATTGTGGGGGTGACCCTTTGGTGAAATGGTGGGGCTTCTTTCCTGTAGAGCCAACAACCAAGGTTCAAACCTCGTGGGGTTGCTCTCTACCGCGTCAACAATGGAGTTTGTTATTTACCCTCCTATTAAGGGGAGGCTCCTTGGTGAACTGGTGGGGCTTCTTGCCTGTAGTGCCAACAACCAAGGCCCAAACCTTAATATTAAATTTTACAACCAAGGTTCAAACCTCGCGGGGTCACTCTCTACCGTGTCAACAATGGAGTTTGTTATTTACCCTCCTATTAAGGGGAGGCTCCTTGGTGAACTAGTGGGGCTTCTTGCCTGTAGTGCCAACAACCAAGGCCCAAACCTTAATATATTAATTAAGCCGGTAATGGCATGGTGTGATGGTTTATACGTGGCATTGTTGTTCTTGCCACCAAGGTTCAAACCCCAATGGGGTGGTATTGTTGAATGGTTGTATTCTGGTTCATAGCTCCGGTCAAAAGCATTTACCCCTTGAATAAAAAAAAAATATTGAAGATTGTTGTCTCACACTAGTAGCATGTACTTGCATAATATGTGTAGATCATGAAAATGACAAGGTTGAGATTGGATGCCAATAAGATGTCTTAATCAATGGCCAAGATTGAAAGTTGTAGTATGAAATAGGGTTAGGGATAAATTAGGGAAAATGATAAGGATTAAGGGTTGAGATTGAATTATGAGATCATTCAATCAAGGGATAGGATTAAATGAGATGTCAAGAGATAAGATTTGATGTGGAAGATAAGATTAGCACGGATAAAGAGGTGATAGGAGAAATTAAATAATAAAAATTATTTAATTTAGGTGGTCAATGAATAATTAAATAATTAAAATAATTATTTAATTATAGAGGAATGTGACAAAAGGAATAATTTTGAATTAAATAATGATCTAATTCAAAATTCAAGAGAGTGGACCAAATTAAATAAATAAAATTTATTTTTAATTTGTGAGAGAAAAGGCTAATGAATAATTAAATAATTAAAATAATTATTTAATTATAGTAGAAAGTGGATAAAATTAAATACATTAGAATTTATTTAATTTTAGAAAGAAGGGGACTTAATTAGGGACGTAATTAAATAAATAAAAATTATTTAATTAATCAAGGAGGAATAAAGATAAAAAAATAATTAATTAAATAATTAAAATTATTTAATTATCAAAGACAAAAGGAGAAATGATGGAGAATTTATAAATCACAAGCCTGGGACAATTTTTAGTGTCTACATTTTGCCCCTCTTTGATACAATGTAGTTTATCGTGTTGTGTCAAAGAAATTCAATCAAAACATGCCCCACTGTAAAGAGGATGGGGAAGGATGATGAGGATGGTTGTGGTATGCCCCCTCGAGAGGACATGCGGGTTCAAAGAACATGAGTGTGCTCTCAAAATGGATAAGAGGAAAATAGATAAGTGGCATAGAAGAAATGTTAACGTGTGTAATGTCCCCAAAATTTGGATGAAGTGACTTAATTATTTAATATTGCCTAAGTCTTAAATTATATTTAAAAGGGGGATATTAAATAATTAGTAAATCAAGTTATAAAGTGGCTTTGTGAAATGTTCTTTAAGTGACCAAAGGAAATATTTTAAAAATAACTTTACAAGGTCACTTTTTTAAAAGAATGGGGAAGAAATAAAAGAAAGGGAGTTCATTTTTGTTGGGCACTTTTGGAATGAATATTTTCTCTTGGCAATATTGTCGAGCTTCTCTAGTCGTGGGTTTTAGAAACCCTAGAGATTGTTTCGGTTGTGAAACAAATAACCCTAGCAAGGATTTGTAGTAATTCTAAGTTCATATTGTGAAGATCGAGCATTGGAGTCAGTCTAAAGAGGAAACGAGTTTCAGATTTTCATGCTTGTTGTTCACTGAATCTATACTTCTTCATTGGGATAGATTTGGAGCTCATGATATACTCTTGGGAGGCATTTTTGTATGAAGAAACCTTGGGCACACTTTTATAGGCATTAGTCTCCATATCTGAGTCATTTTAAGAGGAATTTGGGCATAAACAATGGAAGTCACGATTTTTGAGACGTGTTGTGTTTGAGGAAGGCGCACACTTCACTTTTTGCTTCAAATATGAATCGTGTTTGTTGTTCCTTATGCAAGGTCATCCTTCAAAGACAGGGTCATGTTATTCTTTCTGAGCCATCATTTCACCATATAACAGTCTGAAACATTGCTTATCTACCACATGAGGATTTGATAACTGGTCGACTGAGGAATAGCAATCAAAATGTGGTGATTAGGGTAGAAACTAGGTCATAGCAAGGTCATATTAAACATCATTATTGTTCTGTGGACAAGACTTTGGTGGTTTGGTTGCCTAGAACTTGTGCATGATTTTATTGGGAGGAGTTGTAGACCATATGATAGTCTCTTAGCTTCCAGTCTGCAAGTTCTGAGAGAATCCTAGAGCAATTCAAGACTCCTTTAGACTGGAGATAGGATATCAACCAAGTCTAAGTGCATTATATTTACATTGTTAATAGTGTAGGAGCCCATATTTTCTTAGTTTGTTTTAGAAATGAGTATAAGATGTATAAATTTTGGGCCTGTTGTTCACATATTTCTACAATATACATGTTCAGAAAATTGTAATTAAATTTCTGTCACAATATCATAGCCAGTTCTATGTTTTGTAATGCATTTTTGGGGAAAAGCATACTTTTTCATCGCATGTTCTTGTTGCCCTTAGTCCAATCTGTTGTACAATCACATTACCATTAAATTCTAGAGCATTTTCTAAGTTTTTTTTCAAGTGAAACTTGATTATTATTGTCTAGCAAATACTTTGTATCCATCGGGTGTATTGTCAAAATGAGTATATGAGTTGTTCTATATATCAGTCCTTATTGCACTCAAAAAAATATATATTTTTCGGATGTTATAGCCTTTCTATTATTGTTGTGTAATGCCAATGCATGGCAAGGGATCCATGGTGAAAAGATTATCATTCTTGGGTTGTTGCATACATTGGTTATCAATGTTTATGATTAGATGCACTACTGTTATTAAAATGAAAGGAAATCCATGAAGTCTTTAGCATTTCCCAAGTTCTTATGTTCCACATATTGAATGCCAATACTTGTATGCATTGCATTTCATTTATTTGATAAAACAAAGTCTATCAAATCAGAAGCAATTGAAAAAATTATTGTTCAATTGGCAAGGGGCATTTCAATGGTATCAGAGCTACTATCCTACCATCCTTGGGTAAAAATCAATCTGCTTCAACCTCAGGATTCATTAAAGGCTAGAGTTTATAATGGAAGAGTGTTGCATACGTTCCTTCCTACCACACGAGTAAAGGAAGAGACTAGTGTGGAGAAACTATTAAAAGATATTGCACAAACTCAACAAAGAATGTTTTATAATTTGCAACGTTATGAAGATTCACTTTCAATACAATCCATACAAAACTACAAGATGGATTTGGTAAAGAAAACTACATGAGGTGTCTACAAAGATCTTCATGAGAAGTTTGAGAAACATGCTGATTTGGAACATGAGGCATCCGCTAAGGAGAAAACTAGTCATCTTGTCATAGAGCAGGTTGGTTTAGAACTTGACTTTGATCAATTGTATGAAGGTATGGATTATATGGATGTTCCTTTGGTTGATTCCAGTGATGTTTCGCCAATGCTTGAAGTTTGCAAAGAAACCATTGGGAAAAAAGAAGAGCCAAAGGTACAAGAACAAGAAAGGAAAGAAGAACATGTAGATGGGTGCGAACAAGAGAAGAGGCATGATTCAAAAAGTTATGTTTGGGTATCTAGCTTGCATCATGAGTTTCATAAGTTTCCTCTTTTAGAGAACCCATTGAAGGCTCAAATTAGAGGTGGTATTGGGCACACACTTGTTGGATCAGCCACTAGGGTTATACCTACACATGTAGAGGGAGATGTAAGTGAATACGTTTGTGTTGAACATACATTATCCACTAGGGAGGAACATTTTTCAAGGTTATATGAGGCTTTATGCCTTAGAGAGTGGATTGTAGAGACCAAGAGATGGCCTAACAAGAAAATACTACAATTTGATAATGTTTGGTATGTTATGGATACAACACCATGGAGTTGGATGGGAGAAAAATTCATTTCAGCTAAGGACGTCAAGGTAGGGATCAATTTTCTGACAGCTATGGCAGCTAGAAGAGCACATAACTTTTAGCTGGGTACACCTCTTAGACCAACACTCATGGAAGAGAAACCTATTCGTGAAGAAGATACAAGGAAAGACAAGGAAGACACCTCATAAAGTAATAATCACAGTTTTGATCTTCATAAAAGGACACAATAGTTGTGTGATGGGTGCTCTATAAGAGCTAATAAGGCCAAGATGCTTGCTTCCCAAGCAAGACAACACTTACAAGAAGTCAAGGATGCAATTTGATAGATAATGCAAGAAGAAAAAGAGAATCACATGTTAGATCCTTATTTCTTTCAAAAGAAGAATGTGTGGATATTGAGTATACAAGGGAAGAACTTCTTGAGGTAAGCCAACAAGAAGAGAATGTTGAGTTGTGTGAAGAAGAAAGAAGGAATGATTTAGGAAATTCAATTTGGGCATCTACTTTGCATCATAAGGACTATGACTTTCCTCTTTTAGAGAGCTATTTGAAGGCTCAAAACAATGATGATATTGGTCACACCCTTGTTGGATCTGCCACAAGTGTCATATCCATTTGTGTGGAATGGAATATTACTGATTTCAATTTGGTTAGTCATGGATCATCTATAATGGATAGACAATTGTCAAGATCATATGAAGCATTTTTTCTTAGAGAGATGATTAGGGAGACTAAAAGTTTGCTTACTAAGAAGATTTTGCATTTTGATAATGTTTAGTTTGTCTTGCATACTACACTTTGGAGTTTTCTAGGAAGGGAAAACATATCAGTTATGGAGGTGATGGTATGGATTAGAAAATGGGACAACAATCTTTTGACATCACATGAGCATGAATCCAAGATAGATGCTGGTGACAACAAATGGAGCATGTTAGACATTCATGAAAATATAGATAAGCATCAGGTGATGGTGGGAACTCCTACTTTCCAACAATCTGAATTTATAACAGCAATGGGAAAAGAACATGAATCAATTTGTATGTTGATTCCCCACCCTTATGATGTTGATACTTTGACTGAGTATAAGGATGTCATAACTTCAAGATTTGATATGCCACAAGATTGGGCTGCAAAGTGTATGCAAGTGTGCTCTTGCATGGAAGTTTTCCAAGGAAATGAAAGAAAAGGTACAATCAATCCTAAATCTCTGATTGGGATCAACAATGCTACACTCTCTCATTTACATGATGCATTGGTTAAGCATGGCTATTTTGATGTTGCTTCGTCCAAGAAAGATAAATTTGTTCACTTTAGAACAATTGTCATAAATCATTCCAAAGAAAATTGTAACATACATCACTCTATACATGATGAAAAGAAAAATTTCTCTAATTCTAAGTTTGTAGACGATGTTTGCAACATTAAGGAGAAAGAACTGGCAATATGTATTCAATGGTTGAAATATTTTGGAAGATTTTTCCAAGACTTCAACAAGATGATATTAGAGTTTACTTACATGGGTAAACAAATTGTGCTTAATCCACAAAAGAATGAGACAAAGGATGGGATAGTTAAGAACATGTTTGTTTTCTCTAACATTGATGACTTCAAAGGCATGGATAAGAATGAAGAATCCAGTCCTAATCTTCTGATTGTGAATAGTTGGGATATATCCTCACTTCCTATTTATATTGCAACTTCTAACCATTGGAAAAGGAGTGATATTTTTTCTAATTTGGTTGGTACTCAAGAAGCATGCATAGGTGATGGTAATTTATATGGTGCATCTCACTTTAGGCCTGAATTTCAACACTTTGGAGCAGCTGATTTAAAGCAGTCCCAAATATTGAATGATGGTTGGCTAGAGAGGGAAAAGCAAACAAAGTTGTTGGCTCAACAAGCCAAGCCCTATCTTCAACATATTCATGATATGCACCATTATTTGGATGATGATGATCAAAGGTTGACTAATTCAGAAAATTCAGTTGTTGTTGAGTATTTTCTTGATGGTGATAATGAATTTGTGGAGGACACTCCTAGTGGTCCATCCACTCAAGAGTTTCCTTTGATGAGTGTTGATGACATCTATGCTACCCCTTTTGGTTTTTCACCTATTTATCATGGCATGAAAATGATTTATTTGTTGACTGGTGACTTCATATTCATAGATTCATCATGGTTTAGTGACTTCCCTAGTTGGATTCACATTGCATTTTCTAAATTTTCGTGTTCTACACCAGCTATTCAGTTTCTTGGGAGTGTGTGGGGGCATTTTTATTTGATGGGCATTGAATATTTGATGGATTTCCTTAGTATGCATGGGTGTTGACACCTATGATTTCATTCTTGTTGTTGGAATGAGTTACAACAGTGGTATTTGGTGGCCTAGTGAGTTGATCTGTGTACACATGGGAGGTTCGAGCACTAGGCTCCATTTCAGTACCTTGGAGATTGACATTGGTCAGTTTTATCAGGAGAAGGTGGGTTTTCCTAGGACTTGCACGTTAGATTTTGGTTTTGTTCCAACTTCTTCTCAGGAGGTTGTTGACATTCATGATGATACCCTTCTTACTCCTAAAGAACCAACTCTTCCAGTTGTGAGTTGTGAGCCTTCTTCTGATGATGACAATATTAGATGGGATACGCATGACTACTTTGGTATTCCATTAGCATAGGAAAGAGAGTTTCACTTCGATTGCATTATGAGGTGTGCTCACCAGTTTTTCATCCCACATGTTCAAGATTTGATGATGACATTGATGACACAGAGAGATGGGTTGAATAAAGGACGTGTGGATTCACTTTGGTATGGCATGCTTCATATTTTAGATGATAAGTCCAAGTTTGATAGGTCTCTCACTTTGATTTCTCTAGTTGGATGTTTCAAGAAATATGAGTCTAAGAATCAGTTCGATTGGACTCTAGGGGTTATCAGAGTGGTGCAATGGAATTCAGTTGGCGTTGGAGGACTTCCAACTTATCTAGGGGATCCAGGTATGGTATCTAAGGTGTATTAACACAATTCTTGGATTTGGTATGACAGGGATGATTTACAGAGTTGGGATCCAGAAATTTCATTGTTGGATGGTTGGTTTCATTAGTTGATAGAGAGTGACAGTATCTTGGGTTCTATCTACCTACAAAGATTATGGATTAACACATGTTGCAGGATCACTTGGGATCCAAGTGGTTGGTGGATAGGTGTAGTTGGGTTTTCATTTTGGCTCTAGATGTTGTGGCAGTTGAGCTGGTTTGCAGTTGTGGATTGCTTGAGGGAAAGCAATCTTCAGGAAGGGAGGACTGTAATGTCCCCAAAACTTGGATGAAGTGACTTAATTATTTAATATTGCCCATCTTAAATTATATTTAAAAGGGGGATATTAAATAATTAATAAATCAAGTTATAAAGTGGCTTTGTGAAATGTTCTTTAGGTGACCAAAGGAAATATTTTAAAAATAACTTTACAAAGTCACTTTTTGAAAAAGAATGGGGAAGAAATAAAATAAAGGGAGTTCATTTTTGTCGAAAACTTTTGGAATGAATAATTTCTCTTGGAAATATTGTCGATATTCTCTGGTCATGGGTTTTAGAAACCCTAGAGCCTGTTTCGGCTGTGAAATGAATCAACCCTAGTAGGGATTTGTAGTAATTCTGAGTTCATATTGTGAAGATTGAGCATTGGATTCAGTCTGAAGAGGAAACAAGTTTCATATTTTTGTGCTTGTTGTTCACTGAATCTATACTTCTTCATTGGGACAGATTTGGAGCTCATGATATACTCTTGGGAGGCATTTTTGTATGAAGAAACCTGGGGCACACTTTTGCAAGCATTAGTCTCCATATCCAAGTCATTTTAAGAGGAAGTTGAGCATAAACAATGGAAGTCACAATTTTTGAGACGTGTTGTGTTTGAGGAAGGCGCTTCACTTTTGGCTTCAAATTTGAATTGTGTTTGTTGTTCCTTATGCAAGGTCATCCTTCAAAGGCAGGGTCATGTTATTCTTTCTAAGACAACATTTCACCATATAACAGTCTGGAACATTGCTTATCTACCACATGAGGGTTTGATAACTGGCCGACTGAGGAATAGCAATCAAAACATGGTGATTAGGGCAGAAACTAGGTCATAGCAAGGGCATATTAAACATCATTTCTGTTGTGTGGACAATACTTTGGTGGTTTGGTTGCATAGAACTTGTGCATGATTTTACTGGGAGGAGTTGCAGACCATATGATAATCACCTAGCTTCCAGTCTACAAGTTTTGAGACATTCTTGGAGCAATTTGAGACTCCTTTGGACTAGAGACAACATATCAACCATGTTTGAGTGCATTATCTTTACATTTTTGATAGTGTAGGAGCCCATATTGTCTTAGTTTATTTGAGAAATGAGTCTATAACATGTTGTATAAATTCTAGGCTTGTTGTTCACACATTTCTACCATATACATGTTTAGAAAATTGTAATTAAACTTTTGTCACGGTATCACAACCAATTCTATGTTTTGTAATGCATTGTTGGGGAAAAGCATTCTTTTTCATTACATGTTCTTGTTTCCCTTACTCCAATCTGTTGTAATCACATTACCAGTAAGTTTTGGAGGATTTTTTGAGTCTTTTTTCAAGTGAAACCTAATTATTATTGTCTAGCAAATACTCTGTATCCATCAAGTGTATTGTCAAAATGAGTATATGAGTTGTTCTTGAAATCAGTCATTGTTGCACTCAAAAAATTATATATTTGTCAGATGTTATAGCCTTTCTATTATTTTTGTGTAATGCCAATGCATGGCAAGGGAGCCATGGTGAAAATATTATCATTTTGGGGTTGTTGCAGACATTGGTTATCAATGTTTATGATTGAATGCACTATTGTTATTAAAATGAAAGGAAATACATGAAGTCTTTAGCATTACCTAAGTTCATATGTTCCACATATTGAATGCTAATACTTGTATGCATTGCATTTCATTTATTTGATAAAATAAAGTCTATCAAATCAAAAGCAATCACAAAAAATATTATTCAATTGGCAAGGGACGTTTCAGTGTGGAGGATATGGATGTTAGTGGAGACAACTTTAAAGATGCATATTTTACCTGACAATGTCTGATTTGTTTGACTGACATGGCGAACCCTAAAGGACTGACCTAGGTGGCCTCAGAGGCACATCGACAAATGGCCCTTCCTACGTTTAGTCACAGAGGCAACATAGTTCGACAATGAAATGGACTGACTGACATGACTGACTTTGACTCTATTTTTTGGGATTTTGAAGGTTATTTGGATGTTTTTGTGTTTTTGACATGTTTTGATTTTTTTGGATTTTAAGGTTTTATGATTTTTTTCTTTTTTGAGAATATTTGATTTTTTTTGTCTTTTTCAAATGTTATATATATCTATTGTCTTTTATTATGGATGATATTGGGAAGTGTGTATTCTATTATGGATGATACAATATAAGTACCATGAAAAATGCATATGAATGATGCCTACAAGCAAGCGAGCAAGCACACACAAGAATCCAAGGATAACCATGATCTTGCTCCTAGTCAAGCTGAAAACCAATTGACAAGTGATGAGGATGATGACGATGTTGTTTGGCATGGGAAGGACACATCCCAAAATAATGTGAGGATGATGATAATGTGACTAAAGGATCAAGGTTTGCACCCAGGATAGAAACAAATCCAAGGAATGTTTTGGATGATGTGTTAGGATGCACAACAAGATTGTATGGTTTAGGCTTATTGCATTTGGAATGACTAGATGGGATTATGGAGGGAACTTGGATAAGTGGATCAAAATACTTAAACCAATGACAAGGGAAAACCAAACCCAACAATAGGCATGAAAGGATAATGGATTGACTTTGGTAAAGGATGGGAGACATGAGGATCATTGGCATATGATCTCCAAGGACTATGTCACATAGGAATAATTTGTTTTCTCCAAGGTATGGGTATGGATAATGTTATGAAGGCTATGATATTTCATGAATAGTGTATAACCAAAGGATAGACATGAAATTTTTTTTCTGAAAGCATGATTTATGTTTGTACCTTAGTCCTTATCAAGATCAAAGCAAGTGGGAAAATGTATGGGAATGATAGGGCTTAGATGGATAGATGGAAATGACATAGGAAATGTCATGTGAAGTGCATTGGAGATGAGACAATTTTCCCCCAAGTGTAATGGTCCACATAGATAATTTCCCTTACACATGATGCCTATTTTCTAGGTTTTCATCAGGGTACTTATCCAGGGCGCCTGTTTACCAGGTTTTCACCATTGGATGAATTTTTTCTCTCTACTTTTTTTTTATATATATTTTTTATTTTTCTAGATGATCACTTTGATGGTGCTGATGTAGATGGCAGTGTCATGATATGCCAATAGTAACCTTTATGGAGTAATTGTCTTGTCATGATCATAGCACTTGTATACAATTGATCGATGTTATTATGATCCTTTCTGATATTCGGGTTAGCCTTATTGAAATACGCCCATCGTGATATAGTTCCATGAGAGTCCTTATGATAAAGAGTTGTTGCCAAGATGCGACGGGTTTGTGATGTTGGATTTTTAGACTTTAGGAAAGATGTAGGATTATGATGGATGATGGTAGGTGTGGATGGACTATTTGGAATTTTGGATGTAGGAATTTTTATTTTCCAAACTTGGGGTGGTGAATGATGTAGTTTGGAATTTTGATTAACATAGTGTTTGGAACCATGAATTTTATATGCCTTGCATGATGACCATTTTGAAGGGGGTGGACATTTATTATATGTGGGAGACCTCTTTTCTTTTGGCTCCACATTTTGATTGACTTTTGGATTTAGAATATTTTCTTTGCTTGATCCATTTTTCTTTGGGATCCATTTTAACTTAATTTGTCCACTTGGATTTTTGTACTCAATGGCCTTTGACATTTGATTTTGGACTTTAGACTTGTAAGGATTTTGTCGTTGTTAGTTCCAATTGAGGGAATGATGTTTTATGGTGTGGATGGAAGGAGTGTTGGAAGCGATCTTATTACAAGGACTACTCATGGCCTCCATTTTGATGTTTGTATTGGATAAAGTGTCCCCTAATATCATGGAGGTATCACTAACACCATTTGATTTCTTGATTAAAGAATAGCCAAGACCTTGATGTCTAGGATTTTCATAAAACTGTATTGGTTCCCGAATGCCTTGCTCATGTATGCCTAGTCCTCTTCCTTGATACTGCATGCTTTGACATATTCTCTTTGTAATGGGGTATTTTTTGTTTTGAAAACAAGATGTGAACCCATAATTATGTATGTGGAAACTAATGCATGGAATTTTCTCATCTACAAGAAAGCCTACTTTGACAAAGGTGGATGATCCTAGTTGGTAGGATATTTTGGCTTTATCATTTGTCATGCTTGTGTCTTCTTGGTCCTTTAAGACATCAATTTGATCAATTATATCTTTTGTGCCTTTGTATTTGACTTGGTCAATGATAGCTTTCTTGTGTTCTTCTTGATCCATAGTAGCCTTTTTATGTTCTTCTTGAATGTTTTCCATGTCATTTGTTTGATTATCTATGTGTCCCAAGGAGGCAAGTGTCTCATTTTGGAAAATGGAGGTGTTTGGAGTTTGGATAGGAATGACTTCAAATGTTTGATTATGGATGGTATAAAGGTTGATAAGCTGATCACTTTGGGTATCTTGTTTAATGGTAGGATCTTGATCAAAGATAGGTTTGTCTTGGATGACATGATTGGGAATGGGATCTTGATCATGGATAGGTGTATTTTGGATGCCATGGTTATCTAGAATAACTTTTTGGATGGAATTAAGGATAGGATCATGGGATGGCCGATGGACTAGTTTGATCTTGACATGAAGGTGAAGCTATGATGTCATGCTTTGGACTTTCCTTTTGACATGTATCCTCAAGTTTAGGCATTGGGATGTGATTTTGAAGACCATGACTAGATGTATTTTCATGACTAGATGTAGATTGAAATGGAATGGATTGGAATGAATTAGTGGATGATGGACTAGGATAGGACGTGAAGGATTGGAATGGATTAGTGGAAGGTTGGTTTCCCTTGTCAAGGTTAGGATAAGGGTGATAAGTGAACACTTGTTGTTGGATTAATGGTATGGCTGGTGTTAAGTGACTCTTGATAGTGAGGGTAGATGGATGAATGACTAGGGCTTATGGATTGTTGGTAAGAAGGGTATGTGGGTAGTTGACCATGAGTTGAGGTTGATTGTTATTTGGATTGGATGAATTTTCTTTTGAAGTATATGGCTTGTTGGTATTGACCATTGCGGACTAATTGGTATTCAACTTGACTAGCAAGCATATCAAGGTAAATTGTAGACATGGTGGTGAGGTCTAAATGACAATGCAAAGGCTAGGATGAAAATGAGGATTAACAATTTGACTTGGAGATAATGTGGATAACTTGACTTGGAGGACACCTAGATTTTTTTGTTTTTGAAATGTTTCTGATGTTTTGGATTTTTTTTTATATATATTTTTTTACTTTTTATTTTGATTTTTTATTTTTCTCACTTGATTAAGATTTCAATCTTGAATACACATTCACATACGCAAGACAAGATTTGATGCAAGATGTAATACAAATGATTATGATAAGAAGAAACTTCCAAGCACAAGAATAATCCAAGAAATTATTCAAATGGGGAGATTGGCCAATGGTCTTAAGCTAGGATGCACGAGGTTGACTAGGGATGATTTGAAAGCAAAATCCTGCCACACAACTGGGAGAAGGGGTAACCCATCATTCACCTTCACTTCCCAAAGGTATAAAGTTCTTTGGGGCTTAGCCAAGAGTGACAAGATTTCAACTCCCAAAAAGGCATGTCTTTGGATTCACACCTAGATTGAGGTCATCCCTTGGAGGGGTGTGTGCTCCAAGCAGGCCTCCCAAGAAGGGTATGACAAAAGTGAACCAAGTGAGGTGTTTTGGAGGACACACACACTTGATTCACACTTGCAATTATTAATTGACCCTTAGAAATAAAATGTGTGTAAACAAACAATGGAAGCATTTGTTATTTTTAACCCAAAGCCAAAAATGTGTGATGGAAGACAATGGTTCTATTTAAGCCCAATTTCAAAGTGTGATTGCAAACAAGATGTTCATTTTAAAGCTCCAAATTGAAGTATGTTGACAAGCAATGATTAAGAGATGAAAGATGAAATGTGTGCACCTAGAATTTCTTTAGTTCCAATTTTTTTTCCACTTGATCCAATTTGTCTTTTTAAGTGTTTATTTTTCTGCACATTCACAATAACAACAACAAAGCCAAAACCCTAACAAGATAATTGATCACTAATATTAGAGGGTTAGCTAGTCAAGACAAATCTGGTTTTTGTAAATTATTTTTGCATCAAAAATAAAAACACAGATAATAGACCCTTACTGAAATTTCAAGAAATTTCCAAAAATGTAAAGAAATTCGAAATATTTGTTGTTTTGCATCCAAAATTATTTTTTTATGAAAAATCATTAAAAAATTATAAAAAATTCATAACAGGTCCAAAAAATCTTTCTTTTTTACTGAAGGCGCCTAACATCATCGCCAATCTACAAAAAAATGTTTTTGACAAGATCTACAACCTTTTGTGAGATATAAGCAAATCTCTGTAAAACCCTAATTTTCAAAGATCTATTTTTTGTCTAATTATTTTTCATCCAAATTAAAAACATAAAGAACAAAACCCTATTATAATTTAAATAGATTTTCATAAATATAAAGAAATCCAAAAAATTCTATAATTTGCTCTCAAAATTGATTTTTCATGAAAAATAACAAAAAAATTATGAAAAATTAAAAATAGCTCCAAAAATCTGATTTTTGGAATGGAAGCTCTTGATATTGTCCCCAACCTATAGAAAATATTTTGTGAGAAACTATGTAGCCATTCAAGAGATATGGTTGAATATTTGAAAAATAGGGTTTTGTCCTAAAATGATGCAAAACCTGCAACAAAAAGCTAACAAAACCTGCAACAAAAAGGATCAAAGACAAAAGGGGAAATGATGGAGAATTTAGAAATCGCAAGCCTAGGAAAAATTTTAGTGTCTACAGTATCAATTGGCACCTTGGCTTGCATCACCATTAATGCTTAGAAATCCAATCCTTTTGGGATTTTTGTTGAGAACATGTTGAGATGACTTAGCATTGTTTTCATTGATGTCAAAACCTTGGATCTGGAGGTTGTGCTCTAGATGATATACATAAATGATCTATCCTATCGAGTGCGATGATGTTGTGTAGTGTGGATGTTATCCTTGATTCAGATATGGCAGCACTTCTTTTTGGGACATCGGTGGAAGACAATTAATGCAAAATAATGAAGTCTAATCTTTTGATGTTGGCTGTTGTACTCAAAGCTTATTTTGGGTATCCTTGCTACCCAAAAATTCATGTAACATGTTAAAATTTTTGGTATGTCTAATTTTGTTTCTCCACTTGGTATTGAAATTGATGAAAATAAAGATTTGGTCTTGGTTGTGGCATTCCCATCGACTCCAAAATATATTTCATGTAATTCAAAGATTGCTATTTTTTGATAATTATGTTATGTGATGAAACTATCTTATGTATGACCTATTATGGGTCCCTTGGTAACATGGTAAGAATATCTTTATGTGCAACCCATCTTTTGGGTCTAGTGCTAGCGTTCCAAGCCTTAATGAATATTTCAAGGTTGTTCTTCAAGCCGACATGTTTTTGCTAGGCCAACTTAGGAGTTTATGAAGGCAATGGAATGGAATGGTATAAGTAAAAGTTGATTTTGTTCAATGGAGAAGTAGTGGTGTGTGCGAGAAGATAAAAGGGTGGAAAGGATTATGTGATAAGAAATTTAAAGGCAAGTCTCAAGAAGAAATAATCTGTTTTGCAGAGGTTGTGCAAGGAAGGTGTGTAGAAGATTCTTGACCAGATGTGTTGCAAACATATATTGTGCTCTAAATCAGAACTAACTTCATGCATATGTAGATGCAACTTCATCAGTTCATTTTTGTCAATGAGACTATTTTGTAATCAAATGTTTTAATTGGGCAGTGAGCCCATCGACAGTGAGCCTTACCTGTAGTGAGCCTTTGTAAAAATCACCTTAACTGGTGTCACCTTAACCAGTGTTTTATAATCGCGAATTAGCATTCTCCGTGGTTTTTCCCATCTTGGGTTTCCATGTAAATTTTGGTGTTCATTGTGCATGGTGTTGTTCTGTGCTTTCATGTTCATATCTGCTTGATTATTATCTGATTGATATAAGCCTACTCCGGATTAATTAAAGTAAAGAAATTGTTTTATGATAACTGATTTAGCCCCCCTCTATGTTATCTGGAATGTTCAACAATTGGTATCAAAGCCTGGTCCCTTCCAAACAAAGCTTAACCGCTTGAGGGAGATCTTGGCAATTTGAACAGATGGCAGGAAATTATTACTTTGAGGAAGAACTAAAGATAATGTTAGATGATATGGAAAGCACAAAATATGAAAATGAAGAATTGAAATAAAACATCAAGGAGGAAAATGCTTGTATCTTAAAGCTAAGGGAGAAAATCCGAAAATTCAAAGCAAGACATAGAGAGGTCAGCTAAGAATTAAAGGAGTCAAAGGAGAGTATTGCAGATTTAAAGCATCGATTGGATGAACGCAAGAAGAATAAAGAAAATCTCAAAGATACTATCAAACATAAAATAGATGAATGCAAGAAGACTGAAGAAAATCTCAAATATAAATCAAAAGAAAATGAGAAGTTAGATCAAGAGAACTAAGAATGTTGAAATCAGAAGCAAGAATATGTGAAAGTAGCATAATTCTAGATCAACTATTATCCCTACAAAAATGTCACAATGATAAGGAAGGACTTGGCTTCTCTGGTGAAAGCTCAAATCAGAACACTAAGGGAAATGACAAAGTAGTTGAAGTTGAAGAGAGATCTGTTGTAACAAGCCAGGTCCAAAACTCTAGAACACCTACAAAAAGACCTCCGGTTAGGCAACCAAATGCTCATAGGTACTTATAATTTAATGGCTATTGTTTTCTATGCAAAAATTTTTAACATAAGGTTGTAAAGTGTAGAAGCAAGAAGGAACCAAGTACTCAATGCTTTAACTGTCACAAGTTTGGTCACAAAGAAATTCATTGCAAAAGTCAATTATCTAATCTAGCTAGAAGGAATGGAATGAATAATCTCTTTCATGCCAATTTTTATTTATTCCATGGTTATGGTCACAAAGATAATCAGTGTAGATCTAGGGTTCACTTAGTTAATTCAGGACAAAGATGTTCCCCAGACATTATGCTAACACATGTGGATATGTTGCTCTGAAAAAGCTTGAAAATAAAAAGAAGATTGCAAAATCAGATGAATCTAAGAAGAAGACTATCATGGTTTGGAAGAAAAAGCAAACAAGTGTGGGGAGCTCTTCTATGGTACTGGATCTCGATACAAGCTCTTCTGGAATCTGATCCAATTGCCTTGGATCAGGGGAGGTTTGCAATGCATATCCTGACAGATTCCCTCTCTCCAAAGCAATATTGATGTGTTTTCAACATGACAGTTTGATTTGGTTGATGATGAATGATGAACCTTAATTTGGCTGATTGAAAAGATAAGTACATTCTATGGAATCATCGATGTAATTTTTTGGCGGAAAAATCATCATGAGAAATTAAGGATAAAAGGTGGAGTTTTCAAATCATTTCTCACAGTTTGCAAAGGAGAAGAGGTTTCACTAAGTGATAAAAGGATTAAAGAAGCTAAGTGTGATGATGGAATCTGCGTTGGTTAACAGTGAATTCAGTGGCGGTATTCCGCTAAGGCTGAAGGGAGTAGTGTTGAATGAATATGATCATCAGAAGATGAAGGAAATGGAACTAGGATTGAAGATTGATGAATTGCATAATGTAAGTGCCCTGGGTATGGATTTATGGGGAGAATTTCCTTGGATTTCTGACAAAGAGTCTATCTTGTTCTTCTTGAGTCGATGCAAGGATGGCAACATCATTTTGGACAAACCCTATCCGATCACTAAGGAAGCCATTGAAGCTATTACTGGATTGTGTAGTGTTGGAGATCTCCCTAGGAAGAAAACAGTGAAATACAGAGACATGGAGGAAATTACTGGTATCAACAAAGACTCCCAAGCTCTACTGATAAATACCATTGTCGATCCTATAGTAAGGTATGTTGCTTACATTATCACTTACAAAATCTATTTCTAAAATCGTGAAGGTTCTACTTTGGCTATTGCTATGTATCTTGCACATAAGATGGTGAAGGAAAATAAAAAGTTTGACGTGTGTAGCCTAATAATCGAAAGCCTAATTGAGAATGTCAAAGTGTCTTTGGTTGAGAGTTATCCTTTCTAGTTTGGATCTCTACTCATATGTTTAGTATTTTACTTTCTGAGTTCTCTATCATCAAAGGAGAATGTTAAGTGGAAGTCTGGCATCCCTATCGAAAAGCAAGTTTACATATATTTGGAATGTATGAAAGATAAAGGAAGTGCATGCAAATATTATTTCTCATCCTTGCAGATGAATCTGTGTTGCGGTGTGATAGTGTCTAGTGTTATGCCTATTAGTCAGTTTGAGGAGGGTTCCTCCTCTGGTAAGGAGTTAGAGGTTGTCATTGGTGGTTCCCCTCTAAAACCTAAAAGGAGGAAAATTAACACAAAGGATGTCATCACTATCTCAAAAGAGATGAAGAAGGAAGAAAAGTTTTTGCCTAGACCTAACTCTTTCAATCTAGATGAAGTTCATTCGATGTTGGATGAAGGTGATATGAAAAATATTGGTGAAATGTGGTATGCCTACTCTCTAGACAGTAGGCCTGGAATTCAAGATGCCTTAGTTGATTATCTTCTCAAAAAGGGTATTATTGTTTCAGTTATTTCTGACTCATTACTAGATGATCTGGTAGAAGTTGTTGAAGAAAGGTTGTTGTGGGAAGGGCCTGAAGGACATAAGATCCAAGCTATGATTGAGAGAAGGTGTTTCAAAGCCAAACAAAATTTATCCAAACACATTGGTGAGACAAGAGAATGCATTAAGGAGATGTATGACATCTACAGGTATTGTCTCTAGTGGTCTACTATTGTTGATAATTTTAGAAGCAGAATTGAAGTTATTGAATCTAAATTGAATGATGTTGGAAAGTGTTTTGACTTCTTCAAAGATAAAGATGGAAAACAAAGAATAAGGGTTGGTGATTTGCAAGCTGAGTTATTGTATACTCAAAGACAAATGGAATATTGGGTTTAAACTTTCTAGTTGGTCAAAGAAATTGTTGAGGTCCAGTTGGATCATCTCTCCAAGATACTTTCTAATGTAGAGGATTGTGAACGACAGTGCTTATCTCTAGACTATTCATCATCATTTATGTTGTTAACCCTACTGGACAGTATGTGTACCATAATGGTTTCTACGATGCAAGCTTGGAAAAGGATTCTTCCAACTATGAGAGAAAGGTACAAGAAGACTTTTCATGTGAAAAGTGTTATTTTTACTTGATTTCTTGAATGTTCCTATTTGGCCCTTTTCCTTTGATGGCAAAAAGGGGGAGAAAAATGAAGAGAAAAACAAAACAAAAAGAGGAATTGATTTGCTTGACAAAGGGGGAGTGCTTAGAGTTTTGGAGTTTTGGAGTTTTGTGTTTTTGAGTTTTTGTTTTCTTGTCACCAATGCCAAAGGGGGAGATTGTTGAGAAGTTGTTGAGATGACTTAGCATTGTTTTCATTGATGTCAAAACCTGGGATCCGAAAGGTTGTGCTCCAAATGATATATAGAAATGATCTATCCTATCGAGTGCTATGATGTTGCGTAGTGTGGATGTTATCCTTTATCTGGATATGGCAGTACTTCTTTTTAGGACATCCATGGAAGACAGTTAAAGCAATATAATGAAGTCTAATCTTTTGATGTTGGTTGTTGTGCTCAAAGCTTATTCTGGGTATCCTTGCTATCCAAACATTCATGTAGCATGTT
This sequence comes from Sequoia sempervirens, assembly GCA_007258455.2. Lineage (NCBI taxonomy): Eukaryota > Viridiplantae > Streptophyta > Pinopsida > Cupressales > Cupressaceae > Sequoia > Sequoia sempervirens. The sequence continues at coordinate 544,311,987 of VDFB02270651.1, read as the reverse complement.
ACAAGTTTTGGTATGTCTAATTGTGTTTCTTCGATTGGTACTGGAATTGATGAAAATCAAGATTTGGTCTTGGTTGTGGCATTCCCATCGGCTCCGAAATATATTTCATGTAATTCAAAGATTGCTATCTTTTGATAATTATGTTATGTGATGAACCTATCTTATGTATGACCTATTTATGGGTCCCTTGGTAACATGGTAAGAAGATCTTTATGTGCGACCTATATTTTGGGTCCAGTGCTAGCATGCCAAGCCTTATTGAATATTTCAAGGTTGTTCTTCAAGCTAACATGTTTTTGCTAGACCAAATTAGGAGTTTATGAAGGAAATGGAATGGTATAAGTAAAAATTGATTTTGTTTGATGGAGAAGAAGTAGTGGTGTGTGCGAGTAGATAAAAGGGTGCGAAGGATTATGCAATAAGAAAGCTGAAGGCAAGTGTCAGGAAGATGTAATTTGTTTTGCAGAGGTTGTGCGAGGAAGGTGTGCAGAAGATTCTTGACCAGATCTACTACAAACATATATTCTGCTCTAAACCATAACTAACTTCATGCATATGTAGATCCAGCTTCATCGGTTCATTTTTTTCAATGAGACTATTTTGTTAATCAGATGTTTTAATTGGGTAGTGAGCCCACCGGCAACAATCCTTACCTACAATGAGCAATTTTGGTAGCGAGCCTTTGTAAAAATCACCTTAACTAGTGTTTTATAATTGAGAATTAGCATTCTCTATGGTTTTTCCCATCTTGGGTTTCCACGTAAATTCTGGTGTTCATTGTGCATGGTGTTGTTATGTGCTCTCATGTTCATATCTGTTTGATTATTATCTAATTGATATAAGCCTGCTCTTGATTAATTAAAGTAAAGAAATTGTTTTATGATAATTGATTCACCCTCCCTCTCAGTTATCTGGATTGTTCAACAATTTTTTGGTTTATTCACCATGGATTCCCTTTAGTTTTTACAATTTATGTGCTTGTCGTTGAAGTCTCTGACTATCTTTTAGCACAATTCATCTACCCATTTGGTCAATGGGCATTTTTCGAATGATTATTTTCTTAGTCTACTTGAGGATGAGAATAATATCAAACAAGCCCTTATTTTCCTTGACATGTTCTACAAATCCTCTAGCTTGAGTATTCAATGGAAAAAGATCCAATGTTATAAGTGGACTTTTCTTCCCAAATCTAGTTGGTTTGACCATTTTGGTTGGAAATTAAAAAATTGAGCATGAAAAATTATTTTGATTTCTAGGCATTCCCTCTACTTTTCAAGAATCACCTGTTATCTTGTGGCAAGTTGCCATTGCTAGATTTAAAAAATGAATTATTGGATCAATATGCCTCTCTTTAGCTAGTAATTTCTAGGCGTGCTCTCAAATTTTAGGCACTGCCTATTTTTATTACTCTTCTTAAGTCTCTTTAAGTCCTCTTATCTAAAATTTAAGAAGTTATATGGGGATTTTGTTTAGGCCTCTATATATGAGTATAAAGGATTTTATTGTATTTCTTGGAAATTTTGTTGTCTCCCTCATGATGCTAGTGGTTTAGGACTAATTTCAATTCATCATCAAAGCATTGCTCTCTATGCTAAATGGATCATCAAATATTTAGAAGGGAAATTTTCTTGGAAAATTGTTATAAGGCATTGTATTTCATTAAGAGTTCCTACTAGGTGACTAGCTTGGAAATGACTTAGACACTACTCTCCTCACCATTAGAAAGCCTATCCAAACATAAGGAAATTTTTTTATTAAGAGCATCTGGAAGGCCTAGGATTCCATCAAGCCTTGGCTTCTTTGGGTTGGTCACATTGGCCTCTCAATTAACCAACAATCTATTTGATAGTCTCTAGTTCTATCCAATCAAGATCATCTTCTTGTTAAATCCCATTGGGTTCATGATTTGAAATTCTTTAACGAAGTTATTAAAACTCTTTTATATCTCCTTGATGAAGCCACCTAAAATTTTAGATATCCTTGCTTGAGGCCAAGTTAATAATTTTGGCTATCCAATTAGGATTAGGAGACCTTCCAAACTATTATTGATGTCATCCCTTCTCATATGATTCATAAAATTTGGTTTAGGTCCTTCAAGTCCTAGTGGAAAGATTCAAAATGGTATCCTAAGACACAATTTTGCAATTATAGATATTGCAAGAAATACTTGTGGGTTATGCCTTATCTCTTGAAACTTGGAATCAATGGTTGTAGATTGTTTAAGTGGCTATTCTCGAGCCTAAATTAGCTCATTTCATGTAGTGCATTCCTTACCAAGGTCTCTACTTGGCTCTTGTTTATCTCATCTAGGAGTTCTCAACCCATGCCATCCTTTCTATGGACAATTAGAGACTCCCAAGCATCCTTTTTGGCTCTACACTAGAGCTTAGAAAACTTGAAGTTTGATACATCATTTTTTAAAGCCTTTTTGGCCCAATCCCTTCTCACAGTATATGGTTTTGTTAGGAAATTGACCCTATCTTCCATTTAAATTTGTTTATATTTGGCATGCTTTCAAAATAAAAATTCTCTTCAATATTTTGAAAAATAAAAATTCAACTCTCTTTTTAGGTTGTTCAATCAATGTTCATGTTTATCTAGATACATTAAAGCTATGATTTTCTCCAATGTTCTTATGCAAATCTAGGTGCAAACTTGTAAGGTTAGAATGGAAGTTGCACATTTACAAGAACTCTTTGATCATTTGGGTAATGTTCCCTACACGATTTCTAGAGTTTTAGCTCCCGCCTCCTCCCCATCTCATGGGCATAGATGTGGTTGTAGTCAATTTGCTAGAAGATATTCAGGATCCTAATTTCAAGGCTCTTAGCCAAAAGGCTCTAAGAATTATGTTGCTCATGGGTGGTCTTAGCCCTCTCAGCCACCTTTTGCCTCTTGTCATAGGCATGGTGATTTTGGTTGGCTAAATTCTTGTAAGTACCCTAGCTTAGACTTGACTATTTCTCATGCTTGTACTCAATAGTCTATTGATGAAGTTCAGGCATAGGAGAGTGCTCTCAATAGCTAGGAGCCTATCAATGATGATTTCATACTTGATGATGCATGGGTAAACTTGATGACCATGATCTCCCTTCAATTGATCACGCTTTTGTCGCTTCATAACTACATTATTTTTATTGTTGTTCAGACTTAACCCCAATTTAACCATTTTCATCTTTTATTTTGAGCTTAATCCTGCGTAAACTTTGATTATGTGTCTTTCTGCCTTTCACTATTCATTTTATGACAACTATATTATTATCTTTCTAATTATTAAAAAATAATAATCAACTTATTCAGTAAAAAAAACTCAAAATTATCTTTCAATATAAAAAACAAATATATTAGCCTGAGTGAAAGACCCTTTGTAGGTTGACCAAGTTAATTAGATTTCTACCACAATATCAAAGGCATAGAAAAATTGACAGTCAATGAGATTGAGCGTTCCTGGAGAGGCCGTGTCTTTGAAGCCAAGAAGAAGATGGAGTCTTTCAAGTCAAAAGTCTCTTTGCTTTTTTCGGCCACTTGTATAGCAAAGTCTACGGAGTTACATCCATTAGCTTAAGTCTCTAGTCTCAGAACCACAAAATCTTTTAGGTCAGCTGTGTCTTTCGAGCAGCCGTGTCTTCGTTGTAACATAGTTAAGGAGTGTTATAAAAAATTAATGGGAAACATAATTTGCAGGATGATATACGGCTGGTTTTATTATCATCTTTCAAGTCAAAATTCCTCTGGATTTTCCATCCAATTGTATATCAAAGTCTATGCAGTTAGATCTATTAACATAGCTCTACTCTGGCCAAGGCAATGACTGTTCTCACACGCAAAAGAAATGTGTGGAAAATGGGAGGAAAATTAGCATGGAACATTTAGTTTGGTCTTATCTCTTTTGGATATTAGAGGAGAATTTGATTATGATAATAATGGATTAGTTTATTTTTTAATTCAATTTTAATGTGTAGAAAATAATGAAAATTGATAATTTTTTAAAAATATTTATGTTTATTTAAAATGTTAGAATTTAAATATGTAATTAGATTGAATGAATTTTGTTAGGAAGAAAATTAATTTTGCATTGATTTAAAAAGATAGAAAATGCTTATCTAATGGCAAAGCAGATAAGTTGAATGTTTTTTTAGGTTTCTAATGTAATAGTTCACGGTTCTTGATCTTTAGGTTTGTTCTTCAAACATTTTGAGTAGTTTCTAGTTGTTATTACCAATCATTCATGCTATAATTCACTCTCCTTTAGTGACATTTGGCAGCCATTTTGAAAGCTTTTGGATTGTTATTTGTGCATTTTCATTTCATTTTCAAGTTGGAAACTAATTACTAGACACAATAATCTATGATCTCTGCATTTATCATAAGAAGAGTTGTCACTTCATTTTGTATGCCCATGAAGGCAAGTTCAAGCAATTTGGGTCCTTAATATTAAAGCAAGAAAGATGTTCAATGGAAGCATTAGGGTCATTCCCCTTGAGTGGAGAGGAGAGAGTGTTGATACAACTACTCCATCTACTTCAAACACTTCAATGATTAGGCATCTTCGGATAGTTAGAGGCAAAGATTTTCAGGCTCTTGGCTAGAGTGGTTTAGGGTTGGGTGGCAACCATGTAATTCACTAGGGAGTCATAACTCATTTTGCAAGTATGCATAGATTTTGGGAACCAAAATCCACCATATTGGTAAGGCATGATCTATAAGAAGATCAAAAAATGTGTTTGTCAAACTATGGACCCATGCCAAAGTGAGTTACAACTTTTGATGAAGGAATGCGGAGCAAAAAAATTGAGTTTTGATTATCTATGTGAAATTTCCAATTTTGATGGGGGCGATCATACAACCGATGGGGCAATTATGAAACCATCAACCTGTTGTAGGCAACAGTTTTGTTCCAAGTTTTCTCCCAAAATATTATATCTTAGGTGTAAAATTCTTGTGTTTTCCATTCTTATGTTGTTGATTCTTGTTCCTTCTTGTTCATTTGATTAATCTAATGTTGCATTAATTCAATTGCTCTTATTAAATATGTAATTGAAATATGGTGCAATGAAATCTCCACACTTGTTTAAAAATCAATATTCTTGATATCAAAAGAGTAAAGTCTATGGACATACATAGACTCATAGAAACAACTATATTTTTACACACATCATGAGAGCACACAAAAAGTATAGTTTCATCAAAACTATCATTTATCATAATCACATATCGATGGATAGATTAGCAAGCAAAGAGTCAAATGTACATAGGTTTGTGAAAGCTTTACTACCTAGTATCTTCTCATATTTTAAGGATGGAAAATGTTTAGGGGGTCTAAAGTTGTGCACATAATCATATAAGTACATTTACAATATCTGAAATATATAGCCCACTTTGCATTCTGATGTTGCTTGATGTTAGACAAACAAAAAGCCACAACAGAGCATTTGCCTAATAAATGATGAGAGAGTCGCAACATGAACTAAACTATGCAAGCTTCTATCATTGCTACAATTGTAGTTTCAAGGAGCAGAGGAATTGTCCCTATGATGAAAGGAAAATGTGGGAAATCTTCTTTGTACAACAAATACTCGGTTTTGCTGCCCTGAATACCTCATAAAAGTCGGAAGTTGAAAATTTGAAATAATGTATTGCCTGAAGCCAAAGCAATCAAAGAAGAAAAATGTAAGGACCATCTAAAGAAAACAAAATTTGAAACCATTATAATGATAAGAAATCAAATTCTTTCGTCCTTCATTTGAAGTCCAGTTGGTCAAATGAAAAAGATGTGACATTTGAATCAGGATATATTATAACAACTGGTGGGCAAGACAGGATGCCTGCTGTAAAGAAGGTATTTCCTGGCCCTGCTGGTTGAATCCAAAACACTGTATCCCATAAATGCATGAGACCTTGTCCAGTACCTCTTGCCTTGGCTTTACCAATGGTTATGCATAATTCTAATAGAATTAAAGCACTAAAAATTTGACCGTGTCTAAGGAAAAAACACTGAGATGAATGTTAAAAAACATACCTGAATTGTGAATTTTGTTTCTATTTCACTTCTTGGCCCTTGAATTTCCTCACTCATGTTAGGATGGATAGATCTTCCAGGGACAAGGGCCTTCCCATAGTGTTCTTAGGCTTATGTCCAATGACACCAACACTGTAAAGCCTACTCTTTTCTTTCCTCCAAATCTATCTTCACTTGAACCTGCTATACCATTTATAAGTCCCATCTTTTGACATTATTTTATTTATTTTTGAAGACATAATGAGCAATATATTTTGATGAATCAAATCATCTCTGTCCAATGAAAATCTGAAATCCCATGCTTTATAGAACTGTTGGTGGAATTTAAACATTTATCACCTATATTCTAAATTGGCATTGTGCAGGACCTATTTTGTGTCTGTACCTTTCATATCCACCAGTTCATCAAGAGTACTTTCTGCTGTTAATTATGTATTGTCAATCAAGCAATAATCAACATTTTATTAAGGCTTAACACTTTCAAATGCAAAAATAGTAGATATGCCTATTGTTTATGCATCTTGAGGTGTGATATTTAAAGTAGAAGTATTCTTGTTAGCATCTTTCTTACCATTCAAATCAATTCTGAAAATGCCATGAATTTTGTGCTTTCTCCACAAAGATTGCTTTCTAAGCCACACCATGTTAAGTTTAGAACATCAAGATGTCATGCCCCTCCCAAGCATTCAACAGAGACCTGTTTCATTTTTTTAGCAATCTTTTCCTCAGGAAATTACACAATATGTGCACAGTTGGCATACAGGAAAGAAAAAACACTTACAACATATCAAATACTCTCGCAACAAAAGTCAAGTGACAAATTGAAGATACAATGATTGTCAATAAAAAAAATAACTACAGAAAAAGTTCCTTATTTCTTTAAATCTGGCATTTGACTTTAATTTACTAGTTATGTATTTTCCACTTTCAGGAAAGAGGAAAACAATTCCAGAAAACCACCTCATTTGATTTCCTAACAATCTCAAACATTAACTGGGTGTCTTAAATATTTGATTTGTTAGTTTCCTAACAATTTGAATAATATAACAAGTGGAAATAATAATATACTTTTTCTCACTCCTTACCAAGATCTGTAGCACTCCCTTAAATAGATGATAAACATACAAGACCAGAGTCTTAAATAGTATAACAGTGCAATTGCATAATTTTTCCTTTCCACTCATTGACCTGCAAAGAGTGATAACAACAAATATATTGAAACTTCAAGAAGAGAGTGATTATTATTGCAAATGGAATGTTACTAAATCCTACGAAACTGTCATGCATGAAGAATAACTTCATTAGATTTGTACAAACTAGTTTTAAACTATTGTACAAAATTAACAAATATTATAAAGAAAACCTGTGATTTAATGAAAATCATTAACAACATAAAGAAAATTTGTGAATTAAACTTACTCTTTTTCTATTGATGATCTGAAAATTGCCATTATAGTGTGTTGAAGATGAAGATCAGAAAATATCTTATCCAGTATAATGCAATTTTTTCTTGATAGTTTGAAAAAGGGAATCAATAATACCATCCATAATTCTGAAGCATTTTGTACTCCAAGATTTGCTGAAACACAACACCCAAATTAGAATTGAAAACCCAAATGCATTGCCCATTCCTATTCCCATATACCACCATATATCCTCCTCCAGCACTTCTTTATTTTTTTCTTCATCATCATTGGAAGAAACAAAATGATTTGTTGAGCATGACACATTGGTTTGTAGGCCACATAGATCTGAATTATTGGAAAATGATGAGGAATCAAATGTCATCATTTGTCCTCCTTGTGGTACCCTTCCTGATAACTTATTATGAGATACATCAAAGTAACTCAAATATGTGAGATTTTGCAGCTCAACTGGAAATGTCCCAAACAATTCATTTCTGGAAAGATCAAGTGATTGTAGTTGTACCATGTTTCCCAAGGATTTTGGAATTTCACCACTGAAATGATTTCTTGAGACATTGAGAATTATCAATCCTTTGAGAGATTCGATATCAAGAGGTATTATACCTGATAAATTGTTGTTTGATAGATCAAGACATTTTACTAATCTCAAAATTTTTGAATACTCCATCTCTTGTCCTTTGTTCTCAATGACTATGCTATCTATATAAATCCCACCAACCTTTGTAGTATTTAATTCAAGAGTTTCTGTGTTTTCTGTTTGATTTGCCATTGCACTCAAATTCATAAAGCCACTTGGAATAATACCTGAAATTTTGTTGCTTGACACATCCAAAATCTGAAGATTTTGCAAGTTTGATAAATTTGAAGGTATGTTGCCAACAAATTTGTTAGATTTTAGTATGAGGATGCGAAGACCTTTCAAGCTTTCAATCCAAGTAGGAATGCCCCCATGAATATTGTTATTCCTTAGATCTAGGATTTCCAAAGAACTGCAATTTGCAAAGGATGATGGTATGCTCCCTTTTAGCCCATTGAGACCTAATTTCATTGTTTCTAGAGAAGACATATTTCCAAATATATTTGGAATTGTGCCCTTGAGATTATTCTTTTCGAGATTTAACATGGACAAATCAAAGCATTTGTATAAATTTGAGGGAATCTTACCACTAAGCCTATTGTTTGACAAGTCTAAAACCCACAAATTATTTGACTCACAAATAGAATGTGGAATGGGTCCATCAAACAGATTCTCTGAAAGATCCAAGAAGTTCACATTTTGTAAAGAAAGGGGAATGTTTCCTTGTAACTTATTATTATGCAAATCAATAGATTGAGGTCCAAGCACCTTGAAGGGTAAATTACCTACAAATTGGTTAGAAGAGAGGTTGAGATAATAAAAGTGCCTAGAATCCCAGAGCCAATTGGGAATATTTCCACTAAGAGAGTTTTGAGACAAATCTAATGAATACAAGGAGTATTGAGTTGAAATGAAAGATGGAAAGTCCCCTTCTATATTACAAGATCCCAATTCTATGTATTCAAGTTGAAAATTGGGAATATAAGTGGCATTGACTTTTACAGTCAATATATTCCTTGAAAGACACAAACGTTGAATATTGGAGATTTTATCAAAAAAGGAAAGTGTGTAAGTTCCACTTAGTTGGTTTTGGCTAAGATCAAGGTCTATGACTTTGGTGAGGTTACATAAGAAGGTTGGGATGGTACCACTCAAAGAGTTAGAACTCAAGTCAAGACGAGTGAGTTTTGACAACTTACCCAAAGATGTTGGGATGGTGCCACTCAAAGAGTTAGATCTCAAGTCAAGACTAGTGAGTTTTGACAACTTACCCAAAGATGTTGGGATGGTGCCACTCAAAGAGTTAGAACTCATGCCAAGATATGTGAGGTTTGACAGCTTACCCAAAGATGTTGGGATGTTGCCAGTCAAAGAGTTAGAATCCATGCCAAGATATGTGAGGTTTGACAGCTTACCCAAAGATGTTGGGATGTTGCCAGTCAAAGAGTTAGAATTCATGCCAAGAAATATGAGGTTTGACAGCTTACCCAAAGATGTTGGGATGGTGCCACTCAAAGAGTTAAATCTCATGCCAAGATATGTGAGGTTTGACAGATTACCCAAAAATGTTGGGATGGTGCCACTCAAAGAGTTTAAACCCAAATAAAGAGATGTGAGCTTTGATAACTTATCCAAAAATGTTGGGATGCTGCCATTTAAATAATTACAACACAGATTAAGATATGTTAAGCTGGACATGTTACTAATCTCTCTTGGAATCTGACCAATAAAATTAGAACTGCGCAAGGTTAAATACCTCAATTTGCTGAGCTTGTGAAACTGTGAAGGGATGGCAAGAGAAGGGAAGAAGGCATTCTCACTCAAGTCCAAGCGCTCCAGATGCTGCAGTTGGAATAGACCCACACGAAGTTCCCTCCAAGACATGAATGGCCATGTGGAATAGTAGTCATTAGGATTCCAAGAGGCATTGAGGGATTGTGGACTGAGATCTAAGGAAAGGATGTGGGCAGTGATTGGGTGGCAGGTGATTCCTTCCCACGCACAGCAGTTAAATCCCTTAGACGATTGCAGCGTGTAATGAGAAGAAGTGAAGTTGAGACCCTTTTTGAAATCTAAGAGGGAATTTCTTTCATCCGCATGACATGCGGAGGAGCAGGGCATCATCATTACTACTACTAACAACACAAAGACCCACATCATCATCACCATCTTCATTGCAGATTGCACAACACTCCTCTGCTCTCTGTGTGGAAACAATGGAAATTAAAGCTGATTTATAATTGTAGTTCTCCTATCACTCGAAACTTATTCTACGTTTATTCTTCGAAAGTGGGAAATTTGTTTGTTTTACGGTCTACGAATCATTCGCGTAGAGTTATTGGCAGGGAATCAATGTTTGTTTCTTCTGTCATTTTAATCAAATCAAATCACTAAAAATTTTCCATAAAAGGAGTTGTTTTAATGAAATTAATAAATTACGCAAATTACTTCCTTTTAAAAATATCTGGGAAAACTAAATGTATTTTAGCTTAAGAAAATCTGTTTGTTATGATTTTACCTTAAATGTTATATAGAAAAATTAAATTAATAATATCTATTGTGTAAAAGTATGAAGAGGCTTTTTCAAGATAATGATAGCAATTTTGTCAATATGTTTTATGTATTAATCTTATAGATTATAGTTTCTTCTACTCAATGCTGTAAGAATGTTACAACTGTTGTTATGCAATTATACAATTTATTTCACTTTAAAAATATTTTAAAAACTATATGAATATATTCTAGTTAATTTTTGGAAAGTCTAAAATAAGATTAGGGGAATTTCAGTATTTTAATAAATTTCAAATATTTATAAAAAGCAGAATATATTTTAAAAAAATTATAATAAATAAAATATATTCTATATGGAGAAATTTAGAGAAAGTTTAAATTGAATTATAAGAAAATAAAATATTTTTCTTTTCTTTTCTTTATTAAAATTGAGCTTTATAAATTCTACAGCTAATGAGCTAATGTGATTCAATTAATCTAATTTAGAATTGTGTCAAATCACATGGATGAATTAATGAATAAATCAATAGGAATGAAAGTACTAAGTTGATTTTGACTTTTAATGAATAGTTGTCCATTATTTTGATCATAAATATTGAATTTCAGCTCAAAATTGCTTAAACTTAGATGTATTAAAAACATAACATTGAAATATTAACTAAGACATTTTAAAATTTGGCTAGAGTTGAAACTACATCACATAAATGACCTAAGATCAAATATGTATGCATGAATATGAAATTTGTGTGCTGAAATAATCTTTGAATTGTAGAAATGAAACTTTGACCTACAAACAAATATGTAGATGGTGGCTGGATTAAGGTTCAATTGCCTTGTGAAATGACTTAAGGGCGATGTCCTCTTATAGTTGACTTGGACACACAATTTAAATGCTTTGACATGAAAAATGATAAATAATGATTAATTAGAAGGTGATTTCCTTGGGCTTGAAAGGAAACTTAATTTTTTGAACAATAGGGTTAAATATGTGCTGTCATTTTTGTTTCAACCTCTCCTATCGATATTTGTGAATATCTTTATTATATACCTCCTATCCTTCTTGAGGAAAAATATTAGTAGAGCCATTCTAAACTCTATTTGCACTTCATATTTGCGAGTTCTTGACCTTTCAAATAATATGCTAAGTAGTATGATTCCTACTTATTTAACAAGGAACTATTCCTCTCTCAATGTTCTAGATTTGGTATAAAATCATTGATAAGGTCTAGTATAATGGGGAAACCCAGAAGAGAATGCATATGTTGAAGCTCAAATGTAATCATTTGAGAGGAGTTATTTTGTCTTCCCTTTTAAAATTCCAATCTCTACAAGTGTTGGATTTGGAAAATAATAATTTGTAAGGCTATCACAACTACATGTCTTGATGTTGAGGTCTAATGAATTCCAAGGCAATAGTCCACCCCAAGTAATTGGCCTTCCAAATCTTCAAATTTTGGATTTTTTTGACGGCCACCTTTTTAGACAGATTGCAATCAAGCTTACAAACTTTCTAATAATGGTCAATAAATTTATTAAATAATTTTTAGAGAATTAGTGAATCAAGTGAAATTATTAAATTTAAGTCATAAATATTTTTTGAGGCAATGTACATGCACTATGAACTATGTTAAATTGACTCCAAGCTATCTAGATCAAAATTATACACGTCTTTCAAAAAAATTGTAACTTTAGTAAATTCTAGATAAATGTGACTTAGGTGGGCTCTTGTATAATATGGACCACAAACACAATTTAAATGTCATTAATGAAGGTAATTATCAATTAGATTCATTACAAAAAATAATGAGTCATTAAAAAAAATGATCAATAAGTGTTCTTATGTGAGAAACATGCCTTCTTACAATGATCAGTGTAGATCTACATGCATACTTGATAATATCTTAAAATTAGAATAATGTCACTTACCACCAAAACTAAATTATAAAAAACACATATAAATTGGTACTTTTAAAGAATTGTCTAAAACAAGTATTTTCTATTAAAATAAACTCATAAAGATTAGGATTAGAATAAAATGAAAAATAAATCATACTAAACATTGATAAATCAGAATATTCTTAATCATCATCCATCAAGTAATTCAAAGTCAAGGTTAAAACCCCAAGACTTGAAAAAAAATGGGTCTCATTTGCATCATCTTGATGTCATTCTACTCCTAAAGTGGAATTTGTTTTTTTTTTTAATTTAATGCAACACTCCTTAGGCTACCATGCCTACATGAGTGTTTCCCACCCCTTTAAATATCCTTGACTTTACGTCACTCCATAGTTGCTATTGGAATTGAAAGTTTGATGATGTAATTTATTAGTGAAACATAGAAAAGTAGGTGAATGGTGGTGGTTCAAACATGAAATGGTTACTAGGATGTGGAATGCACCTATATTTTCCCTAGTTTCATTAATAAAATAGATCTCCCAAGGATATGATTGACTTTCAACCTTGAGGTGAGTCAATCTTATTAGGAGGATTTGTTGTTTCCTTATGACAAAAAATGACTGAATTACAATTTTGGGAGATAAATTTAAATGCCTTAATGAACTCAATTGTATGATCCAAAACTTGAAATGCAAAGTATTATGATAGCAAAAATAGAAACAATAACCTTCAGGTAGATTTGAGAAGGGCAGAATGGTATGTACTTGGCACTAAAAGTGGGTTTTAAACACTACTGAAGGACATATTCGCCCTAGGGGAAATGGGTTTTTGTATAATGGTCCAAAATCTGATTTCACTGTCCTTTGATCCTAGACCTAAGCTCTTGATTTCTCCAAATTCAACTGTCAGAAAGCCATAAAAAAATTCTAAATCTGAGCTTTTGTGGCTTGACAACAATGTTGACAACTTGGACAACTTTGAAAAATTGCTCTTTTGATCAATCTACAATCCTTCTTCACTTGTAAATCTACACATACAAAGAGAAAAAAATGTTTTTTTTTATGAATAGGAGTTTTCCTCAGTCAAACCCCATGTTGGTAATCAAACCTTGATAATGAAATAATGACAAAATGGAAGGAATTTGATGAATGAATAATGTTGTCACAACTCACCAAACCCTTAATGCCTTAGAGGAATGAAGTCTAACACATCACTCTAAGGTTTGGATCTTGCATTAATTAGCTTCATTGGATGCTTTATTTGACACTTTATTTGATGCTTGAATGCTTGAAACCTATATCACAATGTTAGCTCCAAAACATGACATGAACACACATGAAATTTGACATGATGATATGATCTTGATTGTTGTTGTAAATGAATGATAAATCTACTCTTCAATGCTATTGACAATTATATTTTCTCTTGTGAAGTCTCTGAAAGGTGTGTTAGATTTGAATTTTGATAAAAATACCTTGTGTTTATAGGTGTTTATCTAATTTCCTGAAATTAGATTCCACAAGCTAACATTTGAAACTTGAATCTAAATCATTAAAAGACCACCAAAAAAATATTAAAAATTGCATTTTGGCACTTAAGGAGGACCCATTTTCCCTTGGCTGAATGGGCCCTAGGACCTAAATCTAGGATACAAAATTTCCAAGGTGTTTTAATTACTATTGGCAATTGTTTATTACAAGTTTCCCTTTCAGAAAATGAGAATAATAAGGTTTTAGAATACATAATTTGGTCAATTAGAAGTTAATTAAGTCAAATTAATTAAGGGACCTAAACATAGTGTGAAATTGTAAAGGTACACAATTTTGTACACTACATTTAGCCCCCACTTTAGTGAGAGTCTGATCCCACACTCAAACTCACACTAAAGTAGACAAATAAGTCAAAAGAGGTATAATTGTACAAATGTTGGAAAGATAGGATGACAAGGATCAACGAGGATGATCAAGCACCTAGGATCTAAGATCCCATGGAAAACCAACAAAGGAGAAAAGAGACACATGCACACAACAGTGACATAATATATAACATCATACAATGTCAAAATTAATGCAAAAGAGATGAACTAGCAAGTTGTATTATGCTACAGACCCATCAAACACGCTCACATGGCACCATAGGAAAGCAAGTTGTGTATTATGATATAACTAAGTGAACCTAATGAAGTGAGAAGCACACACTAAATCTACAAGGTGTGAACCCACAAAATTGGCGGCGATGGGCAAGTCATGTCAAGTCTATAGGCTCCCATATGTCAAAGGTTTTCACAAGGATATCAAGATGCATTATGCTAGACACTCATGACATAAAGGCACCACAAATCAAGTTGTGTTATACTTAGTGGCCAAGAATTTGGTTTAAGGTTAAGAAACTCAAAGGGGTTTTGGCTAGTACATGAAAGGTCTCAGCTTAGGGAACATCACACTTGATATCACCAAGAGAGGACTATCCAAGGGATAAAATATTCTCACCTTAGTGAATGCAAGCCATAGAATTACCACTAAGATGAATGCCATATGCCAAGAGAGGTCACACTCTTGAAGGACATCAAACCCAATGTCACCACCAAGAAGACACAACACATGAAATAGGAAGACCACACTTTAAACAAGGTCAAACATAAACCAAGGCACCACAAACCAAGTTGTGTTATACTTAGTGGCCAAGAATTTGGTTTAAGGTTAAGATAGTCAAAGGGGTTTTGGCTAGTACATGGAAGGTCTCAGCTTAGGGAACATCACACTTGATATCACCAAGAGAGGACTAGAGAAGGGATAAAATATTCACACCTTAGGGAATGCAAGCCATAGCATTACCACTAAGAGGAATGCCATATGCCAAGAAAGGTCACACTCTTGAAGGACATCAAATCCAATGTCGCCACCAAGAAGACACATCACATGAAATAGGAAGACCACACTTTAAACAAGGTCAAACAAGAAAAAAGTGGTCCAATGCTTAATGCACCCCACTTTAAAGAAATTGCTAAACACCATGTTGAGAAATTAATTTAAAGTAGAAGAATGATAAATTCCACCACATGAGAGCTTTATTCAAAAAGCCCTATTCCAAACATATGTTTCTAAATAGAGCTATGTCATGGAAAGCCGGTTTCCCCCATATGAAATCCTAAGATAACACATAAGGGATCCACGAATTTGGGGTTAATGCATGTCTTTGCTACAATGATATAATCGAGCTTGGAACTGTCATCATTCCCAAAATACTCACAGAACAATGAACACAAAGGAGAAATGACACACAAAGAGAAGAAAAAAAGGAATTATTTTGGGCCAACATGGAAGAGACCTAAATGTCTCAACATCTTGCATTGTCCCCAAGAGGAAAATACAAGAGAAATGGAAAATATAATGTTTATGATAGATAGAAGAATGAAGATACAAATAGAAGAATTTCATAATAGATTCACTTATTTTGTATCCTTGCACCAACAAAGTGACAAGGGTCATCCAAACTAGGCTCACAAACATAAAAACACACCAAGAAGCATGATACAAGGGATCACATTACACACATGCAATCACACAAAGAACACGAAAAATAACAAAAGCTAGTATGACACATGTGAGCCAACCTGAAGAAATTCGTTTGTGTCACAATCTTGTTCATCATATATAGAAGGTAGATAACTATCCAAAGGGGAAAAAATGAGTGTCATACTAGAAAAATCACTGAAATCAACACATGGTGATGCACTCTTGTTAGGAGGATCATCACTGTTGTTTTCATATAAGTTGATGGAAGAGGAAAATAATAAATTCAGCTCATTATGCACTTCCTCATCAATTTTAACAATCTCATCATCATCCAATTTAATCACAATAGGAGGTCTAAAGATAATTTCCATAGAAGTTTCATGTGGTTGTTGTGGCGAAGGTGGAGAATCATCATGCTTTGTTTGAGTTATATTTTGATCTTGGTTTTCTAATTTGTTCTTTTCTTCTAACTAATGAGCAATAGCACAACATTTACACCTACTCTCTTTAGCATTTTGATTTCTTTTTGCACGTTTTTTAAGTTGTGATTGTGTACGAGTGGGTTTAGCAACCATTAGTTTATTTTCTTCCCATAAAGGAGGAAAAAAAGGAACCATGGGAGGTTGTGTTGGTGTGAATTAAAGTCTTGTACCTAATAATTTATCTCACTAGGTAATTAGGAGACTTATTCACATGTTAAGTTTACTTAGGATATAAGATTCTTTCTAGAAGTCTTAGTTGGCTTTTCTAGAACTTATCTTATCTAACTTTAATGCATCATTTCCTAGGTAGTGAGTTTTTTATTCATTTCATGTCATAGGATTAAGACACATTTCATAATCATGCTCAATCCTATTCCTCACCTTGTCTATATAAGGAAGGTCATTATACATTTTGTAATATACTTCATACCTCATCATCTTTGGAGGTTTCTCTTGATTCTTCATATTCTTTGTATACTTATTTGAATTGGGTAACACCTAATTTTGTTGAGACATCTTTAGAGGCTCTTGACACATCTTCAAATATTTTATTCTTTAGACTACTTCCCTCTTTCTTCCTCATGGAGATGGGGTGTCTTTGGGAACTTACCATTTTTGGAGGAAATTACACATTTTGGGGGGGCTACATAGTCTCTCTATTTCCCTTTTATGGGGGGCTATTGATTGTAATGTATATATGTGATGGATGGTGTACTTGGGGGGTATCATGGAGTCCTTCATCCTTCCTCACTTGATTGTTCTTTCCTCTATTTTGGGGAGGAGTTTTGTCCCACTAGGTTTTCTCCTTTTCTCTGTTTGTGAGATATTTCTTTTACATTTTTACATGGGTACCTAAAATGGCCTAGTAGCCGGGACCCATCTTTTCTTCTTTTTGCATCATTTGCATAATAATATTCTCCCTAAGTTGCCCTTAGGGGGGGTGTTGGTGTGAATTAAGTATTGTACCTAGTAATTTATCTCACTATGTAATTAGGGGACTTATTCACATGTTAAGTTTACTTAGGATATAAAATTATTTCTAGAAGTCTTGGTTGGATTTTCTAGAACTTATCTAGCTTTAATGCCTCATTTCCTAGGTAGTTAGTTTGTTATCCATCTCATGTCATAGGATTAAGACACATGTCACAATCATGTTCAATCCTATTCCTCACCTTTCCTATAAAATGAAGGCCATTGACACATATGTAACATACTTCATACCTCATCATCATTTTGATAGGCCTTAATGTCAAGAAAGCTCATATTCTTGCATACTCTCTTGTAGAAGGTTTTCATTTTTTTTGTAGGTGATCTTGGGTATTGAGCTAATCTTTAGCTCTTACAGGTTGGTCAACAACTTTATCTTTGGGCTTATAAATTTGTTTGATATTAGGAGGAACAGTAGGCATTGTATGGTTGTTTCTTTGTCTCTTATAGGGAATAGGCAAGGGAAGCATGGTGGGTTTGTCTTGGTTACTTAAAAGAGATTTTTGGTTCAATCATGGTTTCATCAATGATAGGAGGCTCAATCATGGGCTGAGGGATATTGCTAAGAGATAATTTTGATATGCGCTTTTCCTTGAACTTTTGGTAAGATTTGGAAAAGAATCCCTCACAATGCTTAATGGGTTCCATGGGTTTAGGCCAAAAGAAATCCAATGAGAAATTCTGATGGGAAGCCACAAGATTAAAGCTGCTATGATGCATAGTGAAGATGTCATTTCCAAATGGAAATTTTAAGCATTTATGCACTAATGGTGGGATGATGGTCATGGAGCATAGCCATGGATAGCCCAGCTTCACAAAGAATTGGTATGATGATGAGATGATGGAGAATGGGACATCTAATTGCTTCTGTCAACTTTTAATGGAAGAGTGATTGAACCTATCATAGGGAAAGAAAAACCATTATGTGATTTGATCCATGTTTTTGATTGTTCATAAGAGTCTTGGTAAAGTTCATGTAGAAACAAGAATTTATTAGTAATCACATTCTCTACACACACAAGATCAATTAATATCCTATTAGTAGGCTTTCCATTGATTCTATCAGCTATGTAAAGAAGACCACAAAGTGCATATTTAATTATGTCATTTTGTGAGAAAGCAATATCAAGAGACGAGTTGGTTCGGACCTTATGAGGTTGAACATCAATGAGGTTGATCATAGTTTGTATATCATCCCCATAATCTCTCATGTTATTATTAGTCATGTCTTGTATGTTGTCAATATTCATCACATCATTCTTGGTGTCACTAGCTTTAACAAATGAGATGTTATGATTTGGCATTGGATTGGTAAAGATTTGAAATTTTTGGTTGGATGGGGCAACAAACTTATTTCCTTGATCATTAACACCACCAATTTTGATGTGATTAAAATCAATGAGGTCTTGCACAGTATTTTTAAGACACATACACCATTTTGTATCGTGTCCATTTTGTCAGTGATAATGGGAAAATACATTCAGATTATGGTTTGAAGGTAAAGGCTTAGTGGTATCAATGGTTCTAATGGGAGGTAAGGTAATTAGGTTCTTTCCTGAGAGTTGCAACATGATGGAATGAAGGGTATTGTGTAATGGGGTAAATTACCTATTATTTTCTTTAAATTGATATGGATTTGTTGTTCCTATAGAAGCCACTTGAGACTCAACATGTTGATTTATTTGTATAAATTTTTGTTTCTTGAATGGTTGGAAATTGTTATGAGGCATGAATTCAATTTTTTTAAGATGGTTGGAGGATGTATAAACTTCATGGTGACTAACCAAATTCTGATAATCACAAAGAGTCATGCACAAGTGGGTGAAGGAGGGAAATTTCATCATCCCAAGCTTATCTTGAATATTGGTTTGCAAATTTTCTATGTACATTATTTGAAGGTCAGTTTCAAGAATCTTAATGTTGATTTGTGAGTAAAGCAATTGGTAAAGTACTATGAAATTAGTGAACTTTTCATCTTTTTTTTGTTTGCATTGCATTAAATTAGGTAAGGCCATCTTGGGACCAATGTGGACTTGGAAATGGTTAATGAAGGCATCAACTAGCTTATTGAATGAACAAATTAAATTATTTGGTAAAGAGTAAAACCATTCCAAGGTTGTATCTTTCAAGGATCAAGGAAAAAGCTTAGCCAAGAGTTTATCTTTAAAAATGAAGTCACTACATAAGGCTGTAAATGCTGAGACATGGTTACTAGGATCTCCTTTTCCACCATATTTCTCAAATCTAGGAATCTCTATGCCTTGTGTCATTTGGGCTCTCAATATCTCCAATGGAATACTCAAAGTTAGATTGGAATTGCTAGTTGGTTTTCTTGTTGTAGTAACAGTTGGATGAGTATATGTAGGAATAAAGGCCATAGTTGTAGAAGGAGGAATTTGATTTCCACCTTGAATTTGAGTGTATCCCAAAGTTTGATCTCAACTAGCCATTTTAGGAACATGATCATCAATTATATGAGTTAGAATATGCATAATTTCTATTCCTAGTTAATTATCAAGAATTATCCTCATGTTATCTATGACAAAAACTATAGTACCAAAAATATATTCAAAACTCACAAAGTTTTGAAGTTTTTCTAAAGCTTTATCCATTTTTTGCAAGTTTTCTTGAGGAACATGGGAAACAATGGTTTCAACATTGGTAGGATTGGAGGTCATAGGACATGTTATTTCAGGTATCGATTTCAACATGGCTTGACTAGATTTGGATAACCCAAGATCCACAATGCATGTACCAACATAGGATGCCATGAGTCTCAAACTACATCTCACTAGAGTATTGGCAATAGGACACCACATTGTAATACTCATACAAGTTTCACCAAACCAAAAGTGTTCCCAAAATGGACAAAAGGCACTAAACTAATGTAGTGAACATCCACAAATAGGAAGCATAATGCAAGTATGTAAAAAGATATTATAGTTTTTAGATATAACATATAAAGATTTTCTGATTTTAGAATGCAAAAACCTAAAAATGATGCAAATTTTACTTTTGAACAATGCACTTTTTTTGACCAATTGATTTGAATACAAATAATTAAATAAATTGTAATTTCAAAAACTAAAATTGACATATGAAAATAACAAGATATAAAGTAGACAAAGAATATTGGCATGATGTTTGTCATTGATGTAAAAGTCCAAGGTGTCATGTTATTCAAGGAAAAGGAGCGAGATGATATCATCAATTGTTGATGTTAGTAGGATCATCATGTTTGAGTTGTAAATCATTAGGATTTAGATATCATCTGAGGTTATTCATAATGCTAGAAGGGTCTCTTCATTATGAAATCATGTCATGTTGTTCATATTGATGGAATCATGACTTTGTTGTGTTTCCTATTCTTCATTCACATGTTCATGTCAGTTTAGAGCAGTGGTAGAAGTATATTGGATGACTCTAATGTTGATTGATTTCCTAAAAAATATGTTACCTTGTTCATCTTCACAGTACAATGTTGTTGATTCAATTGATGTTGTTTTCATTTTCCTTTATCATTCTGAGTTAATGCAGTGGAGTGGCAATGATGTAGAGATCAGATGTTCTTGTTGTAGTTCATCTATTCATGATAGTGTGAATGGTACAAGGATTGAAATTTTTTTGATGCAAGTGTCATGTTGATCTCCATAGTGTGAAGCAAAGGTGTTGGAATACTTTAGGTAGTTGATCTTTAGAGATAGAGATTTATCAAGAGGAAATGCATATGTTACTAACAGATTCATGGCAATACACAACATCAGTTGTTTGCACCCATCAAGAGCAAAAGGTTTCACATGGTAATTTAGTTAAATCTTCAAGTGAAATTAAAGGTTATGTGGTGATCACCTAACATTTATATGCTACATAAAACCCTAGGTGTTAACCGCCACCCAAAAAGTTCACTTTATTTTTAATTTTAAGTTGACTTGTAATAAAAGGTTAATACCACTTTAAGGTGTTTTTCTAAAGGGTTTTGATACATGACTTTACTAGCCCATAAGCCTAGGGAAATCAGTGATATCTGAATCTTTATAAGGAATTTGGAAGTAAAAGGAAATCTAAGGATTAGATTCAATCCGAAATGAGCAGTAAACATAAGATCCAAAGTTAAGATTTAAATATGAAACGACTATGAGATCTATAAAAAGTTGACGGGTGTTGTGACTCTAACTGCCATGATGCAGTTGTAGCAACCACCAGACTGCAACTTAGATGGAGTCCTTTTGTTATTTAATCATGACTCAAACTTGAAGGTTGGTTGGATCGTCAGAGAAATGAAAAGGGAGGTTATTCAACAATGATCTCATCCATGGTTTTTATGTTATCTATGATCAAATTAGGTCCTTGTTTTGATAGATAGTAAGATAGATGTCTTGGTTGCAATCTCTGCAACAAGGACCTGATGTTGTTGAATTGAAGATACTTGAGTCTGATAAATGAATGGAGAAAATAGAGAGTAGGGATATTTAATGAGGGATTAGTGTATATAGTGAAAAGATGCAACATTGATACCTTACATGCAATCTTTGCATTAAGGATCTTGATAAGTTTTTGTTGAAGTATTCTTTCATTTCCATAGGAGTAGTATAGGGTTGAATTTGATGATCTAGTTATTGGTACAAGAGGTTTATAAACAAGTGTGAATCAACATTCATGATTGATTAGAGTTCTCATGGTTCTTTGTTCTTGATTATGATGTTCATTGTTCATATTTTTTCTATGATGTTAGAGTAATATTCTTTTCTATTAAATATATGGTGGTCTTATAAAGGAGAGATAAGGTGTTTTGTATCTGAGTTATATAAGTCATCTATATCCAATGATTTTAATGTAGACAGAGTAGTACTCTATGTTTATCTTCTTGTATTTGTAGACACTAAAAAAATGTCCTAAGTCCGCCAGCATCATTTTTCTTAGTCGTTGTTCTTCAATAATTGAATAACTTGAATTATTCAATTAGGTGTGTCCGCATTCCTCTATTAATTAAATAGTTTCTAATTATTTAATTAATTCACCTTCTCATCTTTATTCTATCTTGATCAATTAAAATTATTTAATTGTGTCGCCAATATATCCCTTTCTTCAATAATTAAATAAATCATTTTTTATTTAATTATTTATCTTTCATCTATAGTCAAATAATAATAATAATAATCATTATTTGACCTTTTATTCTTCTATAATTAAATAATTGTCAAAATTATTTAATTGTGTTTCATTCCTCTCTTTTGGATAAATAATTCAAATTAATTATCCATGTCTAATTTCCATCTCCCCATTTAATTAAATTGATAAATTTAATTAAATGCTCCTTTTTTCATTTTCTCTAAATAAATAATTTGGATAAATTATTTATTTGCCACTTGTCATTTTCCTCCATTTTGAATAAATAATTTAAAATAAATTATTTATGCACCTCCACCTGGTCAAAGATGCTCTGTCATAATCCCCTGTCATAACATTCATTTCTGTCATAGCCTGCATGTCTTGCATGTCTGCAATAGCCTGCATGTCCCTTCATGTCTTCCT
Source organism: Sequoia sempervirens (assembly GCA_007258455.2). NCBI lineage: Eukaryota > Viridiplantae > Streptophyta > Pinopsida > Cupressales > Cupressaceae > Sequoia > Sequoia sempervirens. The sequence continues at coordinate 544,289,041 of VDFB02270651.1, read as the reverse complement.
GTCATGATTCCTCCAAGAATAGCATATTCTCGGTGCATCAATTTTGAACCATTGATCTTGGAATCCTTCTAGAGGATTAATCTCAACCGTCCATTCAAAGGGTTGTCTATAAAAGCAACCTTCCTTCTCCATTTTCAGCTTGACAGCTAATTATATCCAACTTTATTGCTACCATTTGCAGGTTTTGCACAAGTGTTTCAACAAATTTGAGGGAAAAGTTGCATAACAAGAAGAAGGAGAGCAAGAGAAAGAATCAACCATAATGGGGAGTTCTTTTTTTTATGTTTTGCATTTTTTAATTCTCTCCATTATTTGTTTTCTCTTGTTTGGATGAGGTTCTATAGCTTAGAAGTGTTGGCTGTCACTTTATCTATGCTATTTGATTTCTAACCCCATCTTACAATATTGAGATTTGTGTTGCCAGTGAGGCTTGTGTTATCAGTGAGGCATTTGTAGCTAGTGAGGCTTGTGTTGCCAGTGAGGCATTTGTAGCCAGTGAGGCTTGTGTTATTAGTGAGGCATTTGTAGCTAGTGAGGCTTGTGTTGCCAGTGAGGCATTTGTAGCCAGTGAGGCTTGTGTTATCAGTGAGGCATTTGTAGCCAGTGAGGCTTGTGTTGCTAGTGAGGCATTTGTAGCCAACCAATGAGGTATTTTGATTAATCCAGTGAGGAAATTCTGAGCGGTTTTCTACCCCAAGAGGGTTTTCCACTTGTGAAAAATATGTGTCATGGTTCATGTTGTTTATCTTTATGTGTATGTTCTAATGCTTTGGCTTTGAGGTCTTAATCATAATATTTATAATCATACTTGTACATATGTATCTTTGAAGTCTCTCTTATTCTCTATTATGTGACTTAAAAGGTGCAAAAGATTATAGATCACTGATTAATCCCCCCCCCCCTCTCAGAGATCTTGTAGTCCAAAAAAGACAACTTTATGCTCAAAAATTTAGAAAATGACCTTTACAAGGATAGATTCATCCTTGGGTGAATGGGTCTTTACACAAGGGGTTGAAAAAAATAAAGTTTGAGTTTTTGAGTTGATATTTAAGGTCTCTGATTTAGGTTGCAGACAAACACTTTTAGTTACATATTTCTAAAAACATTATGATGAAATGCAAGTGCAATTTGATGAAAAAAAAGAAAAAATACAACTTTCTAGATACAATTTTGTTTGAATTTTTTGAAGGAAATTATTGAAAGACACTAATATGAAAACTACTATGTAAAATGAATGCAATATGTATGTAAAATTTTAGATTTTTGAGATTTTAAACAATGCAAAATGTAATTTTAAAACCCTAAATAAAATGCCAACTAATACAATTTTGAAAAACCCTAAATGAGATGTAATGCAAACTAATACAAAATCCTAGATCTAGTGTTTGAAGGACCTCCAAATCTAGAAAGCTTGTAGTGTAAGAATGTCGGGTTCACCAAAATGAAACATAGAAAAATAGGTGAATGGGGGTGATTCAAACATGAAATGGTTAAAAAGATGTGGAATGCAGCTATACTTTCCCTAGTTTCATTAGAAAAATAGATCTCCCAAGGATAGGATTGACTTTCAACCTTGAGGTGAGTCAACCCTATTAGGAGGATTTGTAGTTTCCTTATGATCAAAATGAAAAAAATGACTGAATTGTAGTTTTGGGAGATGAAATTTAAATTCCTTAATGAACTTAATTATATGATCCAAAACTTGAAATGTAGAGTATTATGATAGAAGAAATGGAAATAGTAAGTTTCAAGTAGATTTGTGAAGGGAAGAATGGTATGTACCTCACACCAAAAGTGGGTTCTAAACACTATTGAAGTATAAATTCACCCTAGGGTGAATGGGTTTCTGTACATGGGTCCAAAATCTGATTTCATGGTCCTCTGATCCAGGATCTAAGCTCCCGATTTCTCTAGATTCCATTATTGAAAAGCTAGAAATAAATTCTAGATTTGATTTTCTGTGGCTTCACAACAATGTTGAAAACTTTGACAACTTTGTAAAATTTATCTTTTGATCAATCTTCAATCCTTCTTCACTTGTAAATCTACACATACAAAGAGAGAGAAAATATTTTTTTTAGTGAATAGGGTTTTTCCTTAGTCAAACCCCATGTTGGTAATTAAACCTTGATAATGACATAATGACAAAATGGAAGGAATTCAGTGAATGAAAAATGTTATGTTACAACTCACCAAACCCTTAATGGCTGCCCCTTAGAGGACTAAAGTCTAATACATCACTCTAAGGTTTGGATCTTGCATGAATTGGCTTGACTTGATGCTTGATTTGACACTTGATTTGATACTTGAATGCTTGAAACCTACATAACAATGTTAGCTCCAAAACATGACATGAACACACATTAACTTTGGCATGATGATATGATCTTGATAGCAACCAAGGTAGGTCCTTTAACCACACAACACAATTCCACACAAAAACAATAACCTTCAAGTCACAAGTCTTCAAAATTCTCCTATTTTCACCAAACCAACACAATTCCTTGTAGCACTACAATCTAACTTAATTGGGTATATCCTTTTAGACTTGGACCAGAAGGGTTTCAAACACCCATCAAAACACACAAAAAAATACCACAAACATTCAATAAGCTTCTTTGAAACATCTTTCTCAAAACTAGTTTTCTAGCCAACTAGACCTCAAATTAGGCCTATTTTGCAAAGGACATTTCCTCAAAGCTTCTTCAAAATAAATAAACTCAATTGGACAGAAATATACATGTAATCAAATCAAAGATCCTTAGTTTTTTCTCATAAATTCACTCACCCAAGTGCCAAAACCAAAAACCCTCCTTTTGAGCCAAAACCTAGGGTTTTATTGAAAGTCTCACTTCCAACCCTCACAACTTTTCAACCACCTCAATCAGGTCCTATGAGGCCTTTAAATACTCAATTTATCATCAAAAAATGCTTCCCAACCCTATTCAACCTTTAACATATCAAAACCTCACAACTTCACATGGAAAACACAATTTTCCCACCTAGGGCTTCATGCCCAACACAACAATCGGCCTCCCATGCACTTAAACAACATGTTATCACCATACACTAATTGTATCCATAGATTCCACCTAGGTACAAGCATCAAAAAATGTGGAATGGGTCCATTTTGCAATTTAACTCAACAAAACCCTTAAAATTGTCTTACACGAGCAAATTTAGTAAAATCTCAATAACTTTTGCAAAATTCAATAAAAGTTCACCAAACTTGAAGGATTAGAAAGTTAATTCACCATACTAAAACTTCCAATTCAAGACTTAGAAGGATGGGGCTTGTATAGGCCATACAATCTTTAGAAATATCACTGCATAGAGGAAAAACTCAGCACTTTGAGGAAAACAGTAATTTTATTGATTGAAATTCTTCTACATATTTCACAACACAACCAATGAGTCTACAACCTCTTTTATACCTTTTCACTCCAAATACAACTCCTACAACCACCTAAACTAAATTTTAAAATTATTTGACCATTTGTATTCCCTAATAATGCAATTTTGCAACTTTTTATGCTTGACATCTTTTTGCAACAATTTGCAATTTTGCGATATCAACATAAATGGCCCTCCAAACACCTATTAAGACTCAAACTTGACTAAATACAATATAAAATGGTCTCCAATACCTTATTTATACAAAAACAAACCAAAACCTAAAGCCTAGTCATCAACATCTTGATTTGACAAACTTTGTTCAATGGTGCCCCTACACCAATCTACACACTAACTCATTCGATTGCAAAATCTAACGAAAATGTCCAATGAAATATGTATAATTTGATGTACAGTTGGGTGCTTGTAAAATTTGATGTGTAATTTTCAATTTTTTGAAATTTTATCCTTGACGTTTGTTGAAATTTTGACCAACTTGGGTTTCGTCGAAATGTCGACTATTAGTTTTGTTGAAATTTTGACAAACATGAAAAATAGAAAAAAATCAAATTATGGCAACATAAAGAAAGTGAGCTCACTGATTTATTGCGACAGTGTTTTGCTCTACTTGAGACAGTTTGTGGAGAACTAAGAACGATTTTCTTGGGAAAAATAAAAAAAATTCAAGAAGATATCACCAGGTTGAGGGTAGTCATTGTCTTTTTGCAGAATCCAGTTGTGAAGTCATATTTGTAGTTCTAGGTTTTAAAATCATATTTTAAAGCAACATCTCATCATATTTCATTTTTAGAGGTTTAGGGTTTTGAGAATCTCATGTCCATATTTTGTTGTGTGGAACCATAAGATCACAACCAAGGAACATATTCTTGTGACTGTAATTATGTGATTCATAACTCTATTGGTCATGTGGCACAGTTGTGCTATAACAAATATAAGATGCATTCATGTGTGACCCAAGTTTAATGTGGCTATGTTGTTATGGAAATGGAGGCACTCATATAATGTAGTTAATTCAGGTTGTATAATTTATGTGTCAATCATCATTGGGTGCATTCAGGTTGTCTCAAGTTTAATAGGTTAGGATGTAATTATAGCATGATCGAAGAGTGATTACCTCTTTCTGCAATAAAAAGCCTATAACTCTGGTTGATATGCAGAGTGGTTGTGTTATATCAATTATGTAGTGCATTCAAGCACAACCCATGTTTAATGGGCTATTCTAGAGTGATCAAGATTTTCTAAACCTTATGAATGTTACTTAAAAGTGTATAGCTTAAACTACAAACCAAGTTTGTTACATACTTGAATGCAATCTTGGGTTACCAAACTATAATAATGTGATTTGCTAATAACCATTATGGAAAGTATTAAAGCAAGACCCATGATATATAGGATACATTTCCCTGATCAGGTTTACATACCTTAATGATCAAACACAAGCTTCCCACACACTCTAGGATACAATCCAAGATCATACCACAACTTTGTCAAGACAACTAATTTTCTGACCCAAGATTTAAGGTTGTTTTTTAATACCAACAGAAGCATTGGTAAGAACATGATTAGGGTACAAACCCTAGGCCTCCGTAGAAACATAAACAATAACTATAGCGGATTAGTGAGGTTGCAATACTAGAAAGATTGAGACATTGTAGGTAAAAACAAAATCTTGCAATCTAAAGATTGTAGCCAATAACAAGCACACTATGTAGGTTAGTGACATTTGTAAATGCAATCTACGGTAAGAAGAATGACAGTCACTTGAGATGTGACAGTCAAAAAGAGGCTGAGCAGTGACAAGATAATAAAGCTCAAACCTTGCATAGTAAAGTGGAGATTTTAACAGTGAGTTTCCTTACCCCCTTGCTGACCTTAAGGGTTTTTCAAATGCTTTTGGTAGTGTTAGACAAGGAAAATGCAATCAGGGAATGACTGTCCAAATGAAGTAACAGTGGTAATCATAGGTTCAATGTTTCTTCTTAGCCATTAATGTATAATGGAGGTAGTGGATTGCATGTTTGAGCAGTGTTTTGAGACTCATCAAAGATGGGAGAATAGTGAATAATACCTTGTGGACTGTGAAGTAGTGTCAATAAGGTTGAAGGATCTTAAGAACTACAATACCATGAAACAATGAGTCCCCTATAGTAAGTAGGTAGTCTATAGGGCATAGTTTGATTTTATAGAAGGATGCTCATGAAAGGAATCTTCAAGTAATAGTGAGTGAGTTGTTTGAGATTGCAGTGAGGTGCAATACCCAGTCTTGAAGGAATTTTAGCAAAGCAATAAATGTGCAAGAAAATCAAATCGTACACAACAAACAATCCACAATGTTATCTTGCATAATGCCTTGAGTTTGAAGACAAAAATCTCATTGTATCTTCATGATGAAAGTGGTGACCTTAATGGTCAATCACTGGCAACCATGATTTTAAAACATGCTATTGTGCTTATGGAGGCAACATTTTAAGCAAGGTAGTGAGTGGTGGTTTGGAACAATGGCAGGTATGAAGGACTTGCTTTATATGCATACTATGCAGTCTAGCTTAAGACACCATTCTTAGAAGAGATTGAAGGTGGATTATGGAATTCAAGGGTTACCATGAAAAGGATTAAAGCAAAGACTGAGATCTATTTAAAAGCCACGGTCATGAAGATATTAAAATTGTCACATGCAAAACCCTAGTAGCTGGAGTAATGAATACAGTGCCAAAAAGGATAGTGTGTTGGGGCAGATTTAGGAGATCTCCACATTATCTAATTATGGGGAAATACATCATTTTTTTTTTTAATTAAGAGAAATCATTCTAAACCCTATATAGGATACATTGATACTTCAAAAGCCTTTGAATGAATTTGAGATTATGTAAATATATGTCAAGTAAATACCTAGATTACAAATAGTAGCAGGAACAATGTAAGATTTGTTGGGTAGAGCAGGAATGAGATAAGCAGCAATGAATCCTATGCCTCCTTTCACGCACATCTCCTCACCATTCTTTGTCATTCTTTATGAAAACACTTCTCCATTTTGGCGGTCTATGCTTGAAAATAATGTTTTGATGAAGGTTTTAGAGTATGTTTATTAAAATGAAAACTCCATTCTGGTGGGCTACGCCTGAAAATAAGATTTTGACAAAAGTTTTAGGGTATGTTGATTAAAGTTTTAGAGTATTTTGGTGGGAAATATTCTTGATTCCTTAAATGATTTATTCAAATGGATTGTGACTAAATAAATGACTAACTATTTAGTCATTTTTATTTGTGTGACTAAATAATTTCTTAATCAATGACCAAACTAGTAATTTATTTACTCATTTATAGCTGAGTTGCAAAAAATGAGCAACATTTAGTCATTTTTAGTTGTTGCGACTAAATTTTTTAGTCACCTAGTCATTTATTTTCCAAATTCTACTAGTGTGTGCTTCTTTGTGCGATTAGGGCTCTCTCAATGTTGAGGGCCCTAGGGATAAGCTCATCATAAGAAGTGACACATTGCATCTTTAACTAAAAGGATAAATCCATATTGACATTAGCAATGATGATTCTGACTTGTTGCTCCTTAGGAATGGGTCACTTGCTCTTACTAGCTCGCTACCTCCATCGTTGTAGGAAGCTTGCAATCAAGTTCAATATTATGATTTTAGAAGTCTTAACGGTTGGAAATCATAGTAAAATTAGAATTTAATAAGTTTTAGAATTAGCATTTTAAAGTGTTTTTTGGGGTTATTAACTTCAGACTATCTTCTCTTTTGCAGAGGTGGTTGCATGCCAAATTTTTTTGGTGTAAAATATTGGAATTATTAGATTTTGTTACTTGTCTATGAATAAAAATTATTGGAGTGTGACTTTGATATTTTTTAAAGATCTAAATAGTCAAGCTTGGTAAAGAAAAATTATGTCAGATAATATTAGTCCATAACAAAATGAAGATACACTTGATAGATTGTGGGCTAGAATGAAAAGAAAGGGTGATGGGAAATGTTATTGTCCTTGCAATAATTACAAGGGCTTAAAGATGGGATGACTTTTAATCACAACAGCTGAAAAACATTGTACGCAACATGGCCACGTTGAAGGGGCATGATTATCATCCATTGGTAAGTTGTTCGTTATATGTGTTTATATTGATTGAATTTGTAAATGTTTATATCATTTTAACATTTTATATATATATATATATATAATCACTTGATCATGATGATGGTTTATTTATGTCTATCATTATTATAAAGGTGGGGTGCCCTAGGGCAGATGATATGGATTATTACGGCCTAGAGAATGTGGTTTTGCAAATGGACGATCATGGAGCTATGAATATCGAATATGAAGTTAATGATCCTATGGAAGAAGATGATCGTGTACTATAAAACACAGTTGAAGATGATGGCATGAATACATTGATCCATGACACATTTAGTAGCAGAGTTGATCATGATGATCAAGATGACTTTGATGATGTTCATGATTTACCTGTACTTGAGAAGGCATATGAGCTCCTTTATGAAAGCTCCCAAACAACTCTTCTCTTTGCTGTATTGTTGTTGTTGAACTTGAAGGTTATTAATGGTTTATCAAACATAGCAATCTCACGGATGTTAAGGTATGTCATATATGTCATCTTTTTTCATCTATTTTAATTGTTGTTAGTTCATCACTAGTAAATAAATGATAAAATATGTACCATTAATATTCTTTATATTAACAAATTATTTTTTGTTGTAGATTGATTGGTGAATTTTTGTTACCACCATCAAATATTTTACCTCACTCATACCAAGATTTATCTACCATTATGAAAGATATGGGAATGGAGTATCAAGCAATAGATGCATGTCCTAATGATCATATTATATATCATAAACAATAGGAATTTGCAACAGAATACCCAGAATGTCATATCAGTAGATATCGAATAGATCAAGTAACAAAAAAGGTGCCTCACAAGGTTCTTCGTTATATTCCCATTATTCCACGTATGCAATGATTATTCAGGTGTAAAAGCTTAGCACAATTTATGGATTACCATGCATGGAATAGAAGTGGAGATGACATTCTTTGAATTCCTGTAGATGGTTCTACATTTAGGGACATGGAGGAAAAATGGCCACACTTTAAAGAAGAACCTCGTAATCTTAGGATTTCATTGGGAGCAGATGTTGTCAATCCATTTGGAGAGCTCTAAGATCTATTTGCTTGGTGTGGCATGTTTTTGTTATCAACAATAACATTTCTCCATGAATGTCAATAAAGAGGGAGCACATAATGTTGTCAATTATTGTTCCAGGTATTTGTTTACATCAATTTTCTTTAACGTAGTAGAATCTCATTTGTCTTATTTGTTGCATAATGACATATTTTTTTCATTCAATAGTCATGTACATTAATTTATATATATTGTAGTAAAATGGTTATAATAATTATGTAATATTTATGTTAATTCAACTAGGTAAGTACCAAGTTAAAGATATGAATGTATTTATCGAGCCTCTTATCGACAAGTTACTAAAGTTATGGAATGTCGTCACTGTGTATGACGTTTCTAGACCAATAGGATAAAGACAATTTAAATTCCATGCAATGCTTGTATGGACAATTCATGATGCCCTAGGGCTAACACATTTTTGTGGTATGTTATAATGTTCGACTGCACTTTAGGAATATTTAATTTGATGAAGTAGATATCATGCATGTTTTTAAAATAATCTATTCATTATATATAATTATAAAAAATGACATATTTAATCCAATTATATATGATCTTGCAGGTCTTCAAAGAAAGGGAAAATTTGCATGTCCAATTTGTGGTCCCAAGATGAAATCTCATCGTTCAACAAGTTTAGGAAAGAAGGTGTTTGATGAGTATAGGCACTTCCTCCATAGAAATCATAAGTATCGAACTACTGAAAAACATTTTTTCAATGGGAAAGAGGAGACTACATCAAGACCATGAAGAATGACACCTCACCTATGGAAGTTGGAATATAATAGAATTAATTGTCAAGGTTATACATCAGATCAAATTATTTATCTATCATATGTGATATGTTTTGAATTTATATTTTTATATTGTGTTGTGTTTACTCATGTTGTAATTGACAATGATTGTCATTGTTAACTTGTTTAACTTATATGCTTCATGAAGGTCGTCAAGGCATTAATGGTCGGCTTCCATAGGGACTAAAAAGTTATCCCAGAAAATTTAGTAGGTTGCCCTACTATGAACAGCTACAAATTGTACATTGGTTTGATACAATGCATATCGGAAAGAATATAACATAAACGTTATGGAAAATATTGGATGGAAGGCATGACAAAGAAAAATTGTCAAAATTTGTAGTGACATTTAGGAAGCCAATCATGCAATGAAAAATGTCATTCAATTAAATAGCGATGGAGACCAAATTAATATAAGTGCCCTTCCTTGGTTATTAACAGAGCAGCAAAGCAATGCTATAAAAGAAGTCATATGAAAAATTTGATTTCCCACAGGATTTGTTGTGAACATAAACAATATAATAACAAAGAAAGGTGAATTTGGGTTAGGGATGAAAACGTATGATTGGCATACCTTCATTAAGGTAATTATTCGGTATATTATATACACTTGTATAATGCATGTAATTTTTAGTGTATTGTGTTTACTACTTTTGGAAAAATAATAAAAATATCATTTTATAATTGTTGCAGTACATCCTACCTCTATCTGTCCCAGACAACTTTGACAACAATGTCAAGCAAGTTATATATGATCTTGGAAAATACATGAGGTAAGTAGTGATATTTGTTCAATTCATTGTATACATGTTATAATTGCCATTTGTTTTACTTGTTATGTAATATACTGTATATTTTTGTTAAATCTCGTCAATATATTTGTGCCTTGAACCACTTGTAGATGGTTGTTATCTAAAGAAATCCATAAAGAAGATATAAATTATTGGAAGAGAAAAATTTCTCGTCTAATGTGTGAAATGAAAAAGTGTCTACTTTTGACATTTTTCAATGCACAAGAACACTACCTCATACACCAAGTTAAGGAGATTGAATTGTGTGGACCTATACACACAAGGTCAATGTGGATGGTTGAGAGGCACTTAAAATTTTTTAAGGCTTTGGTTAGAAAAAGAGCACATCCTGAGGGTTCTATGGTGGAGGGATATATGGTATACCAGACCATGGTATACATTAGTGAATATCTTCCTAAGTTTGCAGCAAAGATCCATGTAGATGGCATTTGAGATCCCAACTCCATTAACAAATTTGAAGAGGAGTACCTGATGGGAAAAGGTAGATTGAGGAAAGTGAGAGGTAATTATAAGATGGTCATAGAGATTAATTGGAATAAATTTTACATATAATTTTTATGTATATTGTACTTATTTAATTTTTAATCTCCAATATACATTAATTATAAATTAAGATCGTATACTGTGGTATTTAACTAATTATATGTTGTTTGTGAATTTTAATTTTTTTTGATATAGTTGGTCGAGAGTGGGATGCACTACATTTGTATGTCACCAACAATCTTGATTAGATGATGGTATGGATTGAACGATGTCAACAATCTGGTCGTGCATTAACATGGGAAGGTGTGGCTTCATTGGTTAAAGCTCATCATAATGGAGATTCCAATGTTACACAAAGGGAAATTGATTTAGCATATGGTTTAAGAGATAAATAGGTACGTATAAATATATTAATCACCCATATTATTTAATTATTTTCAATTATATTGATGTATATATATGTTGAGATTGTTTTCTTTGCATACATTTAGCCAAGAATAAATATGTTTATCAATTGACAATATTGCAATAATTTTTACATGTTTGACATATTGCAGGTAAAACACCACAAGGCTATGTGGTGCAATTGTCATAAATTTTGAATCAAAATGTTGGATGACATGAAGAAAATTTGTGATTCTAGTATAACTACAGTCTTTTAGGTGACTAATGTTTCATCTAGAAGCGACACACATCTAGAAGTCTTAGGAAATTGATACTATGGGATTTTGGATGATATACTTGAGTGTGAATTTAAGTCCTTTAGATTAATTTTATTTTTCATCCTATGGTATAGGCTACGATTGAATGAAAATGATCCTGAAAGAACTATTATTAAACAGGATAATGGATTACCATAGTTAATACAAGGTTGATCGAGTGAGCTAGAAATGAGCCCTATGTTCTTCCAAGCCAATGTGAGCAAGCATTTTACTCAGAGGTTCTAGGTAAACCGGGTTGGTCATTTATTGTTAGACATGATCCAAGAGGAAGGATGGTAAAGTATAATGTGGTGGAAGAAGAAGATACCGAAGAACTAGAAGATGATGTAGATGATGATTAGGATCAACAGTTAGTTGATGATGTCCCTGACGAAAATGTCGAAGAGGAGGAACTAGATCATGATGATGTAGGAGTTAATGTTCACGAAGATGATATCCATGTGGATGATGACATTATTGAAACTGATATTGATGATGATGATGATGATATGACCAATCCTTACAATGTCAAATTTGGATCAGATGATACAGACAAAAAGTTGGATGAAGAAGAAGATCAATGACATTAAAATGTATGAGTTATGCGATTATATTATCTATTTGATATTAATTTCTTGATAGAATTATATTTGACTTATGTGGTTACATAATTAATTCATGATGTTTTTATTTTTTATGCCATTACGTAATTAATTTAATGATGTACTTTTTAATGTTCTAAAAGTCAAAAAATTAAAACATTTCAATAGCGATGTTAACAACCTTGAAATTATTGTGTTTTATGTTTCATGTGATCATAAAAGATTAAAAATTCAGTTGTAGAGGTGGTTGTTCAGTGGTTGACATGTAAAGGCATTTAAAAGGCATAAAGTGATCCTTTTAATGGTTGTTGATGGTTTAGGATTTAAAATACAAGCTCTTGACATTCGAAAATCTGTGTTTTTCTTCAAAATTTCTATATTTTTCCTATTATGTAGCACTGTATGGTCACATGCAGCCATATTTTGATGTGAAATCAATTCCAAGTCATGAAGATATGTGTTATTTTTTATTTGAATCTAATTTGAGGACTTAAGGCATTGATTTGAGTTAGAAAGCTTCATTTCTTTACATACAACCCGGTTACCCTATTTTAGAGGGTTTTGTAGTTGAAACATGATATAAAGGGGCTCTTACACTTTTTGTGATTATTGTAGCTTGTGTAAGATGCTCCATGGATACTGTTGTAATTGTAGGATGCATGAATAGGGCGTAGGATGAGAAATAAAGAAGGTATAACTGCTTTCCTCAATAGTTTTGTGAAGAAAAGCATGTGAAATGAGAGGTTCAAGCCTAGGTTTCAACAAAGCATGTGAAATGGGATTGCCAATTCCAATCAAGGGTAGCTCGAAGGACTTGGACCAACTGACGAGGACTTTAAAAATCCTCCTACACTTTGGGCTCTACAAGACCCTAAGAAGGTGATCCCTTAATGTGTTTACAACCTCTGCACCAATTTCATAAACAACATTAACACATAATAGATAATCTCGTTGAATAGCTCAACACAATAGGATAATATCTAATAAAATTGGCTATTCACCGATAATATCAATTATGTGGAGCATGAGATAACTACAACACAATCCATAGTAAAATATAGTCATTAATTTGCAATTTTTAGCAAGCTTCAGGCAAAGACAAACAATTATTGAACTACACAAATAAGTACAACTTAGATCAGTGCCATATATCCATTGCAGGAGTCAAATTCATAAGCATCTAAAGGTTTATGATAGATTTAATACATAGCATATAACTTACAAGATCCCTGACAATATTGCACTACAATTTCATCAATATGCATTCTCACCCAATACTACTTATCAAATCCTTATACAAAACATATCCGCCTATAATCCCATTCAAGCATTTTAATTAATTCCTTGAATTAAAGCTAAAATAAGGATTATACACACCACAACAGTGAGATGAATGAAATAACCCTTAGTAATCTTATTCAAAATTCGGATATGCATGTATAGTGGAGAGACATGAGTTTGAATTTATCATTTCAACTCAAATGCTAGTACTGTTATACAACATTAAATCCCTATAAATTCAAAACCGATTACAAAATAACTCAAAACTTAAATTGTATTTCTCTCTAAAACCATCAAACTTTACAATTTGCTCTACAACTTCACCTAGACTTGACCAAAAATTATCTAACTTGCTAACCTGTACTTTTGGCCTTGAAATCCTTCTTATAGAAAATGAAGGAGCAAACAAGCATTGGGCCAAAAAGTACACGTCACCAGCCAAATGAAGCATCTGGTGATATTTCAAAAATCGTTACAATAGCCATCACCCTGGAGAATATTCCCGTTCATCATGTCTGTTGAGGAAAATTGAGGCAACAACAAAGAACCACAAGAAACCCACCCTGAGACTGCCATCAAAGAAAAACTGGAGGCCGTTGTAACCACAACATCTAATTTACCACCGGTTAGTAATTCGTTCTTTTATTCCTCCTCAGTCAAATATTTATTTACCCACCTCTGATATTCTTCATCAGTCGGCCAATCAAAATTAATTACCTCATTCACCTTGGCATTATAAGGTGTGTATTTTATTATTACTTGATTTGCATCTCTTTCAAAAGATTCCAAAAATGAGCTGGTACTAATGATTTTATCCATACAGTTCACCAACAAGTCATAATCTAAGTCATCACAAATTAATTTAATTTGATCATTGATGACCTCACTTGCCTAACCATGCCACTGCTGGAATGACCTGATTTTCCCCTGCTCATCAACTATATTAGGTAACAATGTGTTATCCCAGTCATTGAAATTCTTCACCAACTCCTTAATCTTCCTACTCAAGTCCTCTAGTAAGGTCTGAAAACCTTACAACGATTTTACTAACACATGAGTAGGCTTTAATGATTGGGGCCTATTGTTTGTATCAAACCTTGAGGCCTTATACATGACATCCACATCACTGGCCCTAGGGATCCAATATTCAATCAATGGTATCACTACCTCCTAATCCCTATCAATATTCTTTATTGCATCTAATAGCAAAGAATATAAAGAATGTATAGATAGCAATTTATTATCAACCTTTGCATTAAAATGCTTTAAAACAGTAGTAAAAATCTCTTTTTGCTTTGAAAGAGATCCCTCCTCACTTACCCTCAAAGATGCTTGTAACTCATCAATTCTTTGCAAGCGCTGCTTCTTTGTAGGATCAACAGAGCACTTTGTTTCTTCATCAATTTCCTCTAAAGAAGGGGTGAAGGTAGGATTTTGATTGGGAGACCCTGGTGTAGAAACAATTGGAGAAGTAGGAGGCACTAACCCTACTGTGGAAGGTAATGTACTGGTCCCTAGAGCACTTGATGTCTCCCCAATTTGTCTATACCTAAACCTTTCCGCCTCAGTTTGCAACTCAAAATTCCTTTGTTGCATCTTGTTGTATTCTTCAATCAAAAGGTTATACTTCTCCATTAGGCTTTTCTTTTCAGCCTCCTCCCTTTCAGCAATCTTTTGGGCCATTTTGGCCACATTCACAGTTAAACTAGTGGCCTCGGTGGTTGAGGTCTCTAAAACTCTCTTTATTATTAATCCCCCTCTAAAATTTGGATTAATGTCTATAATATTTGGCTTTCTCCTTTGTGGGGCCAATTTCCAAATTGCTAAGGTTTCATACACTACACTGAAAGTAGAATCTTGAAGTGTTGCCTTGACTTCTTCTTTAGATTCTTGCAAGGGATGCTTGGAATTCATAATAGCATTAAAGGACTGCATCTGCAATGTCCCATTCAGGCAAAATCAACACACTAGCTTGACTCACCAATTTTCTGCCTTCCTCAGGAGTGATGTTCTTAAATTCTTCCATTAATTCAACTTTACTTTCTCATCATTCTCGTAGTCTGACCTGTCAAGTCCTAGTTCTCTTCTCTCCTTACATTTATTTTGATATTCTTCAAACTTCATCCTCCATACCAATTGCAAGAATACAGGAGTCTTTACAAATGCATTGTCGTCTAGAAACTCCTTACATGCTTCCATTCTTGTATCTTGTACACTTTTTCCTTTCATATCTAAATCAGATAAAACCAATTCAACTGGCCTAGGAGGGGAAGGCATACCAACATGCATGTCCTAATTAGTAACAATAATTTCATCTATCAAACTCTCCTGTGGTTGATCAGTTCTTTTCCTTTTAGGGCTTGGCTCAGATGGTGGTGATGGGGGACTATCTTCTGGTGATGACTCTAAATCAATGATCTTAATTTCCCCAGGCACTTTGAACTTTAGACCTGGTTGTGAAGGAAACCTCATAATTTTCTTCCCCTTTCTATCCACTTCTTCCTCATCACTGTTGCTATCCTTTTTTCTCCTATAAATGGGCCACTTTTCTATAGGCTGGTATGCTAGCCTTGTTTCAAATGGTCTAGCACCATGTTTTTGTACACCTAGACTCAGCTCTAAGTTTACCTTTTTGGTTCTCAAAGTGCCCATAATCTCTTTGAAGTTCTCCATTAGAAAATAAATTTTCTTATGGTGGGGATTGAAATCCAACAGTGGATCATATTTTGGATCCATTTTGTGCACAATATCTAATAGCTTATTATAAGCTATCCATTTCTCCTTGTTCAAATCCTGCTTATTTAGGTCGAACTCATTTTTGATCAGGTCCTTAGGCAAGTTGAACTCATGCACAAACTTTCCAACCTTTATTCTTTGTCTAAAAAGGGTAAAGAAACCCTCAGGATCATGCTACTGATTTGGACCACATCTCAAATGATAATCCTCAAATAATTTCTCAAAGTGCACCTAGCCTCCTTTTGAAAAGGAAAAATCATATACCACTATATAATTAGGGAAAAATGTTCCCTTACCCCTCCCTGTGAGGTTGTCCTCATGGATGCAACCTATCTGCCAAATAATTTCTGCAAACCCCACTCTTGGTGGCACATTGTATGGCAGTATATGAGGGGCTCCTTGAAAACCATATACCCTCAAAATAGTGTTGATTGGGTATGGGATAATGTCACCACAGTTATGGCTGACTTTTAATTCTAGCTTCCTCCCCTTTGGTATGAGGAAATCATGTAATTCCTCAGGAATCCTAGGTACATTCACCATCAATCTAGCCCTCAATCTGGAAGCAAAAAAATTATCAAATTGCACATAACTAGTGCTTTCCTTATTACAAGATAAATCTGCAGCCCATATCTGTATTGGAAATCTTTCTCCATCAACCGATTGCCTTAATTTCATCTTCTCAGAGAAGAATTTAGCATTCTTGAATAAAAATATATGCATCAACATAGAATACCAAAAGAATTGAGTGCTGGTATCATTTTTCTACAACTTTGACAACCCCTCATGTATCCTCTCAACCAAGAAAGAAGCAAAGTCATATGTGACAGAGAAGTTAGGGTGTTGTATTTGCACCCCCATGAACATGTATGCAATGGGCATCACTGCACCAGGACTAAAACCCAAAATCTAGCACAATGAATAAAAAGTTTCCAGGAAATGATTTGCAAAACAATTTAATCTGAAAGGTTCTTGGTCACTGGGGCTGATATGAAATCTTGAACCTCCTGCCCTAGCCAGATGAGGTGGAAGCAATTTAGCTTTGAAAAGAGACTTCAACTTTGCATATTCCTGCTTCATTTCCTCAAGGTTGATAGGAACCAAGTCCTCACTCAGTTCAATCAAGTCAAAAATCTATTAAATGTCATCTTTGTTAATGCTTAACAAAACCTTTCCATCATTATCCCTAATTACCTATGTTACAAGGTCATATCTTGCAGCTACTACCCTAAGTAGGTCTACATCAGGGAAAACATTCGGTACCACCAGCTTCCCCATATCATACATCCATCCATTTGAAAAAGGGTGAGGCAAATTCCTCTTTCCATACCATAATCTGAACATTTCCAAACCTGTGAGAAGAACCCTAGCATCGGCTATGCTGGAACAATTGTATACTAACCCCTCCCCCAGGATTTTCCCTTGCATCAGAACCAATCCCTTCTTTCTATCATTCATTGACAAGGGCAATTGATTCAGGAAATCATCATACATGTTTCTTTTTAAATAATCAATATGGCTAGAATGTTGCTTGGGTGGTGCCATCTTGGACAAACTAGGGCTTCTTATAACTTCACACTTCAAATAGCTAGGACTAACCAAAGATATGAAATTACAGAACAAAATATTACAATTTCTCACAATTTAAATAAACTATAGCCCTAAAATGTTTATCAACAATACCTATGATAAGTACAAAAAATATTTTCCTTAATTCAAGCACAGAGTGACTGGGAAACACAAAAATTAATTCATGACTCTTTTTGCAAAAATCCCAAATTCTAGCTATCAGGGTTCACAACCTTGCTCTTGGCTCTGAAACTGCTTCACAAAATACTTGAATGCTTTGTGACACACATAAATCAAGAGAATTTATTTTATTTTGATCAAATTGTGCCAGTAAATGTCTCATCCGCCATTAAAGCTCACTCACACACTGCACGAATGACTTCAACCATATTGGATGCAGATTTAAATTCGAGTTGTTGATCCTTCATTTTGATCAAATCATTGATGACTACCTTCAAAATAGGCTGACACAATCACCAACATGGCCATAAGGGGCCCACCATACCATATGCTATGAAGGAAGTCCACGTGGTGGTTGCCCGCGATATCACAATCAGTAAAAAACCTGCAACTTTGAATCACACAATGGAGGTTAACCGTAGATCTTGAGCATCAATGATCTCATTCCTTCAACATAGTCATTGACCCTATCATTAACCCTCGAGCAGCTTTTCCATCAAGATTATAACACATCCATCGATTTGAATCACGTACATCTTAAGAGCACTTTAGTAACCCACTTTTAGTGTATTTAAGGCTGGATTAATGTTCCACGGTATTTACTTTATTCTTTCGGCTTTATCATATGAGACATGTGGTGACCACCCTTGATATCATGATCAACCAAAGTATTGTGGTGGGGCCATCGCGGGATGGCGGGGAACGGCTGAGATCAAATGGTAGTTGATCAACAGTCATGCAATTTCATCCCCTAGAAGGACACGTGGTGCCCGTCCGCGATATCACAATTAGTAAAAATCCTGCAGCTTCTAATCACGCGATGGCAGGCAACCGTTGATATCTGAAGGAAATTTGATCAATGGTAGTGCAAACTCGATCCCTTCTACAAAATAAAACATTCATTAAAAAGGATGAGGGGACATCACTAGGCCAATGGTAAACAATGACATAAGTTGTTTTTTTAAAAAGATGAAACACGGGGCCAACCGAGACTTAGGAAATAAAACCTTGCGGAGGAAATAAAGTATTAAAATCAAAGGGACTCAGCCTAGATGAACCAATATAACATAATTTTTTTTAAAACCCCATCAAAAGTAACAACGAAATAGAACCCAGCCAAAGTGTGAAATAAACATTAGGGTTTTACATGAAGACAAAGCTAAAACCCCAACCCTTAGAAAAATTGAACACCATGAAAGACCAAAGACATAAGGCAAGGCATGAGTGAAAAACAAGGAGAAAAATACTGAAGTTCCATCAGTGGCTCTAGTTGGGGACGTTCATTCCACTAGAATGAAGCGAGAATCTAGAATTTCAGGTAGAGCAAACCAAGATGCAGAGACGACCATAAAGGGACTGTTCAGACAAAACAACCCCAACTATGTACAAAATATATACAAAATATACAAACCTAAACTACTGTTCATGGAAAAGAATAATTCAAGTGAAGTATAACTTCAAGAACTATCCATGAACTGACAGCTCTAGAAGATCTCCTATCATATCTTGGAGGAAGTACGAATCTTCAACCCACTTACCATTAATAAAAAATAGACCCAACCAGATTGCATCAAATTTCCCATGTTTCCCTTTATCTTCCAGTCTAGCATTCCACATTAAAACCAAATCTCCATCTTTGAAACTCCTTCCAGTTTCCCTCTTGTCATATAGATTCTTTACTTGCAATTGAAACTTTGCATTTCTCTTTTGGGATTCTCTCCTAGCTTCATCTAATTCTATAAGAGCTTCCACTCTCAATTACATCTCATCATCAATTTCATTATCATACATCTGGACAAACTTATACATTTCCATTAAGTTATTTTGGGGCAACTTGGCATTTATCCCATAAACCAAGTCAAATGGGGCACAACCTATTGCCTTCTTCATAGTTACCCTATCTTCCCAGACTACTAATCTTAGCTTAGAATCCCAAGCTTGTTTATTCTGATCTAGGATTATTTTAATAATCTTCATCAAGCTTTTATTGCTTGACTTTGCTTGTCCATTTCCCTATGGGTAGTATGGTGATGAATAAGAAATTTGGATGCCATACTTCTCACAAAACTCTATGTATTCCTCATATCTAAAACACATTGCATTATCTAACACAATCCTTTCTGGACATCCAAATCTAGTCAATATGTTTCTCATCAGATCCCTTAATGTGTTTACAACCTCTGCACCAATATCATAAACAACATTAACAATAACAGATAATCTCATTTAATAGCTCAACATAATAGGATAATATCAAATAGAATTAGATGTTCATCAACATTATCAACTATTTGGAGCATGAGATAACTACAACACAATCCCAAGATAAAATAGGTCATTGATTTGCAATTTTTAGCAAGCTCTAGGTAAAGACGAACAAATACTGAATCATACAACTTAGATCAGTGCCATATATCCATTGTGGGAGTCAAATTCATAAGTATTCAAGGGTTTATGACAGATTTAACACATAACATATACAATCCTTGATAACATTGCATTGCAATCTCATCAATATGTATTCTAACCCAATACTACTTATCAAATCCTTATACAGAACATATCCGCCTATAATCCTATTTAAGCATTTTAATTAATTTCCCTTGTCAACAAATGATAGGAAGAAGGGATTGGTTTTGATGTGAGGAAACACCCCAGGGGAGGGATTAGTGTATAATTGTTCCAACATAGCCTAATGGAACACTGGATCTTTGCTCATGCTTGGGAAACCTTTCACCAAAAAATGCCATGAATGCACCTTACCCAGAGTATGCTTTAGGACCTCCATGAATACAAACACAAGGATTGTCATTTATCATCTTGCAGCAGTGGTACCTAAGATGATGGTACTACCCCTCCCTTAGACATTGCTCTCTTCTTACATTTGGATACATCAATCCTCCTTTTGATTTTTTCAAAAAGATATGAAATGATTTCTAAGCAATGCCTTATTGGGTCAAAAAGATCACCAAAAGTCTAGGACTTGTCAAATGAAGGTATATTATTGACACCTATCCCTTTTCTATTTAATTTTTAGGACTTAGTAATGACTATCCAAAGAGAAAATGAGATAGTGGCAACAACCATTTATATTATTTATCTCACTGCAATCCATTTCATGGCTATAGTCATGTTGTCACCCAGTGTAGTTTTATTTTTTCAAATTCATAGATAACATGAAGACAAACCTGTAGCCTTTAATGGTACTGCTCTTATTCATGACTATGCTCTTTTCCCTTGAAGCACCATGATTTATGATGGTTTTTATGCTGAATACCTTCATTAAAACACCCTTGTGCAATTATATGCCTTCACTATTATAGCCTATTGCTGGAATGGATGATCAATGGTATGAAAAGGTAAAAATACAACTATGCTTTGCTTCCTTCACTACTTGTTGCTTATTGTTGATTGTTGTTCATATGCACTTGTACCATTGTAATGCTTGATGTCCTACATGAACCTACATGGTTGTCTTGAAGCATAACCTCATAGTTGTTGTTCATATACACTTGTACTATGGCCTTGGCTTCCAAAATGAGACCTCTTCTGAATCATAACTGCTTAATTGTCATTTGTAACTTTTTGTTTCTTGTATGCAATCATGATCCATGTTGGATCAATCATGATGACCAAAACCCCTACATGAAAGGTTATGAGCATAGCAATTGTATCTCAATCACATGATATGAGGGTTCCATTGCTGTCATAAACCTCTTGTAATGACATGTTTTCAATAGGCATATTATCTGTGTCAACTAAAGTTGATGTTTCTTGAATGTCTTTTCCATTTATGCCTTTCCTTAAAACATCATGCATTGAATGTTATCTGGAAACTTGTTCACCTAATGTTTGATTGTGAAGGCCTTGAATAGAGCCTTGTGCAACTTTAGATTTTTTTTTTGTTGGTGTCCTTCATGAGACCATTGTAGCATACATTGTTGGTTGTCCTTATCAATGACAATGACCTTTACCTATTGCATTCACTTTCACCAGTACACCCATGAATGAATAATATCAATCCCCTTTGCCTCTTGTAGCTCTTGAAAAGGTGTTGTCCTTGTACTTGTATCATGACCTTGATTCAACCATTGCCCTTCTTTTGTTATGTGTAATAAATACACATAGTCTCCTCATTTTATCTTTATTGGACATCCACTTGTCACATATGTGGGTGACTTAACAACTCACCTTCCTATGTGATGTGTGATTGTCCAATAGGGTTATGGTGAGAGGGGCTTGACAACAACTTGAAATGATTCCTCATTGTTTAAAAGATGCATAATTGAACTTGAGTCATCTATGAAGTCACTTCCTTTATAAACAGATCATGGATCTTCTTAAGAAGATTGAAGGACATATCAACACAGTATGTTGCATCTTTTGAATCTATCTTTTCTTGTCCTATCTTATGTTCCTTTCCTATCCTATCTTATGTTACTAGTCTTTTATGGTATTGGGAAAATCCTAAGGTTGGGGTTTTGTCTTTGACTGAATCCCTCTATCTCTCTCCCCTCTACCCATAACCCTAAACCCTAAACCCTTAACCCTTAAAATCCAAACCCTTAAACCCTCTACCCTCTCTCTCTCTCTCAAGTCTCTCCCTCCTACCCCCTCTCCCTCTCTTAGGTCTTTATCTATTGATCACTCACTCCCTCTATGTGTCTCCCCTCTACCCTTAAACCCTAAACCCTAAACCCTTAACCGTAAACCTTAAACCCTTAACCCTTAAACTCTAAACTCTTAAACCCTCTACCCTCTATGTTTAACCCTCTACCACATATCTCTCTCCCACTCCCTCCCTCTTTCCCTCTCTCTCTTATGTCTCACCCTCCTACCCCTTCAACCTCTCTCTTATCTCACTCACTCACTCACTCTATCTCAAGTCTCTCCCTCCTACCCCTTCTCCCTCTCTTAGGTATTTCTCTCACTCATTCACTCCCTCTATCTCTCTCCCCTCCACCCTTAAACCATCTACCCTCTACCATTAACCCTCCCTCCCTCTATCTCTCTCCCACAACCTCCCTCTCTCT
>VDFB02270651.1:544153502-544266133 GCA_007258455.2 Sequoia sempervirens | reverse complement strand
ATCCACCCTCTTACATCCCTTCATTCTATCAACTCCTCTTAATCCACCCTCTTGCATCCCTTCAAGTCATTCTATCAACTCTCCTTAGTCCACCCTCTTGCATCCCCTTAATCCACTCTCTTACATCCCTTTAAGTCATTCTATCAACTCCCCTTAATCAAACCTCTTAGATCCCTTCAAGTCATTCTATCAACTCCCCTTAATCCACCCTCTTGCATCCCCTTAATCCACTCTCTTACATCCCTTTAAGTCATTCTATCAACTCCCCTTAATCCACCCTCTTACATCCTATCAAGTCATTCTATCAACTCCCCTTAATCCACCCTCTTGCATCCCCTTAATCCACTCTCTTACATCCCTTTAAGTAATTTTATCAACTCCCCTTAGTCAACCCTCTTACATCCCTTCATTCTATCGACTCCCCTTAATCCACCCTCTTGCATCCCCTTAAGGCATCCTCTTAAAGGACCCTTAAGTCATATCCTCTTACATACCCTTAATCCACAATGTTGCATCCCTTAAGTCACTCTCATAATTCCTCTTAAGCCATCCTCTTAGGACCTGTTAAGCCCCTAGAGTTCATGACATGCATCCTCTTAACTCCACTTAAGGCATTCTCTTAAGACCCCCCTTAAGCTATATATCCTCTTAGGTCCCCTTAATCCATCCTATGGCAAACATCATTTGAATTTGAATGGAATTTACTATATATTATTCTTTTCTCGCATTAATTTTTTACTTAAATGACTCATAAAAATTATAGTTAGTTTACTTACATTAATTATTTTCGCAGGTTCTCATCAAGTCAGTCTAGCATGTGATTGTCATTGAATTTTTTTTTTTATCAAGAGACTATGTAAATATCAATTTTTGGTCTTCACGTAAAAGTTGATAAGCTTTAATTGTATCTACATGCACATATATGTTTCATCATGATATATAGTTGTATTAAACATCAATATACATTATATATGTTTGTTCAATGTACGAACTTCAATGAGCTTATTAGTCACTTTTTAAATATCTTGTTCCAATTTTATAGATTATACATTTCATGTCTTGTATTTGCCACATTGTATATAATTGTTCAATTGTATAGATTATACATTTTATACATACAAGGAGATAGATTTTTGTTTATTGATTCAAATATTTGCTAGAATTGGAAAATAGTTAAAATTACCTGCCCTTAATTTATTATGTGCATATTATCTAAACTATTTAAGGAATATTTTAATTTGTCACCTAACCATGTGATAAATTATATATATGAAATTTGATTCTAGATAAGAATTTATATAGTGCATGTATTACTTGAAAATTAGATAATTTATATCTATACATACATGAGTGCATATAATCATCAAAATGAACATAACACGATCATAATTGACTACATATATAATCATCATGTATTAAAGTCAACTGATATAAATAAACACAAATATGATAATAACATGTTCAAATAAAACTAGAGATAGATAGTCCATAAAATTTATATGTGAAGATGTATATGCCAAGTCCAACACATATATTTAAATAAAACTCTAGAGATCTATAGTCCATAAAATTTAAAACCATCTAACTATCAGGATGATCGGTCATATCAAGTCTCCTCTTTGTTCCATATTGACTACATGTACCTGCATCATGCTGGAAAAGAGTACAAGAAACTTGAAATTAGATTTAAAGTTATTTAGAAATTTTGATATAATTAAACATATTTAAACTTGAAAATATAAAATTTAGATAAAAATAAATTTAATTAAATATCTAGTAAATACAATAAAAATGATTTTTAGTATGCATAAATTACCATATGATCTTGTGAATCTATTGGCGCATTTTTTTCAACGGGTAGCATAACTGTCAATTGAGAAGATCCAAATGCCTGATCTACTATATCCTGCATATTCATATAAAGCCAAAAATATGTTAAAACCTCAAATATATATATATTTAAAAGGTCCATAAAAATTATATAGGATATTTAGTAAAGTTTACAACCTCGAATGATATGACCTCAAGATCACACACCTGAGATTTCCCATGCATAAATGTCGATGACGTCTTAGGTGCACCCACCATGGGTATCTCATGAAATACCTGCATGTATAGATGTACAACAGTTTGTATAGATCATTCACACATGTCTATGTAAATGAACAAATTAAATTAGATCTATGATGTGTATTTAATTTAAACTTAACAAAGTTTTGAAAGCACACACCTGAGCTAACGATGTCTCAGAAGCGCTCACCACAACTTGTGGTTGGTCAATAGTAGGTATCGTATGACCTCCTTGTTGGCCTCCTACAATGATTTAATAACTAAGCATTTACAACCATGATTTAGATATTGGACATCTAACTTGAATAGCTATTCAATCATCATGAAGGTGCATTTAACTTGTCAACCCAGGGACGTGAACTTGAAATGGGTCAACATAGTATGTGCACTAGGGGCTCAAGTAACCATTGCATTCTATGGCTAAGAAACACAATACTAAAAGTAAATTGCTAGAAAGAAATGAAACAAATGTTGAACATCAACCGACAACTATGCTAAGCTGATATGCAAAAAAAGAATGGAAATCTAAACAAAAAACAAGAAACTACTCTATCTACTTTGGCTGCAGGAACAGTCACAGAATGGAATTCTAGTGGTTGCAGGAATAGTCGATGCTAGATGTCTAACTAAGCACTAAACAACAAGTAATACTAAGCTAATGCTAAACTAAGAAGAAAAATTACTTACCAAGTGGGCCCCCTTGGATAAGTATCCTCTAAACTAACAAGAACTCAAATGCTCGAACCCAACTTTTATTTCATTCACTATAAATCATGCATACAAAGAGTAATGTATTAGTATTGCTGAAACTAGAGAATGCGAGTACAACATCAAATTGCGCAACTCCTGAGGAAGGAGCATCAAATTATTATTTATACTACAACTAAAATAGGCAGTCAACTCCATGACTGGGAGGACACCATTTAGGGAAAATAGGGGAAAGTGGAACGATGGCGGTTACACATGCAAGGAATATGGCCAGACATGCAAGTCAAGTGTAGATTAAACACAACAGTAATGCCCATGCATGCTTGATCATTAAGGTCCACTACAAGGAGGTTATGCTCAATTGCATGAAGAATATTTGTTGCCAGCTGCCTTTGACTTGGAGAGATTCCTTAGTTGGACATCATGGTGCATGCCCAACTGGTGGTGTCTTCCTACAATTCCACTTCTTTCTAGTACCACCTTGCTAAATTTATAGCACAACTTCCAACTGACTTTCTTTCCTTTTATTTTGCAACTGTGGCTCTTCAACTCAATATTTCGACAGGGTTAGTAATGGAAAGAAAAAGGGGTGATAACGGAGAATCATGATAGGAAGAAATGGCGGCTACAGTTACTATCACTTCACACATGCAAGCCGTCCTTTCACTCAAATTTCAAATCAGCTATTTTCAAATTTCTGACATAGCCTAGTATGAAATGACACATGGGCAATAAATTCACAAAATATTTGCATCTTTTTCATTCCCCTCCCCCTAACCTAAATTTGGACATGTGTCCGCACATGTGAGATGGGAGTGGTGATTGACAGGTAATGATGGAATCTATGTGAACATCTATACTAATGTACAATGATTAAATGAACACTCCTAAAAGATAATTAAAGATAGCAATTAATGCACACATACCTGAATGTGTGGAAGATTTGTTGCAAAGATGTGAAAGTGGAGCGATGGCGGTTACACATGCAAGGAATCTGGATAGACATGCAAGTCAAGTGCAGATTCAACACAATAGTAATGCCAATGCATGCTCGATCATTAAGGTCCACTACAAGGTTGTTATGCTCAGTTGCATGAAGAATCTTTGTTGTTGGCTTCCTTTGACTTGGAACGATTCCTTAGTTGGACATTATGGTGCATGCCCAACTGGCGGCGTCTTCCTCAACTTAGCTCATTAAATCTGCATGAAAAAGCTAGTATGCATAATAATCACACATCTATAACCACTCTAAGAAACATCCATTAATCACATGCAAAATCAATATAGATAACCCAAATGTTATGCCAAATGTCATTAAAGCTTGCAGAGATAGGATATCATCAAATGTTAATAGTTTGAGGGAAACATTATGCCAATACCAACACTTAAGCATCAAATTCCATGACATCTATTAGCAAATAGACTATAGATTTTACCCAAATTTAGACCAAAAACTAGGCTAATCACTCCCCCCAACCTAATGTTTTTTTGGTCCTCCAGTAGGGGAAGGGTTGTTCTGCTTGGTCAAAGCTCTAAAATTTGCAATAGAGAGCTATCTAACATCAGTGGCTGTAGTGTGTGAGTCTAGGTCCCAATGGAATCCTCCCAATTTGTCAAACCTATTCCATCTTTTCCTCTCTGCAACAACATCAAACTGGTAAAATCTAAAATTTGGCATGGGCCACATGAGCATGGGTGGCTGGAAAGTCAGGGAAAGCCAGTCTCGCCCCTATGCTCTCCCAATCTCAATATATCTCTCAATTCTTTTTTAGGGCTACAACATAATTGTGGATGGAATGAGGCTCAGCCTATTTTAGCTCATCGGTTAAACTATTCCATCTTTGGGATAAACATCTCCTCATGGCCTCTTCCTTTGTTGTTGCTTTTACCTCATACTCACTATATACTACCTCAATCCAAGGCATAATTCTATTGGAATAACTTGGTCTGAGCAACATTTTGTTCCATTCTTTGTAAATGTCCCTTGGGTTGCTTGATTCAGCTCTAACATGTAGGGGAATATCAATTTCCAATTGTTTATAAGCACTATGTTGCTATCCCCAACTAATCTCATTTTGTAGCCAAGACATGAATGCTCTCAATTGAATATCTCCAACATACAGTAGTGGATTCCAATCATGGTCTTTTATGACAACATAATTATGTAAATAAAATTCACATAGCAAATTTTTCATTTTAGGTGAGGCAATCCTATAAGAATTGAAGAATTCCATGGGGGTATTAATAGAAGGATTCAAACCTGAGGCAATTCTTGACATCTTAAAAGAGAGACACCTCTCCTTCAAGAGCAGAGCATAGACTCTTGGAGGATCTCTACATTCTAGAATCCTTTGCACCAAGGCTACCATATCATCTACCCTTTGCTTCCAGGTGGCATTTTTTGCATTTTTATCCTCAATTTCTTCATCCCTCTTTTGAATTTCCTCCTTTAATTTTCATTTTTCCTTTTTCCATTCTTCCTCTCTTCTTTGTATTTCCTACCATAAATTCAAAAGAACTGCATGTATTGTAAAATTAGGAGGCTTATGGATTTCTACCAGTTTTTTTTGTGGTGGCTCCTCATATGGTACTATCTACATGGACTTAGGCTGTCTAGTTATCTTGGGATGCAAAGGTATTTTTTATTCTTCCTTTTGTTATAGGGACTATTGTTCTTGCTCTTGCAATGGCTACAGGAACTCTTGCTCCAGTTCTGGTTGTTGTTGCAGGACTTCTTATTGCAGGACCTCTTGCTCACGTTGTAGGGAGTCCTAATTTTCCTCCAATTTTTGTGCAATGTTAGCAAGATCAGCCAGTGTTATATTTGTTGCTCTCTTAAATATGTCTCCTTCTCCTTCAACATTCTCCTACTCCATTGGAACTTCAAGGACCTCATGTGAGGTCTTAGTAGGTTTAGGTCTTTCCTGTGGAGGCGTACTAAATGCAGGCCCAACTGGTCTTGATTTCCTTGGAGATCTCTCACATTTTCCTTTGGCTACAGGATGAATAGTATCAACCTTCCTCTTCTTAAAACTTGGCACCTCTCTTTTTACAGGTTGTGTTTTAGCCTTCCCTTTTCTCGTTTCTACTTCTCTCTATTGTGCCCTAGTTTTCATGGGGGTTTCAAGTGGGATGTCATCATCAGAACTTGAGGAAGGGCTTTCTTTTTTCTGTATGCTCTATTTCAGAAGAACTCATTTCTATAGCTTCTTTTGTTGTAGGAAGATTCACACTAGAGCCAGTACTAGAGGTTGAAGGACTAGGAATGGCTTTAGCTATTCTTACCCTCCTGCTAGACCTACAAGATTGAGGTATATCCCTAGGTGGAAAATGATCAACTTTGATAAAGTCTTCCCAAGTCATTCTAGATACATCACGCAGAGATTGTTTAACTAGCAATTTAATCAGGAAATGGTGGGAAACAAAATTATCCCTACCTTTTTGAGTTTTAGTTGCCGCCATGATTGAGAGAATATTGTACAACACGTTAGGCACATTCATCCTTTTGTCATGCCTCATATGATTCAAAAATTTGAAGTGGAAAGAGTGCAAGTTTGACTGGCGACCCTCACAAGTGATGTATTTGATGACATACACAACTATCTATTCCACGGCTCGGGCATAGACATTCTCTTTGTGCCCTATTTGTCTATGCTCAATGGGGGATCATTTGGCTCTGTAAATTCAGCCCTAGCTGACCTGGCATCTCTAGAAGCAAGGTAATTTTCACCATTAGAAGTTAACCTTGTAACCTCTACAATTCTTTCCTCTATTGCCACAACTTCCAACCCTTTTACTATGGCTTTTCCCTCTGAAAATGTCTGAGCATATTCAAGGGCAATGCCTTCATCAAAACCATCCAACTTCAGAAAGTAATCTATCCATCCACAGTTTTGAAATTCAACCAGACATTGTACATCCTACAGTAAAACATCATGCACCATGGGTTTATTTCAAATTAACCCACCTCCCATTGTATTCAATCAAAAAAATGCTCTGCAACTTATTTTCATACAATTCCCCTTCTTTCCAGTACCACCCTGCTAAATTTATAGCACAACTACAAACTGACTTTCTTTCCTTTTATTTTGCAACTATGGCTCTTCAACTCAAGATTTTGACAAGGTCAATAATGGCAAGAAAAAGGGGTGATAACAAAGAATCATGATAGGAAGAAATGGTTGTTGTAGTTACTATCACTTCACACATGCAAGCCATCTTTTCACTCGGATTTCAAATCCGCTCATTTCAAATTTTTGACACATGGGCAATAAATTCACAAAATATTTGCATCTTTTTGTTCCCATCCCCCCAACCTAAATTTTGACATGTGTTCGCATATTTGAGATGGGAGTGGTGATTAACAGGTAATGATGGCATCTATGTGAACATCTATACTAATGTATAGTGATTATATGAACACTCCTAAAAGATGATTAAAGATAGAAATTAATGCGTACATACTTGAATGTGTGGAAGATTTGTTGCAAAGATCGTGGATAAAGTAACACTAACCTTGTTGGAGAATGAATTGGGCAATAAATGAAGATGAAGTGGAATGAGGTGAGGTGGAATGAAGTGATGGAAGAGAGAGAAAGGTGGTGATGTATGGGTGGATGGGTAGATGATGAAGAAATGGATTTCCACACAAGTGAAAGTCTTTATTATGAAAAGTACGTACCTCAATTAGGTACAAGGAGGGACACTAGGTCCACTACCTTTGCTATAGGAAGCTTGGGTGCTGAGTGCTGAGTGAATTGTTGTAGGAACTCTTATTTAGAGGATGGTTTGTGGTATAATCTAAGGTGATGACCATTGACAAGTAATTTGAACCTAATAGGGTCAATGGTGGTGAGCTGGACAACTCCATTGGGAAATACCTCAACAACTTCATATGGTCCTAGCCACCTTGTCTGTAATTTTCCTGCATTGTCCTGGTATTTGGAATCATAGAGCAAGGCCCAATCTCCTGGTTTGAATTTCTTGTCCTTGATAAACTTGTCATGCCATTTGATTCTCTAATTCTGCACTACTTTTGTATGCTGCAGGGCTGCTCTTCTTATTTCCTCCAAAGCATTTAGCTGCATGATTCTTTCTTTTTGTGCTTCAGGAATATCCATCCCCAAATCCACTACATTTTGCAAAGTCTTATATTTAAATTCAATGGGCATCATAGTTGTCTTTCCATATAACAACTCAAATGGGGTGAAGCCTATAGTTGTTTTCCATGTTGTCCTATAGGCCCAAACAACTTTTGGTAATCTGTTTGCCCAATCCTTCCTATGCATAGCTACTGTTTTGGTCAAAATGGCTTCAATTTCTCTGTTTGTCACTTCAACTTGGCCATTAGCCTAGGGGTGATAAGGGGTAGACTTCATGTCCCTTATGTTGTACTCATTAACTAGTGTTGCAACAAGAGTTGATGTGAATTGAGCTCCTTGATCAGTTACTATCTCTCTAGGGACTCTGTATCTTGTGAAAATATCTTCATAAAGAAACTCTACAACCTTGTTATCTCTTGCATGCTTCATGGCCTTAACCTCTACCCATTTTGTTACATAATCAGTGCATACTAATATGTAAGACTTACCATTTGATGGAGGGTCAATTGTTCCTATGAAATCCAATCCCCACTTGTCAAAGGGAGTGATTACTACTTGAGGGCATAGTGGCATCTCATCAGATCTGGTTGGTTTGCCCATTCTTTGACACCTATCACATTTTTTGATATACCTTCCTACATCCTTGTGGAGTGTTGGCCAGTAATACCCTATGTTCAAAACCTTCATTGTTGTCCTCTTGGATGCAAAGTGTCCTCCACATGGTTCATTGTGACATGAATGAAAAATGTCATATGTCTCATCTTCTCTTACACATCTTCTCATGACATGGTTTGGTCTAGTATAAAATAAACATCCAACAATCCAAGAGAAAGGAAAATATTTTTCAATAAGTTCCCTTTTCTCTTTTGGGGAGAAATGAGAAGGAATTCTACCTATGACCAAGTAATTGGCTATATCGTCATACCAGGGTATTTGTACACAGAGAGAATAGATGCTCATTAGGGAAAGAGTCATCTATGGGCTGATTGTCTTCTAATGTAGTTAGCCTTGAAAGAAAATCTGCAACAACATTAACTTTCCCTGGCTTATCCACAATGGTTATATCAAACTCCTGAATCAACAATAACCATCTTGCCAATCTACCTATGATCAAAGGTTTATTCATAAGGTACCTAATGGCTACACGATCAATGTGGACAAAGATTTGGTAGCTCGTTATGTAATGTCTGAATTTGTTTAGTGCATAGATTACTACCATCATTTCTTTCTCTGTCACTAAATAATTGAATTCATCTCATTGCAAATTTTTGCTGACAAAGTAAATAGCATGTTCAAAAACTCCGTCTTTCTATCCTAAGATTGCTCCTATGGCATAATCTAATGCATCAGTGTGGATGTGTAAAGGAGTTCCCAATTGGTTCCCTTGAGTACAAGAGTGTGAGTTAAAGTTTCCTTCAAGTCAGAAAAGGCTTTGTCACAAGCTTCAGTCCATTGAAATTCAACATCCTTAGTGAGAAGGGTATACAATGGTGTTGCTACCTTGCTGAATCACCTATAATATCCTGCATGACCCAAGAAACTTCTAACATCCTTTTGTTTTGCAGGTGTAGGAAGATTTGTGATTACCTCAATCTTTGTAGGATCAACTTGGATTCCCTTGTGGGAGATGTAGTGGCCAAGAACTACACCCTCTTGTATCATCATGAAGCATTTTTCACTATTTAAGGACAAGTTCTGGTCTTCACATCTTTGTAGGACTCTCTTGAGATTCTCCAATGCTTGATTAAAATCAACACCATAAGAGGTGAAGTCATCCATGTAAATCTCCATCCAGTCATGAGAAATGTCTGAGAATATGTTAATGACTGCCCTCTGGAAAGTTGTAGGTGCATTGCACAAGCCAAATGGGAGCACTAAATAAGCATAGGTCCCCCAGGGACAAGTAAAAGTGGTCTTCTCTTGGTCTTCTGGTGCAATTTGGATCTGGTTGTAGCTGTTGAATCCATCTAGAAAAGAGAAGTATTGTTTCCTTGCAAGTGTATCTAGAACTTGATCAATGAAGGGTAAAGGAAAGTGATCTTTCTTGGGGGTAGCATTGAGTTCCCTATAATCAACACAAACTCACCATTTCCCTCCTTTCTTGGGCACAATCACTAATGGAGATACCCACTGACTATCTAAAATGGGGTAAATAAATCCTACATCTAGTAATTTTTGCAATTCTCCTTTCAAAAATTCTCTTAGTGTAGGGTTAATTCTTCTTTGTGGTTGTCTTACTAGAGTGCAATCATCTCTGATATAAATTATGTGGGTACAAATTTTAGGATCCAATCCCTTCATATCATGATAATCCCATGCGAATGCATGTTGATGGGTCCTCAATAGATTTTCCAATAACATTTGTTGCTCTTCATTCAATTTTCTATTAACATTAAGATATCTTCCTTCTAATACCTATACTCATGTAGTTAATTTTATCATGGTTGCTTCATTAACACATGATACCTTTAGTTCATATGGCAGCAATTTATGGGACATACCTATTTCTGCAGGGAATCTATCTGTGGAGACTGTGGTTGCAAGAAGAATGTCTGTAGGAAGAGTGGCTATAGGAAGAGCATGCAAAAGTGTCTTGGTCAGAGTAGCAGGATTAGAGGATGATGCTTCCTCCACTTCATAATGATTTTGAATTATGTTAGCCAATACTTCATCCTCATCTTGGAGCTGCATGAAAGAGCTTCTTCCTAGCATCATAAGTTGCACCATAGAATTAACTTCCTCGGCCTCTTCACCAACTTGTGGCCATACATAATCATCTTCATTATGAGATGGCTGAGCAGGTGGATAAAGAACAAAAATTTTAGTACTCCTACCATTTGAAAAGGTCATGTCACGTGACTGACATCCAATGTATGCATCTGTAGTTTCCAACCAAGGCCTTCCAAGAATAATGGGATACCCACCTAGTGTAGCCTTGGGAGAAAGAATCATAAAATCTGTTGGGTACTCCTAGGAGTCTAGAACTACTACAAGATCCTCCACTATACCATCAGGCTTAAAAATAGAGGTATCAACAAGCTACAGGATAGTAGGAGTAGATATCATGCTTGCAATATTTAGTTGATGTAGGATGTCTTTGGTCATTACATTTATTGCTGCCCCTAAATCAATTAGAGCAATATGTACTTGAATCTCGTTTATGACAATTGCTACCACAGGACTGCCTAGGTCATTATACTTGGGAATAGTCACTTTTCCCAACATGATGTCAACTTATTGGCCCACCACATGGACTATAGTTGGGTCTTTCCTCTTTATTCTTGGCTTCTTGAGACAAGCTTCCTTGATAGCTTTTTCATAGATTGGAACATCCTTTATGGCCTGAAATAGGGGTATCTAAACACATATATGCTTTAGATGATCTAAGATGTCAAAAGTGGTATCCTCCTTTTCTTCTTTTTTCTTGAAAATTTCCAACCTTTGAGGGAATGGTGGTTCTTGTTCAGTCTACTTGACTTGAATTAGTTTAGGATTTTTAGGTGCATTTGGTTGAATGGGATCATTTAGAGGCTCCTCTTCCTCTTCCACAGGAAGTTCAATGATAATGGGCTTGGAAGGGGCTAATAGAGTAGTTCTTGAATGCAATTGGATGTCACTTACATTCACATCATATGCAGGGAATTGATTTAAATCAGCAGAGTATGCAGGCTATTGTTGTGGTTTGTTATTTGGATTGGGTGTGGGATGAGCTAGTAGTTGAGTGGGTTTAGGTACATTTGAGCTTGGATTAGTAGGTGGAGGCATTATAGTAGGTTGTTGGGGTTGAGAAGGTGGTCGCATGTAGCCAGTTGTTTGGGTAGGCCATTTTTGTTCTTCTCTCTATTGATTTGTTTTCTACCAATTTCCTAGAGGTGGTTGCCAATGCCCTTGAAATTGTTGCCAATTTCCCTAAGGTTTCTACCACTAGGGTGGAGAATTCTGATGATTGGGCCAAGCATTTGGAGTGTTACTCCAAGGTTGTGGTGGATATCCTCCATAACTGGGTGGATATGGGGGCTACCATTGGTTACCAGATGAATAAGAGTTAAAATATGGTCCAACATAGGATAGTGGATCTAGTGGCGTACCTTGTCTGGGAGCCCAAGGCTTCCTTTGTGTAACATAGTAGACTCAGTCTTATTCAATCTGAATTAGCTTGAAATCAGATGGGATCTGTTTGCTTTCAAGATTAGCTACCATCTTGCATCTATAGTCCTTCTTTTGTCTGCAGTGAGGAAAATATTCTGTGAGCATTGTCTTTGCCTCCTCTTGCTTCTTCTTGGCTTGAAGTGTATCCAGCTGAGTAGCTAGATTGTTGATAATGTCCTACTTGAAGTCAGCCAACAAATGAGTGATCTCCATTCTTGAAACTCCACTGGTAGTTGACTTACCCATGGAAGATTGATAAGCTCTCCCTCTCTTTGAAACTACGCTAGAGTAATTCTAACATATTTTCTTGATATCCTCCCAAGGGACTTCAGAGATATCTCCTCCTTCCATTAGGTCCAAAGCATCAGTGCAGCTATCATTAATTCCTCTCAGGAAAAACAACTTTTGTGAGTCCTCATTAAGTGCATGGTGTGGAGATTTTTTCAAGCAAAATAGAAACCTTGTAATGTAGTCTTCCAAGCTCTCATCTTTCTTCTACTACATCCTAAAAAATATCACCTCTCATGTCACTACCCTTGCAATATTCCTTGTATTTCTCAAGGAATTTTGTTTTCATGTCTTCCTAAGTTTCCACAGTATCTCTGCCTAGGCTCATGAACCATCGTAATGTAGCCTCTTTCAAATTGGTGGGAAATAGCTTAAGCCTATGGGCATCAGTGGTATAATCATAACTCCTACAAAGTATGTCAAACTCAAATAAGAATGTATCAGGATCTTCTTTCACAAGTCCATAAAACTTGGGGAGTGTTGAGGCAGGAATGTTCTTGATGTTGTCAACTTCATTTTGATGGGAAATGGGGAAAGGAAAAGCTGGTTGGTTATGTATATTCGTATTTGCATCCCCCATGCCTACTTGATGTGGTTCCAAAACAAAGGGATTCTCAAGCTAGTTTTGATCCTCATAAGAGACTTCAAACCTAGTTAGATCAAGATATGCATCAAAAAAGGGGTGTGGATTTTCTTCTTCTTCTTCTTCTAATAGGTGTTGGTACTCAACTAGCTGGAATGGACGTGGATTGTTAGGAAGAAATCTCCCATAAGCATCCCTTCTCCTTCCTCTATGCATACAGTATCACCCACTATCAGTCAGCTCACACAAAGAATTGGTAAGGAATAAGGGGGGTCATTACTTCCTAAATGAGGATATGCTAAGAACAACTTCCAAAACACTACAATAAGAAAAGAAACCAATGAATCCAAAAGACTTCCTAGCTTGACACCATCCTTGACAACGGTGCCAAAAATGTTGGCCTCCTACAATGATTTAATAACTAAGCCTTTACAATCATGATTTAGAGATTAAACATCTAACTTGAATAGCTATTCAATTATCATGAAGGTGCATTTAACTTGTCAACCCAAGGACATGAACTTGAAATGGGTTAGCACAATATGTACAGTAGGGGCTCAAGTAGCCATTGCATTCTACGGCTAAAAAACACAATATTGAAAGTAAATTGTTGGAAAGAAATGAAAAAAATGTTGAACATCTACTAACAACTATGCTAAGCTGAAATGCGTAACAAGAATGGAAATCTAAACAAAAAACAAGAAATTACTTTGTCTTCTTTGGCTATAGGAACAATCACATAATAGAATTCTAGTGGCTACAGGAACAATCGATGTTAGATGTTCAACTAAGAACTAAACAACAAGTAATACTAAGCTGATGCTAAACTAAGAAGACAAATTACTTACCAAGTGGGCCCCCTTGGATAAGTATCCTCTAAACTAACAATAACTTAGATGCTCAAACTCAAAAAATTTGTTTCATTCACTATAAATCATGCATACAAAGATTAATGTATCTATATTGCTGAAACTAGAGAATGCGAGTACAATATCAAATTGTGCAACTCCTGAGGAAGGAGCATCAAATTATTATTTATAGTAAAGATAAATAGGGTAGTCAACTCCATGACTAGGAGGATTCCATTTAGGGAAAACAGGGGAAAATGGAACGATGGCGGTTACACATGCAAAGAATCTGGCCAAACATGCAAGTCAAGCATAGATTCAACACAACAATAATGCCCATGCATGCTTGATCATTAATGTCCACTACAAGGTGGTTATGCTCAATTGCATGAAGAATCTTTGCTACTTTTTTCTTTTGACTTGGAGCGATTCCTCAATTGGACGTTATCGTGCATGCCCAACTGGCGGTGTCTTCTTGCAATTCCCCTTCTTTCTAGTACCACCTTGCTAAATTTTTAGCCCAACTACCAAATGACTTTCTTTCCTTTTGTTTTGCAACTATGGCTTTTCAACTCAAGATTTCAACAGGGTCAATAATGGCAATAAAAAGGGGTGATAACGAAGAATCATGATAGGAAGAAATGGCAGCTACAGTTACTATCACTTCACACATGCAATCCATCCTTTCACTCGGATTTCAAATCAGCTCATTTCAAATTTATGACATAACCCAGTATGAATTGACACATGGGCAATAAATTCACAAAATATTTGCATCTTTTTCATTCCCCTCCCCCCAACCGAAATTTAGACACGTGTCCACACATGTGAGATGGGAGTGGTGATTGATAGGTAATGATGGCATCTATGTGAACATCTATACTAACGTACAATGATTAAATGAACACTCCTAAAAGATGATTAAAGATAGCAATTAATGTGCACATACCTGAATGTGTGGAAGATTTTTTGTAAAGATGTGAAAGTGGAGCGATGGCGGTTACGCATGCAAGGAATCTAGCCAGACATGCAAGTCAAGTGCAGATTTAGCACAACAGTAATGCCCATGTATGCTTGATAATTAAGGTCCACTACAAGGCGGTTACACTTAGTTGCATGAAGAATATTTTCTTCAGGTTGCCTTTGACTTGGAGTGATTCCTTAGCTGGACATTATGGTGCATGCCTAGCTAGTGGTGTCTTCCTCAACTTAGCTCATTAAATCAGCATGACAGAGTCAATATGCATAATAACCGCACATCTATAACCACTCTAAGAAACATCCATTAATCACATGCAAAATCAATATAGAGAACCCGCATATTATGCCAAATGTCATTAAAGCTTGCATAGATAGGATATTGTCAAATGTTAATGGTTTGAGGGAAACATTATTCCAATACCAACACTTAAGCATCAAAGTCCATGACATCTATTAGCAAACAGACTATAGATTTTACCCAAAATTAGACCAAAAACTAGGCTCATCACTCCCTACATCTAGATATAATATTATATTATCAATTCACACGTGTACAAATTCAAATTAAAAATTAGATATATCCACACAAATTATTTAATATATATTGGTTTAAGTACCTTTCCAAAAGGTGAGCCCATATCTACAACACTCGACATATAGACATGATGATCATATTGAGTTTCAGGCATCATGTGATCATGTGTCTACACCAAACACTTATTGAATTAATATTATATTATATATATAATTTGATGTTATTATTTATATGAATTTTTCACATTTCAAACTTCAATTAAATTTAAGTTCAAAAATGAACATACTTGTGTTGGATGATCCTCATATAGTAAATTCATGTATGAATCTATCCTAGATGCATGTGGGTCACCTGAAATGGATGCCTAAGTATCCCTATAGCCCGAGCCTCCATGCTCTCTATTGGCCACTTTAGTCACCACATGTGCAGTTTGATGAGTGAGATGTCCTGAAAGCGAACTCAATGCTCCTAATGTCGATAACATGGTCTATTGTTGAAATGCAGTGGGAACACTAGGAGGAGGAGGAACAATAGGAGCAATCGGAGCACATCGTTGAGGATCAACATGTGCTCTGAGTCTTTGTTGGGACATGCCACGCCCAACTCCCTGAAATAACCTCATATCAAAATAGTTGGGTTTTCTACCCAAATAAAACTCAATCCATAACTTTCTCAAAAAGTATAGGGGCACCTCACAGTTGCCATGCGGTGGATTATCAAACACCATCCACCATCTATCCCAAAAATGTGTAGCTATCTATGGGTTCCTACACCATAAAATTGAAATTCATTTTTTGGTGGGTGGAATTGGTTAGTTTTTTTGGGGGTTAATAAAATATTGGTACATGGCTTGTTTGGTAATTTTAAGGACATTGATTTCTTTGTAGGACAATC
Source organism: Sequoia sempervirens (assembly GCA_007258455.2). NCBI lineage: Eukaryota > Viridiplantae > Streptophyta > Pinopsida > Cupressales > Cupressaceae > Sequoia > Sequoia sempervirens. Next base: position 544,249,975 of record VDFB02270651.1, on the reverse strand, counting down.
CATTTGCATAGAATTGTCTCCTCTCTTCTCTCCATTGATGGAACCTATCTAGGTCTACATCGATGGATCAAACATAATAAAAAATAGTTTGCATCATAGATGCAAACCATGCGAGATGGGGAGGGATTCTATGCTCATTTTTTATCAAATCTATATTTACTTGAATCACAATAAGGTTTGCTGAGATGCTCTCTCTTAATTGATCCTCATCTACTACAGGGGGTGGGGGGTTACGCGGTGGAGAGTCTAGAGGTGTGGGGTTTTGTTCTGGTGGTGGATTTGGATGAATTTGTGGATTAGGCATAAAACCCTCTATATTAAATTTTGGATCCATGAGAGAAATTAAATGGAAACTACATGTTAAACAATTAAAAATAATACATTAACAAACTAATTAAATAATGCACACAATTTGAAAGTTATTTAAAAATCACATTGAATGTGCACAAATTCAAAATATATTTCATTTAAAGACCATTCAATTTATAACATTAAAAAATCAATAACATTAAAATCCATAGCATGTACACATATTGAATCGAGTCCAGTTTGTGGTTGTTAATATGAAGGGTAGAGATGAAATTAGGGGGTTTTATTAGAACCCTATTCAAATGCATGCACTATGTCATTGGTTTATTAAGTGAATCCCCTAAAAGAAGGCCCCATAAACTTATTTTTAGCTAGATATCACTTGATAATTAAACTATAGCCAAATTTGATGATCTATACATTAATTGATTTATTTAAAAATAAATAAAACCACATGGATTAAGGTAAAGAATTAAGATTTATTTAAATAAATCACCATCAACCTGTAAAGACTTAAGATTAAGGTAAAAGACTAAAGAATGAAAAATAAGACACATGTAGATATATAACTTTGATTTGTCAAATTGGGTGTTAAAATAGGAGGTTAGGGGTTGTTTAGAGTGCCTTCTATTACATATATAAAGGTGGAAAAAGAGAAGGACAGGTCCCCAAGCTAATTTAGGTTATGAACAACTCAAGAATGGGTGTCAAAATGGGTAAATGATGAAAACCATGTAGTTTAATTCAAGTAAAAATTATACTAGATTATATTTATATATTAGGATTATTGTTAGACAAGGGTGCTCAATGGAGCTCATAAATATCAAGCCTAACATTAATTAACTAATTCATCAATAAGTAATTTATTCTTCTAAGTTTTTATGGGTCTAGAGCTTTATCTTTTGAGGCAAGGGGAAGTTTATTCATAGGTGTGGTTTTTTCCCAACAAGAGTATATCTATAGAGCTAAGGTATATCAAACAAGAATACATGTAAATTAATCAAGTATGACATAGAATTTAATTTAAAAATCCAATGACATAAATTGATTTATCTAAATTTTCAAATTTCATGATAAGAGACATGTAAGTTCTCTATAGTGAGACAAAGTAGTTAAGAAGAAATTATAAGTTTAACACTAACATTAAATTTTATAATCTCATTCATTGTTTTCAAAGAATACTAAAGATAAGAATGAAAAATTAATAGAATACATGTTCAAAGGGACACATAGATATATGCTAGTGACCTAATTGCAATGTACAACATAAACAAAGATGAGCTTGAGCTCTATTCACCAAATTTTGAGAACTTGTTTGATCTCCTTAAGAAATTTCATATTACGACCCCTTAAGACATCTATTTATGATTTAGGGTGATAGGATGGCTTAAGGGGATTTATACATTCTAGTAAGGTCCTAGGACAAAATGGTCCATGGCTTAAGGGTATAGAATTTGGTGGAGTTGCCTAAGGCAACCAAATTTCAATTTAAGGTCCTACGACAAAATGAATGCTTTAGGGTTTAGGGTTTAGATTTTAGAGTTCAGGGTTTAGGGTTTGGGGAACTTCAGGTGAAGTTTGGGTGGCCCTTGGAATAATGGACTTGCAAGTTAATGAGCAGTTTTCTTGTGGAACAGTTGATTGAGATAGATCTTGTTTCCCAACAATAGTATATCTATAGAGCTAAGGTATATCAATTGTGAATACATCTATTAATCAAGTATGACATAGAATTTAATTAAATATGAGGACATAAATTGATTTATCTAAATTTTCAAATTTAATGATAAGAGACACAAGTTCTCTATAGTGGGACAAAGTAGTTAAGAAGAAATTATAATTTTAACAAGTTAACATTAATTCATAATCCCATTCATTGTTTTCAAAGAATACTAAAGCTAAGAATGAAAAATTAATAGAATACATTTTCAAAGGGGCACATAGATATATGCTAGTGACCTAATTGCAATGTACAAAATAAACAAAGATGAGTTTGAGCTCTATTCACCAAATCTTGAGAACTTGTTTGATCCCCTTAAGAAATGTCATATTAGGGCCCCTTAAGACATCAATTTACAATTTAGGGTGATAGGATGGCTTAAGGGGATCTATGTCTAGTAAGGTCCTAGGACAAAATGGTCGATGGCTTAAGGGAATAAAATTTGGTGGAGTTGTGTAAGGAAACCAAATTTCATTTTAAGGTCCTACAACAAAATGAATTCTTTGGGGTTTAGGGTTTATATTTAGAGATTTGATGACATGATTTCAACATATCTATGTCAAATAAAAAATGTAAGAAACCTCCAAGGAGCCCTAATTTATGACACTACACAATGTGATAAGGATGTTTTATAAATTAGTCATTGAAGTGTAGCAATAACTGAAAAATCCTAATGTGAATTATTCGTAGCCTCAATCTCAATCTCAATCTCAATGAAAACTTCCCCAAATCTAGTTAACATTCCTTAGATACTTCTAAAATTATGTGAACTATTAGGGTTTTAGGTCCAACGATTAACCTGGGTAAATTAGTTTTTAGGGACCTATATTTTTTGGAACCTAGGGTTTCTAGGGTTTTGATTTCTAAGTTAAATGTGTCCAATTTAGGTTTAGTTTTTATGGTTTTTTATTTTCAATTTAATGTTCTTTGTTTTATTGATGTTTTTAGTTTTTTAAATGCAATTTAAAAACTATTAAATATTGAACAAAAACAAATTAACAAACAAAAATGCAAGATATAAAGACAAAAAAAGGCTGCATTCAACCAACCTAGAGGTCGCTGAGGTCGGTTGTGTCAATGGGAGGAGGTGGCAGTGAAAATTTTCTTCGATCAGGGCCTTTGAAATGTGTATGCAATCTGGTCTCCTCTTCTCTAGCATAGATAAAACTTGCAATTAAAATGAATACACAATCGCTAATTTAAAAAAAAAACATCTAAGAAACATGTACGCATTTCAAAACACGTACGCATTCATAACACATACATGTTCTGAAATGTGTACACATTTGTGGCTTGCGTACCCAATGTGGAACACATACGCATTCAGATTTAGGCTCGGGTACCCAATCTATAACGTGTATGCATTTTTTAAAACGTGTACGTGTTTCGTGCAATTTTTTTTGTTTGGGCCAAAACTTCCTCTCTTTGTGTACCCAACTTCTTGCTTTTACCCATATCGTGGAACACAAACAACAACATTGAAATTCACCAGACTAATGCTTTCAAATTTCAAATAGCGACACATTCATTGATAGCGATGCCCATCAAAACAACAACATAATTATGCTCACTAGTCTTGTTGTAGATCGACGCCCATTTTCACTAGAGTAATTCCCAAATCACAAATTGTGATGCCATCGTGTGCAACGACACTCAACCAGGGTAAGAAATTTCACATTTATTTTTTGACATGTGACAATTTATTTTAATTATTTGATCACTAATCGATGTTTGACTATGTTTTCATTATTAGACTAACATGGTTTTATAGGTTTTAAGGCATGGAGTGAAATTGAATAACTTCTCTTCTATCTAAATATTCTATAATTGTAACTAGCGTTCAATGCTTTAGGGCAATTATAGCCCAATTTCATGCTTTTTTTCTTTCAGTTTTAGGCAATGCACTAGTTTTCCATTGGGTTTAAAATGAACATTCAAAGTTGGATAAAAATGAACCCTCACATCACATCTTTCAATTGGGCTTAAAATTGAACAAGGAAAACTCATCTTTCAATTGGTGCATAAAATTAACTCATTATTGCTTTGAAGGATAAAATTGACAATTGTTTTCTTTGTTTTGTGATTTTTCAAAATTGCTAGTGAATGTGTATGCAATTCTATCACATTGCTTGATGATATTGAGAAACAAAAACATTCTCTAACACTTTGCAAATTCACCTCTATCTTTCAATTTGGGTTTAAAATTGAACAACCATGTTAGTGTGAGAAAAGGCATAGTGTGTGTTCTCTCTTTGTGCATGCAAGCAAAGATGATCGAACTATGAATGTACTTACTTGCTATTGTTCACCTTTAGAGTTCCTTCCTTGGTGGAAAAAAGTACTCACCCCAAGGGAATGAACCAAGAGGTAACAAGCCTAAGCCAAGTTCTTCCAAATTACTATATAAATTTGTGGTTTTTATGAAAATAGTAATCAATGGGAAGCAGTACATGATAGCTCTCCCCCAGTATCTTTATGATGTGTAGAGCCCTTATTCTAAGGGTTGGGAGACCTCTCACAAGGATTTTATCATTTCAACCCCTAAATTGGATGCCCTTATTATGAACCTTTGTGTAGTAGCCAAAAAAACCTAATATTTGTTGATGTCAGGAGGTTGCACCTCCGAAGTCATCCCACATATTTGCGGTTCTTAGTAGAGATGAATTTTTTTTCATGGGAGATTCACGAGAACTTGAAGCTTGGCTAACCTGTAGAAGTGAGTGTCGTGGAGGGGAGCTAGTGTGGTCAAGCTTCTAATCATCTTATCTGAATAAGCATAGCTGGAGAAATCCAAGTGGGAATACAACAAATATAGCCATTTCTAGCCTAAGGTTTTAATGCTTGTGAGTCATTTTAACACTTTTCTTGATTTCAAACAATTCAAAAACAAACATTCACTATCCAAAATTTCAAACACTTTGGCTTAAATATGGACTTCTTGAGTTATCCTTGATATTAATGTGTGTCCTAAGGATTTATCCTTAGTGATTTCTAAATACCTTGACATTAATTTCAAACCCATATTTACCAAAGATAACATAGGTAATTGTGGCTTTAATCTCATGATTTTCATGAAATGGACATTATGAAACTTATGACGTTTTTGACATAAACATCTAGTTCAAAAACATAATCAAAGACAAGTGTTTGTGGTAAAATAAATTCACTTGAGCAAAGATAAATTGACAAATGAACCCCACATGACTATTTGGAGACTGATTTCTCTCATGGAACAACCTAATCTTCTAGGTGTTATAATTCATCCAAACTTTGAATTCATAAATGGTGAACAAACAGATCTCATTAGCAATTTGAGAAGCTTCACTTTTGAAAACAAGGAAACAAACTCACAATGGAAAAACACTACAACCATTTTAGACAAAGAAGAGGAACATGCGGATATTGAGGCTAGAGGGCCCCTATTACCACCACCCACGTGGCAATAAATATCTCCCTTTCTTCCATAAACTTTAAATTGTTTTCACATGATAGTCAAAATCCACCAAATGATTCATAAAATAGTCAAAATCCATAAGGGAAAGTCTCCAACACTCCATTTCAAATGTAGGAATCGCCAAACAAAGTATAGTAAAAAATGGGCATCCATATTATACCACAACCATTACACTTTGTTGAGAAAATTTTATGCCTGAGCTAGAAGAGCCTGAATAGGTTTGAACATTCCCCTTCGTCCTCTCATTTTCTAGAATTTAAAACATTTTAGGGGTCTAGCTTCATCTTCACTATCTTGATCTTTTCGAAAAAAAGGTTCACTTCAATAGATGATCTCACACAAAGTGAGGATCCCTAAATGAAGGTCATCTGGTCGTCACCATAAACTTAGACATTGTAGTGCAAAAGCAATCAACAACCACATTGAGGCACTCTACAAAAAAAAAACAAATTGTTGATAAACTTTTATAAACACACATTGAGAAAATATCTTGACATGTACACGTTCTTTATGAGCCAAAACCCTCATCTTTTTGAAGATCAACAAGTCTTTAGGATTTAAACATTTTAGAGGTCTAGCATCATTCTCACTACCTTAGTCTTTTCAAAACAAAAGGTTCACTTTAGGTCAACATTGGGTCCAACACTTCACTCATCCCTTCATCAAATTTTGTCCTTCACCTCATCTCTCTTTGCATAATTTCAAATACACCAACACTTTGGGACTTAAAAATATCAAACCAACTTGCTACCTTAGCTACTTTGTATGTGACATGTATCCTTTTCCATGCTCTTAGTTGAGATAGTTATCATCTTTGAACTAGTTTATCTTGAAGGTCAAAAGTATACCCTACTGATTTCTAAGTTCATTAGCATCCTTTATTCCAACATCAAAACATCAAACTCAAGTCAAAAGTGTTGTCCCAAAATGCTTGCAAAGATCACTTCCCACATCACGCATCTTTTCATCCCACATTATCATCATTGCTCCCAAAATACTTAGAGCATCCCTTTTACCTACGTTTGAGTCAACTAGAGAATTCAAACATTACAAAACTCAGCACAAATTTCCCATAGCTGACACCAAAATTATGGTAAAGAAAAGATCACAACACAAGAGAATCATGGAAAAAGAAAAAGTTGCATTTACCTCAAGTGATCCAAATCCTTTAGAATTTGATCCTAGAAGTCATGTTACACCACCGCAACAACCATCATCTCCTTTAGGACCATAGGAAATCGAAGACGTCACAAACAACCCATTTGAGCTCATTAGAGAAGAACTTTTAGAACATCAATCTTTTGAAAGTATAGCTCCTATCTCCTCAACATTTGTAGCATAGAGTTTCAAACATGATTTCACAACTCCATCAAAAGGGCTAATTCAAACTTACATACCTAGTCTTGCAACCAGACTTGCTAAAGATTTTGGTCATACCTTACCATTTTAAAGTAATACACTTGTGGGTACTCTTGAAAAAAATCCTCCACCTCCCACTACCTTTGGTGCTCCTCTTGTTCCTAAAGATCCAAAACAACTACACACTCCACTTGAACTTCACTATTCCACCACCACTTCAACATTTTGAGGACACCCTTCTTCATCAATACCTATGAGTACCACAAGTATGCCAACCATCAGGCAGAGCAGTACATACCAAAAATCTCAAAATAACGCACAAGGGAATGTCAATACCATATCACAAAATCAACTCTCAATGCAAATAGGGACATCTTTATCTAACCCTCCAGTGGATTCATCCATTCCATCTACTATTACCACCACATCCACTATCAATCCACCTCAAAAAAATCCCTTGGTTACAATTTCTATCAATCCTGGAAGTCCCTTGATCATGAATCCTTTGTTTACATATTTTGTACAAGGTAATCTTCCAAACATAGGACAAGGGAATCTTTTCAATCAATGGACTCAAGGTCCTCGTGTGTCATTTCCATTGTAAAATTTAATGACATCATCTTTTCCAATAGCTCACTTTTCTATACCAAATCAATCAGGACTTCAAACATACATTCCTCCACCTCATTCTAACATATTGCAAGGAATGTTAAACCAAGGGAATCCTCCACCTTTCACTACCAACCCACTAACAACTTAAAACATGAATATACCTAATCCTTCATAGATGTCTCAAAAACCACCTGATCCCACATTGCAAGGACATGCCCTAGCTCTATAACCATCACAAAAAACTTATTAACAAGTCATACAACAACAACAACAATAGCAAGAAGCCTTAGCACAACAACAACAACAAGCACAACAAGAAGCTTTATTAGCACAAAAACAACAATAGGCCCAACAAAAAACCCTAGTGGCACAAAAACAATAGCAAGCTCAACAATAGGCCTTACTAGCTCAACAATACGCCCAAAAACAACAACAAGGATCCTATTATCCTCATATGAACATCATCAATCCAAATGCATTAGGAACATATTAATCACTTTCACAAAATATTACACCTTCATACACCCCATATATTTCATCTCTCATCCCACCATATTTTCCTCCACCCAATCGCAAGATGATCTCTCATCACAATTAAAAGAACTCTCACAAGAAATGTAGGACCTTTGCATGGGAAAGAAAAAGAAACCTCATAGAAAAAACTTGTGTCCTTACCCATTTGATCAAAACATAGCAATGATACTGTTAGCTCTCAAAAATGCAGGTTTGAACCACGAAAGGTTGCCAAGCTTTCACAACATTTTAGGGTAACAGAACAAGGTTTGAAACAATTAAACCTTCTACTCTCTAGGTACTGCTAGACCTAGGTGGGTGTACTTATAATAAATGAAGCAGACTTGACTATTGATCTTCTTTTCATGCCATGATTTTTCCATGATTGCAGATTAGAATGGACAAAATAAAACAAATTTGGTATATATTGTATACCAACATTCAAAACTAAACCCTAATATGCTCAGTTAATAGATGTAAAAAAGTATGAATAAAACTAAATGATTGGAAATGGTGAGACCAGTGCCTTATATAATGTATGAATTCAAATGAAATCTTAGACAACTGACTTCTTTCTGGATTCATTCAATTTGTTTAGCATATTTTATTTATAACCAGTATAAAAATGCAAGGTTGTGATTATTAAGTTCTTCTTAATGATCTAAATGAAATTCCTTGATTATTATGATTAATCAAAAGGATTTAATCCTTCCTTGAAAGAACCTATCAACCAATCACACAGATACGGCAAATACGTATTGATAAACCAGACATAAACTTGTTATTTTGATCTAAATAACCAAGCAACATCAATCTTAGAGACAACTCAAATAATTCTTTCAATAGACACAACACAACAATTGACACCAAAATACGCCAACAAACCAGATGATTTTCATTGATATCTCCATGGCTTCAAAACATACACCAGAGTCTCAGCCCTGTGAAACATGGTGTTCCACCATATTTTCTATTCTCTATCCTATTCTACCTATATCCACAAATTGTTTTCAAAATGGACATTTATACATTGAGAATACGAAAGGACGCATCCTTTCGGAAATAGAAAATACATATTATAAAAAAAAAGATAGAGAATAACTAGGCTCTATTTAGCCATAAGTGAGTCTTATTGAGGTGGTCCAAATAATCTTGGTGCTCATATGTGTCTGCATCTCCAACATCATTCCGGATCGTAACTTCCATCTTGACCATTTCTTCATTTTGCTTACTCACTTCTTCCAATGCTGTATCCTCTGCAGAAGCTATCTTCATGATTTCATTCAGCATTGACTCACATTCATTTTTCCATCTAGTGGCCTCTTTCAAATCCCCATTATCATCAGAAAATGTAATTACAGTTTTCTCAGCAGCTGCAATTAACCCCTATTCATCCCCTTGCAATTCATCATAGAAATTTCGATGGTGATTGATTATATGATTTGCAGCTTCAAGTGCATAACTACTAGCTTCATCACTTTGAGCCAACTCATGAAATTTTTCCATGATTCATCCATCCATCCTTGTGTGCTCCTTCAATGCAGCAAGAGTATGAGATTATTTTCCCCACAATTTATTCAACCAGGATGTCAAATGATCCTGCCTCTTCTTGACAATTGCAACAATAGCATCATGCTTTCCTTGAGAATAAGCACTTGACCCTACCCAGTGGTCTTTTTCCTGAGAGCTTTCTCCTTGAGTAATCATTTTGGTTGTCCCCATTGAAACACCAACCAAGTCTTTGAGTCTATCATTTTCTCTCAGCAATTTCTCATTATTTACTTTATACATTTCTCTTTCTTTTATCAATAATTGAATTTGTGCTTTATTCAACTTTGCAATATTTACCCCAATATCAACAGTAGCTACAGGATCAGCTTCTCCACCCTTTAGAGTCAAGACATGGCCAAATTCCTTCTCTGTATCAAGTACCACTGATTTCCTGTGGGGTGGGTACAAAGCCCATATCAACAATGATCCCTCATCAGTATTATACTTGGAGCCCGTATACACTTCTGTCACCTTTTCCTTATCAAGCTTATGAGTAGCATTACTGCCCTTCAAGAAACTATCAAAGACCAATGCAGAATTCAAATCAAGACCAGGAAATATTATGACACCAACATCCTCCAACATTTTCCTCCCCACTTCAGGAGTCATATTTGTCATTTCATCATCCACACATCATCTCAATTGAGCCAACAATTGTTCCTCATTTCCTGAAGTAACATCATCAACATTCTCCCTTATTTCCTTCCCCTTCTACTTGTACAAGAATGCCTTGAACTCTAGGGAATGTATAAGCTCATCATCAGAGACAAATTATTTGTACTCCATGTGCCTTGTATCAACATCACCACTTTCAATACTTTGTTCTCTAACAGGGCAGACATATTGCTGAGTCCTCATCCTAGATACCTTTTCTATTCTACCCTATGGCACATTAGCTCTTGGTGCTTCCTCATCTCCAGAGGACAATAACTCAATATCTTGTAGCCCCTGGTTATACCTTTCAACTACCATTTCTGCTTCATCTTCATCCAGATTTATGATCATATCATCAAAAGGATAGGGTACATGCTGATACCCTCCAAAGTTAATCCTCTCTTTGGCTGAATTGATATATCCTTCAGGGTCAAAGTATTTCCTAATTGGTCCTCTTTTCATGTTATACTGCAATAATCTATCAAGGATTGAGTTATATCCCTCTTTAGCCAACATAGTGAAATCACCAAAATATGAAGTACTAGGCATAAAATCCTGCTTCCCAAAAGAACTGAAATGCATCACACTACAATAATTCATTTGTCTGACAATTTCCAAATATGCAACCCTATTTGGAACTGTCCTTGGCAGAATGAAAGGAGAATCTTCAAATCCATATACTCTGATTATTGTAGCTCCCTCCAAACAATACCAATCTCCCCAATTATGGTCAATTGGCCCATTGAAGTCTTTAGGCCGAAGGAATCTTTTGATCTCATCAGTCAATGAATAGTTACAAGGATAATGATACAATTTATACAATGTCTTTACAAAATGCTCCTCAAAATGAATGAAACTAGAACCAGCAAACCTGTTGTCCAAAATTGCAGTCCACAACTGAACAGGCAATGCTTCACCCTCCTTACCAATCTGAGAAATTCTCATCTCTAGAGGCCATACCCCTAACTCCTGTCTGAAATATAACACTAAATGCATCAACAAAGAATAATTTATGAGATGAACAATAGAAGCTCCACCTTTTATAGCCATCAATCCTGAATCAAGCTCCTTAGAAATATATGAAGCATAATCAAATGGCCTAGAATTGTGATATTGAATATCTGCTGTGATAACCATTGGCACCATTGACATGAATTCAGGAGCATCCATCCCTAACACTTGACACATTGAAAAATATGTGTACTTGATATAGGGTTCAAACAAATCTACATGATAGGGAGGCCCTTCACTATATTCCAGAGGTTCTAGCTTGTTACCCTGTTTAACCCTATGAATTGGTAACCTCCAACCCTTGTAACTTGTATCCATTCTAGAAAATTCCTTCTACAACTCCTCACAATTGATTTCCTCGTTGCAAAACCCTTCCAATTTGAAAACCTCACCAATTGCTTCTTTTGACACATGCATCTGTGGTTTTCTAGAAGGATCACATATTACTTTATACTTTGGATCATAATGATCAGCAAGTAATTTTACCAATTCAGCATTAACGAATACATTAGGGCATACAAATTTCCCTACATTCAACCTCCATGGATTACAGACTAGCTCAAAACAATTTCTCCTATGGTAGTGGAAATTGAAAAGCTCATACCCCCTTACAGCAGTCCAGACATCACCTATGAACTTGCATTTATCATCTAGCTTATCAACTTCTTCCCTAAGTTGTGCGAACCTTCTAGCTTTAGGCCCTGAACCAGATAATTGATCAATGATGTCTTGGTTCAACCTTCGTTCAATGCCTTCATGCTCTGTATCAGTCTTTTGTTTCTTTCCCTTTAACTGACTACTCTCACCAAGTTTTCTACCCCTACCCTTTCCAGAACCAGAAGATTCCATTTTCAAGTTTACAGAATCAAAATGCGAATAACAGAGAAGCAATTACTTACAGTGTTCTGCTTGAGCTAAACTGAAAAATGTCCCGGTTCTCTATTCAACATGCCAATTCACTAGCAATCAATTTGGAAATGAAGAATTGATTAAAACATTACTGTTTTATCCCATCACACCATTAATGAAGCACGAATGAAGCCTCCTTTGAAACTGGCACTGTTGCATCAATTGTCCTATCGACGAGAAAATTTCAAATCTGGGGCGAAATCCCTTTTCAACGTTTATTTCACCATTTGCCAAGACACTCTGCGGTCTTACCGACACCTGATATCAACTTGATGGCTATTGCTTCTATTTTTCATGTTGCTGTAACAATTTCAAGTCGGGGAGATATTACATAGACTTCATGGTGCCAAACCGATATGTATTCTTCAAGGCATTTTCCAGTCGTTGAGACATTAATGTTCTCACACCGATCGAAATCCTTTATCTTCATACTCTTCATCGTAACCTACAAATTTCAGGGAGATGTCTTGCAAACTTCATCCTACTTCACCGAAAGTCTTCATTTTCCTTGGGTTTCCAAGACAAATTTATACTCTTGCCGATGCAATCTTCATTTCACCCACTTCGCTGTGACTTTCAAAGTCGGGGAGATGTTATGTAGATACCTTTGCGTCTTACCAATATGTACTCTTCAATGTATTTTCCATTTGCTAAAACAAAATCACCCTTTCACTGATGAATTCTCATTTTGGCGTGTCCACCAAGTTTTCTCACTGAAGAAATAAACCCAACCAATGAAACAATACTCTCAGAAAGACAATGAACCTTCGGGAAGACTTATACCGACACCCAATGTCTTACTGAAATCACTCCTCCAGATTACTCCTATTCAACAAAACTCACCCCGAACTACCTGTTGGTATAATATTCATACTTCGGTGAAACTTATATCGAAAAGTTCCTCTCTCAGCAATGCAAATCTCTATCGGCATAAGTTTTAACTCGGCAAGACTCTATAGCTTCTCACCGATAACCCTTTTGAATACCTTTGAACTTGATTAGGCCAAACAATGACCACTTCGCTAAGACCTTCCCTGATGCACATAAGCCTTACCGAGACATTTATTTGCAAACCAGTCGGTAAGACAAAATGACTTTGTTATGAGCTCATGCCGATACCAATCAGTCTAGCCGAAATGACCCCTTTATGCATTAGTTGGTATGACATATTGTCTTTGCCCTGACATTACACCGATGCCCCAACATATGCCGATATATATTTTTCTAGATGCCTGTCGGCAAGAAAAATTCTTCACCAAGACATTCTCTGGAACACCTTTAGCTTGATCAATACACTTCTACATGCACTGATCGGTGAAACACAATGTATTCGCTATGACTTCACTCCGACAATGATTCCCTTTTCCGAAATGACTCCTTTTGTCGCCGAAACAAGAAAATTGTCCTGCCGATAATCTGCAACAAACATATATTAGTGAAAAATCAGGTCGGGGAGACTTTTACAATGTCTTGTCGATTCGGGTCTTTTAATGAAAAATGAAGGACTTGATGGACTCAATGAATTTTATGACAGAAAATAAGCAAGACAATACAAAGAGGGAATTTTATTCTTATGATGAGGACTCAATGCTGGAACTCTTGAATGAAATAGACTATAAAATCTCAAAATTTTACAGTTCTAACAGATACCATTCCCTTCTAGTTTTGAAATCCCTAAATTTGACAAATACAAAGGGAGAGGAAGTATTGTTGAGCATATCAAAGAATTCAATGTCATGTGCATGGAAGTGGCTTACAATGATTCATATCTAATGTGCCTCTTACCTCAAAGTTTAATAGGTACTGCTATGGATTGGTTCTCTCATTTGCCTCCTAGTATCAAAATTTTTCAAGAAATCACTAACAAATTCATCGATCACTTCTCCTTCAATCTTGACATGGACATTAGTCTAGAAGAGTTGTATACTCTCAAAAAAACTTTCACAAATTTCTTACAAAAATGGAGACAAAGAAATAGTAAAAGCAAGTGGTCTCTTCCTGATGAACAACAAGTGGGAATCATTATAGCTAACCTTGATATGAATCTATCATTCCACTTGAAAATGCAATGTATCACATCCTATTATGAGCTTCTTCCAAGAGCCCTTAACATTGAAAGAGCCTTGATCTCATAAGGAAACACTCAAGTGTACAAAGAAAACCATCCTTCAACTAGTTCAAATGAGAAACCTTGTGTATGGGATAAAAAAAAAAATGTAATGAATGATGGCGTGGTAGATGCTAAGGTTATACTAAGTGCTCCTAGACCCAATAACAATCAAGTTGCTAACATCCAACCAACTGTGCAACAAATGGTACCACCTTAGAACAATAAGATGAATAACAACAACATGCAACCAATACAAATTGGTAACAAGAACAACTATCCCAAACATAAGTACACACAGTTATTGGAACCCATTGAGACAATCATGAAGAAATTGGTAGAGTCAAATTCGATAACACTTCCTAACTTTGAAAACTACCAAGAACCCCAAGAAAATCCATCCTGGTACAACGAGTGTGATCTATGTTACTTTCATAAAATCAAAGGACATAAAACAACAAATTGCATGAAACTCAAGAATATCATCCAATATCTCATAGAGAATGATACCATATCCATTGAGGTAACTAGCTAGAAACCAGGATCTCAAGATATACAAGAACCTTATGTCTAATCATAAAAAAGATAACAACAATGGTAAAGCTAAGGATTACACTAATGTTCAACATACTTATTCTCATGTAGTTGCTTCCTATGATAGTGTTATCACTATTTTCACCATCAAAGGAGCTAATACAAAATGTGGAGTCACCACACAATGTGGAAAAATAACTTTTCAAGGAGTTTTCCTAGCTCAATCTAGGACACAACCTAGTTTGCCCACATCTAATCCTGGCAAGTACAATCTTGTAGATCAGCTTAAACAAACCCCCACTCAGATATCAATCTTGGAACTCTTAAAGTTATCTCCTACACACAAGGAAATACTATAAAAATCCTTGTTTGATTCATCTACTCCCGAGAACATTGATATTGATCAGTTTCAAGCTATGGTAGGGCATATCACCAGCCATCTTCTCACCTTCTCCAAACAAGATTTACCATCACAACCATCTAATAATTGTGCTTTACACCTTGAGGTTTTCAATCATATTAAATAAGGTCAAAAGAGTCTTGGTAGATGGACCTTCCGGTCTAAACATTTGTACCCTACAATTGATCAAGCATCTAGGCTATTCAAAAGATAATATCAAGAAGACAAAGAGTACCACCATCAGAGCATGTGACAACCAAGACAAGTATCCAAAGGAATCATTTCACTTCTGATCCAAGTGGGACCTATTATTGTAAAAAATACATGCCAAGTACTTGATCTTGATCTTCCCTATAACATTCTACTTGGCCGACCATGGATCCATGCTTTGAAAGTTGTAGCCTCAACCTATCATCAATGTGTAAAGTTTCCTTTTGAGGGTGGAGAAATCACTATCCATGGAGATCCTAAGCCTTTCTACTCTTACAAGATCCTTGAAGCCAAGTTTTATAAGATCCCAAAAATACCCAAAAAAGATGAAGGACCTACACCATTAAGCTCATTTGTTGACCCATCATCTCTAGCCTCTACCTCAGCATCACAAGTTCCTATTGTAAAAAGCATACTTGTTGTCAAAGCAATAATCCAAGATGATAGTTGTGGAAGCTAAAAAATATTGAAAGACACCTTTGTCTTAGGAGAATTACCTATTTCTCCTCAAACTCATGGGAAACCTACATCTAGCACCAAAGAACTAGAAATAATCAAGAAGGAAACTACTACCTTCACCAAGTGGGGAGATCTGAATCAAGAAGATGTCAATGAGCAAGAAATCTCTAAACTCCTCTATCAAGCTAATGTAGAGCATGGGGTATAATAAGAATGAGAAGCTAGGACAGAATGTCAATGGTTTACTAAACCCATCATTCTTGAGAAACAACTAAAAAATCTTAGCTTAGGTTGTACTACTAGCAAGGTCACACTTATTGACAAAGGTATTGTTGCTAAACAAGTTGAGGCTTCCTCTTGGTCACCTACATCACATGATACAACTTTAGATGACTTTCCCCTTGATGTTTCTAACCTATTTGGGAACAAAACACTCTTCATGATATCCATAACATCCTTTGTCTCAAACAACCAACCAACTAAAATATGCCTAGTATATCCATAACTCATTGACATGGACCAATAAGGACCACCGATTCTATATTTATTTGAAAAAAATGAAGTGATCTCAGAATTCATGGGACTCCGAGACAACTATCATGGGCAGATCACAAAGTAGGCTTTGACATAGAGCTCTATATAGGGGCATATTATGGGGAGACGATTGAATATTTTAGTCACAAAATAAATGAAATGCAATTAACATGTAGATCCTTGAGTGAAAACCACCTAGTGGTATTCTCTAGTCCTAAAATAGTAAAGAAAATGACGTATTTGACAATGAAAACCTCCCTGAGGCACCCAAGGATAAGGGATTCAATCTCCCCCTTAGTGCAATGCATCCAAAAAAGTTAGCGGTACTAGCAAAAAAGGCTAATCCAGTTAATGTGAGAACATAAGAAGAACCTAAGATCGCCTTCTATGTTGAATCATTTTTAGAAAAAGACTAGAAGAACCTTGCAACATTCCTTAAAGAGAGAAGAGCTAACTTTGCATGGTCATACACAGATATGCTAGGCCTTGATCTAGAAGTGGTTGTACATCACTTAGCAGTTTATCTCAATGCCAAACCAGTCAAGCATAAATTAAGGAAGATGCACCCTTAGATAACACTCTTGGTTAAATTGGAACTACAAAAGCTTCTTGGTGTTGGATTCATCTGATTGATAGATTATCCTCAGTGGGTTTCAAACCTAGTACCAATCTCAAAACCCACTAGGGGCATCAAAGTATGCACTAATTTCAGAGATCTAAACAAGGAATGTCCAAAGGGTGATTTCCCTCTTCCCAACATTGATCTCATTGTGGATTTAATAGCTGGGCATGAAACTTTTTTACTTATGGATGGCTTTTCGGGCTACAATCAAATCATAATTGCCAAAGAAAATCAACATAAAACTACCTTTACTTGTTCATAGGGAACCTACTGCTAGAATGTGATGCTATTTGGGTTGAATAATGTAGGAGCTACCTATAAAAGAGCAATGACCCTCATCTTTCATGACATGATCCACAAAATAGTTGAAGATTATGTGGACGATATTTTGGAAAAAATCAAAGAGAAGTGAGCACATACAAATCCTAGGACCTATCTAGATAGGATTGAAGAATACAAGGTACGAATAAATCCAAAAAAGTTTTTGTTCGGGGTCACATCAGGGAAACTTCTTGGCTTCATTATTTCACAAAGATGGATAGAAATTGATCCAAAAAAGGTAAAATCCATCCTAGACCTGGAATCACCACAAACATTGAAACAGATGAGAGGATTACAAGGAAGGTTGTAGTCCATCATAAGGTTCATAGCTCAACTATTGGATAAGACGCATCCCTTTTCACATCTTCTCCATAAAGGGATAACTTACAAATGGGATGACAAATGTGATAAATCTTTCTAGAAAATCAAGGATTATCTACTAACACCTCCAATACTCATGTCACCAATACCAAACAAGCCACTGATCCTGTACATTTCAGCAACACCAACAACACTAGGATCTCTCTTAGCACAACATGATGAAAACGGAAAGGAAAGAGCCATATACTACATTAGTAGAACCTTGGTAGGCTATGAGATGAACTATTCACCCATTTAGAAAGCATGCCTAGTGATAGTTTTTTTCTTCACAAAAGCTTAGGCATTACATGTTGTCACACCAAATCAAGCTCATCACAAAGATTGATCCATTAAAATATATGTTATCCAAAGCAACCCTCACGGGACGAATGGCTACATGGGTAATGATCTTGACAGAGTTTGACATAGAGTATGTAGAGTGTTTTGAAGTGATCAACCCAAGATCTTCAATCTGCAACACAAAATAACCTCCATAAGAGATAGAGAGAATCAACAATGGAAGATGCTATTCCACCAAACAAGGATTGCAATATGATATAATATGATCAATGCAATACTCTACAATGCTATGCTCTACAAAATATGATAGAGATGCCTTGCTTATAAAGGAAAGGATGAGAGATAGGATAAGACAAGATCATGACAAGTGTCTTAATCCTATCACATGAGACAACTAACTCATAACTACCTAGGAAAGTGTAAAGTCCAGATAAGACAACTAAGACTTCTAGAAGATACAACTAATATCCTGAGTAATCTTAACATGTGAATTAAGTCCCCTATGTCCCTAGTAAAGGAATAAACTAGGTACAAGACTTATTCACACCAACACCCCCCCTTAAGTGCACCTTAGGGATGAAAAAAAGATGGGTCTCGACAACAAGGCTTGATGAGGTACCCATGTACAAAACAAAAAAACTCTCATAAGCAGAGAAAAGGAGAAAAAACCCGTGGGAGAAAACTCCTCTCCAAAAGAGAGAAAAAGCTACAAAGAAAGCTAAAAACCAATGAAGGAGGACTCCTCAAGACCCCCCAAGGACAACTTCCTTCACCCGAAGCATCGATTGCAACTCAAGATAACGAGGCAATTCCAAAGGTTTAGTGAAGATGTCTGCAACCTACTGATTTGTAGGAAAATATTCCAAGATAAGGACACCATCTTGGATGAGCTGCCTGATGAAGTGCATGTGGATCTCAATATGCTTAGTACTCTAATGCTCCACTCGGTTGCGAGAGATATGTATGGCACTCTAATTTTCACACCAAAGAGTAGTGAGCTGAGTTGGAGGGAATCCAAACTCAATCATCAACTGACAAAGCCACAAAACCTCCTGACTAGCCAACACTGCACCTCGATACTTAGCCTCTGTCGATGATAATACAATAGCAATCTTCTTCTTGCATGACCATGCAATCAGAACAAAACCAAGGAAAAAAACAAAACCAGAAGTAGACTTCTGATCATTGACATCACTAGCCCAATCTGAGTCAGTGAACCCCACTATCTGAGATGCACCTAAAGTGTAGTGAATGTTGAAATGTGTAGTGCCCTAAATGTATCTCAAGATATGCTTGGAAACCTTCCAATGACTCTCATGAGGATCCTGTGAGAAGCGAGAGACAAGTCCAACCACAAAGGAAATATCAGGATGACTATGTGTCAAGTACAAAAGATTGCCAACCAATTGCCAATACAAGGTAGGATCCACTGTAGGAGTAGTGCAATTGGTAGAAAATACAACACCAGACTAGAATGGAGTAGGTGTAGGCTTGCAATCAGCCATGCCAAACCTTTGAATAAAATCAAGAGCATACTTCTATTGGAAAATGAAGATCCCCTTAGAAGTTTGATGAACCTGAAGACCAAGGAAGTAATGCAAAAGACCAAGGTCGGTCATATCAAATTGCTCCATCAATGCTTGATATGTACTCTAAATCATGGAAGTAGAACTCCCTATGAGAATCAAATCATCCACATAGAGAACAAGTATGAGTAGATCCGCTCCATATCTCTAAGTATAAACTATGGGATCAGAATGGAAGTGAGTGTAGTTGAAAGCAAGCAAGAAACTATCCATCTTCTCATACCAAGCGCTAGGGGCTTGTTTGAGACCATACAATGAACATCAAAGCCTGCAAACAAGTGAAGGTTCTTGCACAAAACCTGGTGGTTGCTCCATATAGATCTCCTCATGAAGATCCCCATGCAAGAAGGCACTCTTCACATCCATATGATATACTGACCATCCCTATGATGCAGCTATAGCAAGGACAAGGTGAATAGAATCCATCTTGGCAATAGGAGAAAAGGTCTTAGAATAGTCAATCCCTTCAACCTAAGAAAACCCCTTTGCAACAAGATGAGCCTTGTACTTGTCAATGGAAACGTATGTTGCATACTTGGTACGATACAACCACTTGCACCGAACCAACTTTCTTCCCTTAGGAAGAGGCACAAGATTCCAAGTATGATTCTTCATCAAAGAAGAATACTCATCAGCCATAGCACTATCCCACTCTAGAATACCTAAAGCATTTGAAAACTTCTGTGGATCATTTGAAATAGCATGACTCAAAATATTGATTCCTAAATTCTGGGAATGAGTGTGGTGAATGTCTGTGGGATCACCAACAAGAGGACTAGCCTCCTCAAGAGTAACTTGAGCCCATTGTGGCCTAGTGGCGGACTGAGGAGGAGGTGCATCAAGACCATCATCAAAATCTTCCTCAAGTAGCAAAATATCAACTGAAGAAGACTGAGTAGGTTGTGATGAAGAAGAAGTCAAAGGAGGATCTTTCTAGGTGAAGGTCTCAAAAAATTGAACATTACATCGAAAATGAACCTCTCATGTGTCAAGATCAAACAATTTGTATGCCTTCACATCCTCACAATATCCAACAAAGATGTATCGTTGACTCTTCTTCTCCATGGATTTATGTTGACCATTCAGAATGAATGCCTAAGCCTCACTACCAAATACTTTGAAGAAGGATACATTAGGCTTGCGATGAGACCAAGCCTCCTCAGGGGTCATATTTTGTACTGCCTTGTGGGGCATACGGTTTTGAATATAGTTGGTATAATTGACAGCTTCGGCCCAAAATGCTAGTGCCATGGACCTAGACTAAATCAATCAATTAGCCATTTCCCTAAGAGTCTTGTTCTTTCTCTCTGCCACACCATTCTATTGAGGAGTGTAAGGAACTTTGTGTTGATGAAGAATACCATGCTCACTACAAAAATCCTGAAATGCCTGATTGACATACTCCCCCCCCCATTATTTGTGCGTATCTGTTGAAGAGAAAAACCTGATTGCTTCTCCACAAATGTTTTGAAGATCTTGAAGTTGGTGAGGAATTCACTCTTGAGCTTCAGAAAATAGACCCATGTCCAGCAGGAAAAATCATCAATGAATATGAGCACATACTTAGCCCTTGAAAAAGAAGGAGTTGAGAATGACATGAGATCACTATGGACCAACTCAAGGGGTGTGGTTGCCCATGTAGCTTGACCCTTAGGAAAAGGATCTTGATGTTGCTTGCCAAGAACACAACCTTGACAAACACCATCTATGCAAGTGATCTTTGGAAGACCAACCACTAAGTTATGTGCTTGCATCTGCTGAAGATATCTATAGTTCAAGTGCCCAAATCTCTCATGCCAGAGCTTTCTCATTGAATCAACATGAGCAACAAAACATGAACCCGATGAAGACTCAAATCCATCAAATTGATACAAATGGTTCTCATGATCAACTATCCTTGTAGCAACAACCTTCTCGGGATCCTGCAACTGTCTAATAGTCACATTCTATGGAGTAAAATCAACTATCTTCCCATCTCTAGAATGAGAAATCTGATATATGGAAAGCAGATTCATTGAAATATCAGAAACAAGAAGAACATCCTCAATGCACCCATCTAGCATCTAAACGAAGCCTATCCCCAAAAATAGAATCTGAGAAGAGTTCCCAACTACAATCTGAGAAGTAGAAGTATGAACAATGGAATCAAGAAGATCACATGAATTGGTCATGTAATGTGAAGCACCTGAATCAAGGATTCAACTATCTGAAGATGAATGAATGGCCCGTGCTGAAAGAGCTTGCCATTTGCCCATGGAAGAAGGCTTAGCCACTAAATTTTTTTTCTTTTTCATAGCTTCCTCCAAGGCCTCTAATCTCTTAAAGGAATGAGTTGCATCATGCCCAATTTTTCCACAAAATGAACAAGGATCTCCTTTCTTTTTCTTAGACTTGGAAGAAGAATCTCTAGAGGTAGAAGAAGAAGGAGACTGAGTGGAATTTTGATTGTTCTTCAACTTCGATTTGGAGGGATTCTCACTACCTGAAGATGATTCTGCTTTGGGCTTCTTCTTATTCTTTCCTTTACCCTTGGATGATTGAGCCATGAGAGCATGATTCTTAGAATTAGGTAAGCCATCCAACTGAATCAACTTGGCCTCCTCCCTAGTAAGATGATCACAAAATAACTCAAATGTAGGCATTTTGTAATATTTCCCCATTGCATCCATAGTTGAATAGAAAGTAGACAAAAACACTTGATAAGGTCCCTTTAACTTAAACAAAATCAAGAAGATACATTCATCACTAGATTTATCTTGCCCACATCATTTCAACTGTGACAAAACCAACTTGAATTGTGCAAGGAAATCTTGAATTGAAGGAAATGCATTTGGAGAGAGTGATTGTAGATCTGCTTGAAGTTGCAAGACTCAGAACTGATTTGATTTTCCATACAATTCTTCAAGTCTATCCCAAACATTCTTAGGTGTTTTACACTCTGAAATATGAAACAAGTTATTAGATACATGTAAGCCAATGAGCCCTTTTGCTTCATTCATTTTACATCTATGGACAATTTTTTTATAATCCCTTGTAAATTCAGGGTGTTCTGCATCTAACATTGGCCATAGACCCTTACATTATAACAATTGAGTCATTTTTAGCTTCCATGTATGACAATTGTGTGGAGTGAGTGGTTCAATTTTCCTTAGATCTGCCATGAACACCAAAAGAAAGAAGACAATGTGGCACTTAAATTGTGCCTTTAACCCCCCAGAATGCTCAATTTGCAACCCCCTAGCAAATTACAAAGAAGAAATTTTGCAATTTGCACAAGTGACAAGCTCAAATTAACCATTTACAACACACGGTGATTTTTACAGTTTTTAGAAAAAAGAGCTTGCTAAAATTAAAAATAGAGATTATAAATAGATTCCTTGTGATTTTCTAAGCAATTTCAAAAAAAAAATTCCAAATTTTGACTTCGTTTGCAAAATCTATGCCAATGACAAGCAATAAATGCACTTGTACCTTCAAGCTGAAAAAAGGCATAAAATGTCAAAATCTAGAAAAATCACCTACACCACTATGAAGTTCGTCGAACCAACTTTTTGAAAATGTCTCATTTTTGAAAATCTGACACTGTGGCGAAAAGTTATGCAAAAATGAAAAAAAGGCTTGTTTTAGGCACCTTCAACGCTAACAAGGGGTAAAAAATAAGCACCTCTAGCTTTAGCTCCCGATCGCTCATATAACCCTGTGCAGGGCTAAAGGAAAAAATCAGCCAGTTCAAGTAACTACTAGCGGCTACCTCTTCTGGTCACATGCAGGTGGTCGCAACTGGCATTTACTTCTAGCAGTGAGTGTTGGCGGTGGCAGACTTAACCGCTCGCCAGGTGGTTTGGAAGGTTGACTGCTGGCCGGTCAATGGTGTGGCCAGCAGTTATACTAACTGCACTCCTCCTGGCAGTTAGGCCAAAGTAGCCTATTGGTAGGTAAAACAAAGCCTGCGGTTATGTGAACAGTCCATAGACTATTGAAATCTACGGCGGCTTGTAAAAGCCACGGGCTCTGCCTCTATGTACATCACTTAAAGCACTTTAAGACCAAGCGCTGTGCATTGAAAACAATTTATATATATCTTTTTTGAATTTTTTTAAATAAAATACTGCCTAAAAATAAATATGCAGGAATTTATTAATAATAAAAAAATTATGACGACGTTGTACCTTGCAGGCAGGGGGCCGTACGACTCAGCTAATTTTTTTTTGCCCCAAAAACAATTTTTTCCTAATATAGGAAAATTATATATCAAAAAAATTAGAAATGGCCATCTAGACGTAATGGTAGGCTTATTTTTTGCCAAAAATGTTCTTGTGGAAAGCTATTCACCATATCTAAGTTCCAAACCCTTCTTTGCCAAAGTTGCAAATGGTGATGAAATTGAGTGAAACAAAAGCCAAATATGACTTTCTCGAGCCTCTTGGATGCAATGGGATGGCCTAAAATACTGCCACTATAGCCAAAAGTGCTACAATCACTAGATCTCACCAAAATGCATGCATGCAATATAGGATACAAGAAACTCAAATCACAATAGAAATTGATGGAAACTGTCTAATAAAGAAATGGAAGGGGCTTTCCAGATTCAAAGCTCTAATACCATGTTGAAGTGATAAACCCAAGATCTTCAATCTACAACACCAAATAACCTCCACAAGAGATAGAGAGAAGCAACAATGGAAAATGCTATTCCACCAAACAAGGATTGCAATATGATACAATATGATCAATGCAATACTCTACAATGCTATTCTATGCAAAATATGCTAGAGATTCCTTGCTTATAAAGGAAATGATGAGAGATAGGATAAGACAAGATCATGACAAGTGTCTTAATCCTATCACATGAGACAACTAACTCATAACTACCTAGGAAAGTGTAAAGTCTAAATAAGAAAACTAAGACTTCTAGAAGATACAACTAATATCCTAAGTAAACTTAACATGTGAATTAAGTCCCCTATGTCCCTAGTAAAGGAATAAACTAGGTACAAGACTCATTCACACCAATAGAGTGCAAGGAAATCAAAGGACAAGTAATAATAGGTCAACTAGTAGAAGCACCCATCTATGATGAGAATCCTTTAATATCTAAGTTCCCTGATGAATCAATGTTCCTTATTAATCTCAAAGCTTAGTGGAAGATGTACTTTGATGGATTGTTCACCCAACATGGATTAGGAGTCAGCATTATTTTCATCACCCCTCAAGGTGATTGCATCTTAAAGTCTTACAGGCTATCATTCCCATGCACCAATAACATTGTTGGTATGAAGCTTCGATCATAGGTCTCAGGATAGAAGTTCAGTGGTAGATACAAGAAATGAAAGTCTATGGAGACTCACAATTGGTTATCAATCAAGTCAATGATGACTATCAAACCAAAGATGATAATCTCACTCCTTACAAGAAGATGGTAGAGAATCTCAAAGATCTTTTTATAGACATAACTTTTAAGTAGATTCCTCACATGAAAAATAGATTAGTAGATGCCATGACAACAATTGGATCACTACTAGACATGTCGAACAAAATTATTCAATGTGAATTCTTGGTAGAATAGATTCTCATACCAACTTTCAAAATCCTTGAATCTGAATTTTCATGTGTTATTGTTGGTCCTAGATCTCCATGGTACCATGACATCTTTACTTTCCTTAATAGAGGAACCCTTCCATCAGATATCACCCCAAACCTTAAAAGGACCTTTATTAAAAATGCATCCCGATTTGTGATCCTAGGTGATGATACCCTTTATCGACAAAGCATTGAAGGGACATTGCTACAATGTCTTAACCAAGAGGAAGCCTTAACTACCTTAACAGAAGTACATGATGGCATATGTGGGTCCCATTCTAGTGGTATGACATTAGCTAAGAAAATGTTGAGGACAAGGTACTATTGGCCAACCATGGAAAAAGAAGGTCATCAGTATGTGTGGAAATGTATCCAATATCAACATGGGGATTTGATTCATGCTCCAACTCAAGAATTGCAACCCGTGATCACACCATGGGATTTTTCACAATG
Organism: Sequoia sempervirens; assembly: GCA_007258455.2. NCBI lineage: Eukaryota > Viridiplantae > Streptophyta > Pinopsida > Cupressales > Cupressaceae > Sequoia > Sequoia sempervirens. Next base: position 544,224,417 of record VDFB02270651.1, on the reverse strand, counting down.
GGGACTTGACCTCATAGAAAAAATCACTCCAACCTCATCCAATGATCATAAGTTTACCATAACCACCACTAAGTACTTTACTAAGTGGATTGAAGCCATTCCTATGACCTACATAATAGGGAAGCAAATAGCCAAGTTTACTTTGAATTACCTAATTTGTCGTTATGGTGTACCAAAAACCCTCATCTTAGACAATGGAACCCCATTCAAGAATTAGGATGTCAAAGAGTTGTGCCAATGATTCAATATCCTCTACCCCGTACTATCCCCAAGGCAATGGCCAAGTAGAAGCAACAAACAAAACTATCCTGAAAATCCTAAAGAAAATAGTTAATGAAGTTGGTCATGACTGGCATATGCAGCTAAATCCCACTCTTTAAGGCTTATCGAACTAGTATCCACACACCTATAGGTGCAACCCCTTTCTCCCTGGTCTATGGATCAGAAGCCATCTTGCCTATTGAGGTTGAGCTCCCATCATTGTGCATATCATTGAAGAATCTGATAATTGAGAAAGAGTACAGAGTGTTTCGACTAAATAAGCTATAATTCATGGATGAATGTTGTCTTGACACCCTTAATCACTTGTAAGAATATCAAAATCGACTGAAATGGAGTTGTAACAAGAGAATCAAATGTCAGTCATTCCAGGTAGGTGATCTTTTCTTAAAGAAAAATCAGAAGAACCTTCCAGATCAAGACATCAAAGGAAAGTTTGAGCCTAACTAGTTGGGTCCCTTTTTCATCACAACAAGCTATAGATCAGGAGCATACCAACTATCAACCCCTGAAGGTGAACCCTTGCAAGAGCCAATCAATAGCTTTCATCTCAAAATAATTTATGCCTAAACATGAAGGGTGTAAATCAAAAAATACAAATAAATAAAAAAATGATCAAAATCCAAAAAATGGAGAAAAAGGATTGAAAAAAGTAAAGAAAAAAATTGTCCTCTAGTGAAAACGACTTCGGTGGCACTTTGGAAAAGTACCTTGGTGAAAACTTAGAAAACAAGTGCCTTGTGTAAATAAAGCATCTTCATCTATTCTTTGGTTCTTTTGGTCTATCATTCTTTGCACCACCATTCATCACTCATTTGCATCCTTATCATGGCTTGTCATTGGAAGGTATCATGAACTCTTTAGCACTACTTGGAAAATTCACAAGGTCAATTTTTCCTTCCTTTATTGAAGTAGGCTAATATATTACACTGGGGGAATTTCTTTATGCATCACAATCAAGTTCTTGTATATCTTGAGGTCATGGGACATCTTATTAGAAAATACCAAAAACATTCATAAAATCTTATCAAGAAAATCCAAAAACATTTTCAAAATCTTGTATAGCTAAAATCCAAAAACGTTCAGAAAATTGTAAACGAAAAATCCAAAACATCTAGAAAAAATCAAAACCATAAAAAGGTCAAACATCGAAAAAGAAAAAAATAATGTCTCTTTGTCAAACTATGTTGTCTCTAAGCTGGAACATAGGCAATGCCATCATTGATGTCCCCTCGAGACACCTCGGGTTAGTCCTTTTGCAGTCCATTGTAATTAGTTATCATCTCTCATTTGTTCATATCTTTGTCTTGTAAATCTATCGAGTCAATCAAACTACGTGGTCTTTACGTGTATAACGTATGCAAGGCTAATTTTTGATCAGCCCCTAAGGCCCCTAGGATAGGTCTTTAGGTTAGGTTGTTGGTTGAAACTCAAAAATTTAGAGAAATCCTAAACATCCAAATATTTTAGAAAACCCTAAACATTGGTAAAACTCTCGAAAATCCCAAAAACATCCAAATATTCAGAAAACACAAAAAAAAATTGAAAATTGAAAAACCAAAAACAATAGAAAACGTTCAAAAGACCTAAAAATCCTCAAATATTCAAAACCCTAAAAAGCCTAAAAAAAAAAAAATTCTAAGCATTCATATAAACATTCAAAAAGACCAAAAACAACCTCAAAACATTTCAAAATACCAAAAACATTGAAATATTCAGAAAAATCCAAAAACCCATCCATCTCATCTTGCTTTCATCCGCAATAAACTTTCACCCATAATAAAAAATTGTCACCTTTAGCGTTTGGCGAAAAAAGTAGAAAAAAGAATAGAAAGTCGTAAAGTGCGAACCAAAAGTCAAAATATAAATTCTAAATCATAGGTAAATGTATCAGTAAATTTTATAGTAGTGGCTTATCTTAGCATCATTATCCTAACATCAAACAACCCTCTAATCAACATGTCCTAGGATGTATCCTTCCTGCGATGGACATCAGTATCATATATCACTTAAGTTAAACTTAAATTAGGCAGGAGTTATAGATAACACTGACTATTTGTCTTTGATCTTTTCTTGTGGTTTATCTTAATGAACCATTCTAAGGACCTCTCGATGATGTCTAACAAAATGATTTAGAGAGAAAGGAATGGGGCATCGATCATTATCTTTCATTTTTTGTACTTATGGATACTTGTGCAAAATAATCTTGGTGCATACTTGCTTAGTTGTGTGTAGGAAGGTTGTTTGAAGTATGTTGTTGACTATTGCATATTCTTTGGTCCAATATGTTCTAAACTTCTAATTTACATTCCAATGACGTTTTCGTATTTCAATATGTGAACAAGAACCATCCTATCTGTTTATCGATTTAAATTCCATTACACTAGATACAACACCATCCTAGTTATCAATACCTTGATGCATCAAGTCTATGTGTTATAACAAACAATAAGGAATGACAGAAAATCCCAATCCTAAAGTGTGAGCACCCATCTTGCATTTTCATCTTGCATTCTTTTGCATCATCTCATCACCATCTCTAATAAAGTCTCGATGGATCATGGACTTGTTGGATCTTTTGAAGCAATCATCATCAATGATGGTTACTCATTCTTTATTCTTTTATCTTCTCTTTATGCTAACTTGGTATCATGACACACAAAAACATCATCAATGCATCCATCGTGCATCTACAAACCATCAGCATGCATGCATCTCATAATCATATCATAATCATCAACATAATCATTTATATACCATGTCATACATTTTGCATAATCATTTGAGTAGTGATGAATAATATAGATTTTTTATTCTAAGCATCTTAAATCATTGCATATCATAAGCATTTGCATCCATACATCCACATGAATACATCATCATTAAAACATGCATAGAAAATATACAAAAATAAATACATCTATAGCATTTGCATCCATAACATCAGCATATCATATCACGAAAAGATAATGAAAAAGAATATAACATTCCATCTATATCATATCATCACATATCACATAGACATAAAATAAAATGCATCCATACATGATCATATATAAGCATCCATACATCATCCATACATGAAATAAAGCCACACATCATAGCATGAATCATCCATATCCATATTATATATATCAAAAAATGTGTCATGGTACAAAATCTAGATCAATATATGTACATCAATGATAATTAAAATATCCACAAGGCTATCAAAAAGGAGTCCATGAATGTGTATTAGTATAAAGAATAGAGAAAAATAAAAAAGTATTTGTATATCGAGAAGCTAGCCCTAGTGGCTACTACCCTCTCCAGCTTGTCGCTCAGGTTGCTCCTCTACACGGGGATATGATTCACTATGTTGTGAAAAATTGGGTTGTCGAAGAGCTGTTGGAACATCCCTATAATAATGTTGTCTATAGTACACAACCTCTGTGACAACCTCTCTGTACAACCTAGCTGAAACAGTCCAAGCATGTGTGGTTGCTACCATCATATCTATTTGCTACCACCTTGCAACCTCCTGATCCCTCTCTCCAGTGACATCCTAAACTCTTTGAAGTACCACATCCCTCTCAGTTGTCACTGCGACCACCTACTATCGAGCTTGGTCTTGCTCAGCAGTCAAAACAAAAATTTGTTGGTGGGCCTAGTCTCGCTCACCTATCAAAGCCTACACCTACTGCTACAACTATTGTATCTGTGCATCTCTAGCATCTAGTGGTGGTGGTGATGGTACTAGCTACTACTGCACTACTAGAGGTTTTTGAGGAGGTTGTTGTACCACTAGAGGAGCCCCCATAACATGTCCATCATGGTCATCTTGGCCGCACTATCCCCTATCCCTGATACCTCTACCTTGCAGCCTCCCTTTGGGAGGGGCTCCTACTAGATCTGTGAGTCATCGTGGTGGGACAAACCATGCATCATAAGCTAGAGTGGTCTACACTATGGGTTGACCTTGATTATATGCCCAAGGCTGGACAACCAACTGGCAAAAAATCTCAGTAGCCTCTAGTGACAAAATCGTCGGTCCCCAAGTCGGAACCTCTCTAGCTAATCTCGCAAAAATAGCCCTATAGGCATCATCGGGCCTGTCCTATACATGGCCAAACTATCTGGATACCTTATTAGGAAGGTACCACTCAATCATGGTATGCTCTCGACCCTGCATATATTGAGTTTGTCTAGCAAAGTAAAGCTATTGTACATCATCAAACCAGGCCGACATCTAAAGCTATGGCCGCTAGAAAAACACGAACATAGCATCAATCACTCATTGCTAGTATAGGATCCCAATTTGTCCTATGTTCCTAAGTGTGATGGCACCTCAATATCTCCATATGACGGGATCATCTAGCTCCATGTCTTCCATCTGTACAATCGGCCGAAGCACGACAATGTGCTCCCATGCCCAGATATGAAGAAGAGTCACACCTGCATTGAGGGCTCTCCCATCATAATACACAAAGTCATGTAAATCATGGTACAAGGAGGCTAGCATCACGGGCCCCCATGTACAAATATTCCTTTGATACAACATCTATTGCCATGCCAAACCCCATCCTAGGCTAAAAAATCAATCGTGCCTATCTAGAGCCACCAAACCTAAAATGATAGCAGCAACAATCAATCTGAATGTTGGCACCTGACCTCTATATGTCTCTAAGTCAATATGTGAGGTGACCAATACAATTTGGTCCATATCCATCACCTCTAAACAGGAATCAAATCTAGCATTTGGATAGTAGATCACATGATCACCATGGATAGGCAACCACAATATCCATTACACGTCCTCCAAGGTCACTATTGCCTTCCCCATCGGAAGATGGAAGGACAAGGTCTCGCTATGCCATCTCTTGCACAAAACTATCATCATAGCCAAATGTGTCCTCACAATAGGTGCATATGTAATAAACCACAATCTGATCTCTCCCAGGTGCCCCTGGCGCAACTCTGACAAATCATCCAATCTCTCAAGTACTACGAGCCTGTGCTCCCTCAAAATTTATGGATGGAAGACCTCCTACACCCATGAAGCGCACAATGTCAGGAAATCATCAAAATTTAAAGTTATTTGGAATTTTTGGCTCAAAAATCATAAATGTGTCACTATTTACAAATGTGTCACTATATTAAAAAACTCAGATAGCGACGCCTGATGCATTTCAAATTTCAAATTGACAAATATGTTGCCAGACAAGATGGTGTTGCAATTTAGAATTTGACCTAACCTAACCCTAACTTTCAAATCAGCAAGTGCGTCGTCGAATATGACTATGTCGCCATTTAAAATTTGAAAGCCTAAATTCAAATCTGGAAAAGTGTCGCTCTATACATATGTGTTGCTATCTATCATTTGAGCATCGTTGATTGAAGTTTGGGTGCCACTATATAGTGATGCCACCAAATTCTAAATTCTAATGCCTAATAAATGCATTAAAATTTTAAAATTTCAAATCAGGTTTTGAATCACATACTGGTGGTCCTGCTCCTGGAAATTGTTGGAACTCACAAACTCGATTAGAGATGTGTCAGGGAAGCTCACGATGCGCCATTTCTTTGAAGGGTCAAAGCTCAAATTGTAAGAATTCCTCAAGTGTGAATGCATAAATGAATTGAAAATGACCTCTCTTGGCCTATAAAAGCTAGAAAATTAGGATTTTTTGCCCTAATCCAACCTTTTTAATGGGGTTTATTATTATTTTCACCAATTTTGCTAATCTAGACCTAATTTTGCATCGTTTTTTACATTTTTTATTTTTTTCTTGTATCCCAAAACCTTTATAGACCCTTGGGGCAGATTTTAAACCTTATTGAGAAATCAACCAAAAATTCAAAATTTATGCCCGATTTCTTAAGGGGGCAGGGAGTTACTTTTATCCTTTCATTGGGGCATCTAAAAAATTAGATTTTTTTTAGTTTTTGATTCAAGCAGTATTTTTCATTTGAAAGACATTGTTCTTTGAACCAAAGTAGCAGGTAGCTCGCTTCAAAGGGGCAAAATGTAGACACTAAAAAATGTCCTAATCAATGTCATACACACAAATCAGATTTATTAACATCATTTCCTCTGTAATCCATCCTCTTTCTGCTTAATTGATTTAATTAGCTTAGCTAATTAATTAATTGCATCATTTTCGTCTATTTGGCCTAATTAATTAAATTGGGTTAATTCATCTCTTTTCACACTAACACTTCATCTCATTAAATTAAATAAATCAAAATATTTAATTTAATCTCCTAAGTCATCTTATTTAATTAAATAACCCCAAGTTATTTAATTAAATATAATTTCATCCCCCTCCCTTATTTATTAAATCATCTAATTTGATAAATATCTTCTAAATTCTTCTAATTCCCTAATTGCATAAACTAAACCTTGTTTAATTAGCAACTAAACTAATTTTCTTCTAATCAAAGGGAATATTCTCATGGAATATTCTTTATCCCTTTTTGCACAATTAAGACTTTTTTTTTAATTTGTAAAATATCTTTTTCCTCACCCTAGAGGAATATTCTAAGGAATATTCCCTCTCCTCCAATCAACTCACTTGGCTTCTTCAAAAAGCTAAACCTTCAACCTCTTTCGCAAGTTACCTTTGACCTATGTGAGCAGGTCAAAAAAGTGTGTTTGTTTGAGGCAGGTGTGAGCCTTTGATTAACTTTCATCTTGCATTCTCGTCTATTGATGAGAATCCATGATTCATGCCTCTTTTCTCCATCTTGAACCATTGATTAAGCTTTTTGATCTCAACCATCCATTCCTCATTTTCTCTCCTATAAATAGATCACTATTTGGAAAAATGGGTCCATATTTTATTGCAAACTTATGTTATTGAATTTACTCACACACTCACTCACCTTTTAGCTCACTTTTTAGCTTGTTTTAGGTCATTTTAGTTGCATAATATCTTATAACATCCATTAATGGCTTCCATGCATCCATCTTAGTTTGTAAATAAATTAGGGTTTTCATCTTTTAGCATAATTTTAGCTTAGAATAGCTTAGCAATTGCATAATTAGATCATTTGTAGCATAAAATCATGGTAACTTAGCTTTGCATCATGCTCATTTTTACATAATTTATGTTTTTACACATCAAACAACATGGTTTAATTGATTCTCTTCCATAGAATCAAATAAAAAAAAGTCACTATCATGGGATTGGGAAAGGGTCATCAGTCCACATCAACGCAACACCAATTCCACAATAAGATAAAATTTGAATGGATTAGAATAGATGTTTTGATGGATTTTGTAATTTAGTATGTTAGGTTTTGATGAAATTTTTATTTTTAATCTTGTTTGATCGATCTTGTTGAGATTCAAGTATTGGTGGCTCCGTTATGCTTCGATTGTTCATGGATCAAGTGTAATTTGGCCCATACTAGTATCCTCGCATCAACAACTATATTCCAAACTGTTTACACATCAACATTGTACATGCTTTATTCCATGCTCTGACTTAGTCTTTGAAATACTTAATGTGTTGGCTTCATTTCCTCAATGTCATGCCATATACTTGTGTGCTATTTATGCTTTAAGCGCCTTATGTCTCCATATGTGCTTTTCTTTATAGTGTTGGAAATAATAATCAATAATTAATAATATGCTTTGGAATAATATCAATTTCTTATTCATATATTATATATATGAATATATATCAATGCATATATTAATATATATATATATTCATTCCATAAGTTTGTTGAATACATTTTATTAACAAACATATTTGTTTTAAATATAAATATAAAGAATAGTATTGCATATATATATATATATATATATACATATATATATATACATATATATATATATATATACATATATATATACATATATATATATATATACATATATATATACATATATATATATACATATATATATATACATATATATATATACATATATATATATATACATATGAATTTATATGTGTTTCTATATCGACTTACACACACACATATATACGTTATTCCATTTCATTATCTTTATAAAACTCTCATACATGCAATCTCATCAATCAACATATATACATGGAATGTGTATATACATATATATGTGTCATTTAGTCCAATCGATATCCCCATGCATATAGGTGATCCATCCATGAGCATGTGTAGGTATGTCTACCTACATATAATCATGTGCGTATTTACTCACATGTATGTGTTTACCAAAGACACATACACATACATACATACATACATACATACATACATACACACACACACATAAATATATATGCACATATCTCATCAATATATAGATAAACACACAAAGATGGATTCCACTTATCATCAAGACTCATCACATACATCATTCCATACATTCATAAACAAGATCACAAATCACTATAAACACACCCAACTAGACTAAAGATCACTTACCATCTATCCTTGGAACTGACTTGACTCAACTAATACCATCTAGGGTGTGAGGGAGTGAATGCTCAATAAGACTAAATTAGAGGTTACCAGAGCAAGTTCTTCTCTTGAGTGACACTTCCCCTCTTTTGAAAGCTTGAATATGTTCCTACATTTTAACTTAGTTCACCATAGCAGTAGTTAGTTGAATCAATGCATTCATATACTTCTCATACATGTCATATTCACATTATATATTTCATATACTGAATCATAAAGCATTTAATTGAGTCAAACATTCATTCAACATATTCCATCAAAGTTCATAAATAAACACATTCACATTTATTAAAGTAATTCACCAAAGAAGGTAATGGTAAATAGGTAATAACACATGGGTTGTAACACTCCATTAATACTATACCAAACATAACCAATTTTTTTTTTTAATTTTCCTTTTTGCTAAATCCAACCATGTTGAAGTCATAATTAAACATGGCCCCTATGTTTTCTACTTATCCTTGCCGATTTTCTTAACCTATACTAGAGAATCATTGTCTCTAATGAGAAAGCTCTACATGTCCCCATTCAACTAGATTTTTTTGGTTTACCCCTACCATGCTAGAATTCTTTGACACAAATAGTTCTCTATAAGCTCTATTGTGTGTGTCAAACTAGATAGGTTCTTCTGAGCTCAACCCTAGAAAATGGTATTTGTAGAAGTGGATCTCTCAAAAGATTTAAAGGAGATGGTAGAAATCCAAGTTGGACAAATGAGATGCATTGAGTGCATTCTCCAAAATTTCCCATTACTTTCTATCAATGTCAATATTTTGAGCATAAGATCTAGGACTTCCCTTTTGCATCTCCCCATTCTAACCCTAGCATTTGACCTACTTTTGGGTCTCCACCTCTTGCGAAAAAGAAGGTTAGTCTATATAGTGGTGAGCCATAAAGCCAAGAACCTTCTAGTAATCCCAACCAAGCCATCCTTAGGTTCTAGGTTTAATCCTCAAAAATTAAAAGTATATTTTCAAAACCTCAAGACATGAGGAAATTTGTTTGCTCCAATCAAGTGGAGATATCTGGTGAGGTAAATTCTCTCGTTTCATTAACAAAATTATTTTTGGCTTATAAAAAATCTTCCACTACTCAAACATACTTCCCCAACCCCAATTGTGCACTAGAGATAATGTAGCCTAGCAAGGTAGATGAGGATAAGATGTACCAAAAAATTCTTTTGTATCCAACCTTGAATCTAGATAGGTAGAATAGTTCTCAATTTTAGATGAGTTGGTTAATGAGGAGATGCCTATCAACACTTGTTCATGAATTATGTTTCTAAGAATTTTTGAGGTTTGAGAAACCTCCCATAGAAGAATTCCATTGATGACACTCATTAACATTTTCTAGGTCTAAACGCTATTTTCTTACAAGAGGTTGCTTTTTAAGTTTTTTGCTTCTACAACAATCCATGTTATTTGGATTTTGTCATTTTTGTAGCAATCATGAAATGGGTTGTGTTGGTGTCATCACCTTTCTCTTTCCTATGTGACACTAATTAATATTTGTGCCTCAAATGGTGTTGTTGAAAGATCTACCTTCTAGAGATGGATCACACATTTAATGTATTCCACCACTTGCATCCTATGTAATGATTTTAATATGATTGAGATGATTTATGATAAATGTGGTATGTTGCATATGTGTTGGAAAACTAGTGAAAGAGAGGTGTGGTATGGGAGAGGGGCCCAAAGTAGGGTGGGAGCCTGGGGATAGAAGTAGTCCCACATGGGCCCCATAGTAGAGCTGAATAATAGGCAAATGTAAATTAGTTTTCACCCACAAAGTCAACAAAGGTACATGCATCACTGTACCATCAAAATTGTATTATAATTAGAGAATATTTGTCCCATATATAAATAGATATTCACAATCTTACATGTTAGAGAATATTCAAAGCACATCTAACATGGCAAACATACAAGCCATATTACTTGTTATCGGCCCCTCAATTTAAAATTGTATCATACAAAAAAGTATCTCTTGCTTGATATGTGAATAATTAGTGACAAATTGGGTTTAATGAGGCCTTGATTTAGTTTTGTGAGGTGTTTTACACATCCACATTACGTCTTGGATCCTTGCAAGTGCAATAAATGATGTCTTGTAAAGGTGTTATAAAGTGTTGTAAATCACTTTCATACTTTTCTAGACTCTTATTAAGCATTTAAGTCTAATATTATTTTAATTCAAAAGTTAGTTTTTCCCTCTTCTTCTATAATTATATAATTATTTCAACTATTTAATTATTCATTAGCCTTTTCTCTCCATAAAAAATGGTATATTTATCCTTTCTTTGCCTCCCTTCCCTCTCCATTAAATAATTATTTATTCTCACCTTTCTTTTGAAATAAATAAAAAATAATATTTTATTTATTTCTCCTATGTTGGCCATCTAAATTAAATAATCTATATTATTTAATTTCTCTTACCACCTCTTTTTCTCTGTCAATCTTATCTTCCACCTCAAGCCTTTATCTATCCATGTCTTTCTTCTCTCAATTAACCTCCACCTTTGATTAAATTATTTTCTTATTTAATCTTGGCCCTTGATCATGATCCTTATTCTTAACTCTTTCTTATTTAAGAAGACCTTTAAACCCTAATTCATTCACCTAATTCATTCATTCATAATTCATTCATCATTCATTATCTATCTCAATTCAAGCAAGCTAGGGTTTAGCATTTTGAGTCTTCACAAGAAAGCATCTTCAAGAACATCATCAAGGCATTCAAGAGTAAGATTCTTCATCCATTGTTGCAACAATTCAAGATCCTTCATCATAGAAAGTTTCTAATTGCATTGTTTCATATTTCATGTTTCATTATCTTATTTTATCATTTTGGTTTAATTACCTAAACAGGGTTTGACCAAGGCAAACCCCCAATCCCTGACAATCAACATTTTCTCTCTTTTCCTTTGCGTGTTTGCAGATTTAGGTACTTTGAAGACTTGGAAATCATTGAAGATTAGGTTGCAAAATTGTTGAAGTCATCTCCACTTTTGCAAGATCAAAACCTACACAAAAAGTCAGCAACAGTGCTAAAAATCAAGGTTTCATATCCGAACACCTGGAGGTGCAGATTGAGCAGGGTAAAAGCTACATATTCCATTTTTGAGTTTTCAGAAAAGCCAAAATGGACTAATTCGCCCAGAGTGGTGAATGAGTCCCACTGTATCTATTTTTTGAAGATTTTTATAGATTTGGATACCCATTTGACTAAAATAGGTCTTTGTACAATTTTCCAGAACTGGGACTGATTCGCCCAAAATGGTGAATGAGTCTCACCAAGCCTTAAAATTAGCTAATATTCAATACATTTGGAATTTGAATCCATGTCTCCTATATGAAACAAATTAGATAGCTTGATGGAATGATGCTAACAATTGCTCAGCCATTTATTGTTTTTATTGATGTTCAAACTTAACAACTTTAACCATTTTAACCATTTTTATCTTTTGTTTTTGAATTTAATCTCACCTAAACTATTAATGATGTGCCTTTGTACCTATCACCATTTATAAATTATGAATAGCATATTATTATCTTTTTAGTTAGCCCGTGTGAAAGACCGTTTGTAGTTTGACAAGTTAATTAGATTTACACCACAAAAGCCTAGAATCACAATAGCCGTGTCTTTGAAGGCAACACTATGCACTGACGCGCTGATCAAGTACAAAGTCTTTTGGTGAAGTAGTTGGGAGACAAAGTCTCTTGTTTTTTCCGGCCCCTTTAATCACACACACTATGTTTTATAAAAATTGCACCTCCGTTCAGAAAGTAGTAGTTTTTTCAGACCTCATGAGAAGCAATCACGTCATAAAATTGCCAAGAAGGTTGCAGATGGAGTCTTTCAAGTCAAAAGTCTTTTGTTTTTGTCGGCCACTTGTAAAAGAAAGGTAAAAGTCTGCATTGTAACATCCACATAATTGACAGTCAATTATAGCAGCCGTGTCTTTCTTTGAAGGCAACACTAGTCACTATGCACTCGCACGCTGATTAAGTCAAAAGTCTTCTGGTGAAGTCGTTGGGAGACAAAGTCTTTTGTTTTTGCCGGCCACTTGTATCACAAACTCTACGCTCTAACACCCATCATATTAACATGACTCTACTCTGGTCAAGGAAAAAAGAAAAGTTTGGAAAAAATGGGTTTTCCAGAGAAAATTGTATTCTACAGAAAAACGGAGGAAAGTTTTGGAAAGTGGGAGGATATTTTGCATATTTCTCACCCTACTTTTACTTTGTGGGCAGTTGGATAGCTTAGTTTTGTCCCATGCTAGAATAATTAATCACCAACATTATTTTGTATTATTTAAATAATGTATTCAGTTTTGCCCCATGTTTTTAATTATCATTATAATAATGGATGGAAAATTATGAAAATTTAATATTAGGATTTAAACATGTGATTGAATTGAATGATTTTTGTTAGGAAGGAAATTAATTTTATATTAATTAGAAAGGATATAAAATATTCATCTAGAGGCAAAACAAGTAGGATGTAATAGTCAATGATCTATGGAATTAAGGTTTGTTCTTCAAACATATTGTGAGTAGTTTCTAATTATTATTCCCAATCATATATGTTATAATTCACTTTTCTTTAGTGACATTTATCAATTATTTTGGAAGCTTTTGGGTTGTTAGTTGTGCAGTTTCACTTCATTTTTAAGTTGCAAACTAATGACTAGACACAATAGCTTGTGATCTCTACATTTCTCATAAGAAGGGTATGTAATGGGACAATTATTTGTATGCCATCTAGCATAGCTACAAGGTTGCAATGTATCTACACAAATGATTCTCTCATTTTGAAGCTTGTTACAATTTTTAGTTTTTTACATGTGCAAGCAATTCCAATTGCTCTTCTAACTCGAAATACATTCCTATCAACAAAAGGAATATAACAAAGTTTATTTTCTTGTGCAAAATTGAGTCATCCTTCATAAAACATAGGATGTTCTCCAATAAACTTGAGCTAAAATTTAAGACACTTTATAACAAGGTAATACCTACGATAGACCTTTCATTTCCCTTGACATGTTTTAAAGTAGACTTCATAGTTATGGTAATAGCAATACTAGAACTAAGGATGAGCAATGTAGTTGCAAGTATCATAAAAAAGTAGGGACAATCCCTGTCTAATCAACACAATCATACATACTTTATAATGCAATGTAATTGATTTGATAAAAATAAAAAATGTGTACATGCAATAGTTGGACCAATTTTCTTCAAAAGAAGTAACTATAATATTTTTTGTCAGAAGTTGAAACAACCTACAAAAGACAATGACAATGTAAGGCTCAACCCACTATGTTAGAAATTAATAGAAAAGTTGGACCAATCTTCTTCATAAGGTAAATTACCTAGGAAAATCCACTACATAAAATAAAGTGAATTGTAAAATACATGATAAAATGATAAGGATCATGGGATCATTTTTTATAGTGTCCAAATAAAATATTCCTTTGAAAATAATACAAATGAAGTATCAATTCTTGCAAAGAAACAAACTCTTTAGAAGAAAAACCATATAGAATAACATTAATTTTGTATGAATATTTCAACAAAAAAATTTATCAATGATTGATGAGCATGAATCTAAATAGATATCAATAAGTTAGCAAAGATACACCTACCTCATACCATGATACAAAAAGAAACTGGACAAAAATCCAAATCTCATCCACAATATAATCTACAAAGAAATATTACCACACTTTAAAATTATTCAAGAGATATTGTGTGCATATATGATTCTATATTGAATTTTATGCATAAGTTCCTATGAATTCTATGATGATTAGAAGTGGCACTTGCAACTACTACATCTTAAACACTTTCACTAATTCTTTGATGGATGCCCATATCTTATTTCAAAGCTCTAATTTAAGTATAGGCAGGAAAGATGTGAAAGGTTGAGGATTCTAGATTTACATTCATTAGTTGCATTTGCTTTAAATTTTATAAGGCCTTTTTAGCAAATTTATTCTGAACATATTCTACAATCATAGCATCCAATAAGACTAGATTTTTGTGACGCATTTTGTGAAATAGTTTGTATGCACCTTATCTATGCTTCTACATTTTTCTCACATGTCTACTTGAGCATTTATAATGTAACAACATTTGATGAATATACCCCATATATTATACTTTAATGGATGTTTATACTTTGTTTGAAAGCTCCCTTTTTGCATAGACTATGATGATGCTAGAAAAAGTTGTAGAGTCTAGATGTACACAGGTACAATTGCATTTACTTAAAAATTTATAAATCCTTTTCAACAAATCCATTGTGTGTGTATCATATAATCATTGCATTCCATAATAATTTTATTGATAAATCCTTAAAGTTTTATAAATTTTCAAATGTGAATATATAGATTCAATCCAAAGAGCTTAGAGGGAATTCATAGAGCATAGAGTGCATTCTATAGAGCTTAAAGTGCATGTATACCATCTTGTACAATATTTTTGACAAATAAAATTTAATATCTTTAATCCCTTCCCATTTCTTTGAGGCATTTTGTCAAAATAGTTCACAATGTCATTGTCTACTACCTACACAAATACCCCACTATAACCATTTGATATTTTAGTGAAAATGATAATTGTTCAAACACAATATTTTGGGATGCTTTGAAGTTACACAATTGGTTGATATCAAAATCCATCTAATATTTAACACTAAATATTTTTGGATGGATTTACATTTGAGTTTAGTTGTGTGTGTAGTGCTTGTTTCTTGAAGTTGTCCTTTGTTTTAAAACATATGTAATTGGGGATATTGGCAAAATTGTATTGTGTAATGGTATTGAATTACATGTGATTTATTTGGATATCTTGATTTGTAATCTTTAAAAATATTTTGGTGCAACAAATTGTTAATATCTAAATATTTTTCTCATCAAAAAATTAAGCATGTTGAACCTATAGGTATACTAGGAATATCAACTTGAAATATACTATATCACCTCACTAAAGAAAACCAAACAAAATGACAAAAGTATTTTTCTTACAAAATTATTACTCAATAAAAAATAGGTAACAATTGAACAAAAAATTCGTACTACAAACTTGATAAATAAAACTTAGCAAAAACTAGAAAGCTCTATGTATTAATTTTGAATTTTAAAATTGAATTCATAAAAATTGAATATAAACCAGCACTATGAAGAATGAAAATTAAATATTATTTTACTTTAATATGATACCAGATGTATTTTTTAAATTAAATTTTAATTTTTGGTTTTAGTAATGATTTTATGCATGTAGTCAATAATGTACATCATAGAGCACATACAAGAGAGCCCCAACTCCTTTAGCTAGTAATAGAATTTTCACTTCATATAAATTTTTAAGATCATTTCAATCAAATGCACATAAATATTGTCATATTAGATGTTTGAAGACATAACAATAGTAAATTTTGGAACCAAACCTTGCCCAAGAAAATAGAGGTAGCCATCTACTATGCTAAATATCACTTAGTGCATTTAACATTAAAAGAAGCATATTAGCTTGCAACTCATTTCACTTGTCCATGTAGAAACAACATGTTATGTAAAAATGAACTGAGCATGTCATTTCCATATTTTCTTGTGTATCTCTTGTGCTACACCTATTTTATAACAATATTTCCCTCTAGCCTTGAAAGTTTTGTTAGCAAGAATTTTCCAAACTCTATGCTAAAAGCTTCAATACTGTTAGTGTGAATGGGGTTATTTCCTAACCAGATGAACTATAGATTTTTGGCACCCTAGTCCCTTCTAGCACTTCTAGGATTTTTCACCTAAAAGGAGAAAGTAGGGCCAAAAGATCTAGCTAGGTTCACTCAAATTATGCAATGTATGATGTTATTTGAACTAAATGGAATGATCTAAATGCAGTTATATGAACTAATTGACTAATTATGTATGCAAAACCTAAGATTTATGCAATGTTGGAAAACACAATATGATATGCAAACAATGGACTATGAATGAACAAGTGCAAAATAGAATAGAAAGAGACTGAATCAAGGTGCACCTGGGTAGAAATTGGAGAATCTGGAATCTTCTGAATGCTATTTGAAATCACAGAAGATCACCAGTGGGACGCATTCACCACTGATGACGAATCAGTCCTACTTCTGATGAAAATTGTCAGGAACAGGTTTTTGAGTGTTGAGATCCAGAATCTGACAAAACCTAGATTTCCAGCCCTAAGGTAGGACTCATTCACCACTGATGGAAAATTAGTCCTCTCCCAAAATTCTGAGAAATCAGAGGACAATTCTATAGCACTAGATATGAGATTGTCTACTTGTCAGGTTGTCGAAGTCAAATCTGTAGAAAATGAACAAAATGTCTTCTCCAAGCTTGAAATAAGATGTTGTTGACTTGAAACACTTTGTTGACTTCTTGTCCACTTTTCAACACCTAAATTCTTATCAAATCTGCACATAAAAGTCTGTAAACACACATGCAAAAGGGGGAAAATGGTTAAGGGTTAGTATATAGGGATTTGCCTTGGTCAAATTCCACTTTGGTAATCAAACCCTTGATAAAATAATGAAATGAAGGAGAATGATAAACAAATAACATATAAATGCTATCAACTTACCAAACCCTTGTTGAAGAGAATATGAAGATATGTCAATGGTAGCTCTTAAATACTTGATTGATGCTTGATTAAATAGGATGCAAAGTGCTCAAATGCTAGTTGAATGCTTGAATGAGTTAGAATATTGTAGGAGATTGTAAAATGAGGAGAAAAACACTTATGTATACACACTTCTTCCTTAGTAACTCATTGATACCTCATCACAGGCCAACATTAAGTAATTTTGAATAAAAACCTAAAAGAAAAATTGAAATATTTTGAATTTAGAGCCAAGAGGGACTCATTCGCTACCCATGGTGAATGGGTCCCACCTTAGGCTTGAAAATGGGTGTCAGGAATTAAGTCACATTTAATGTTATTTGTGGGGTTTACATTAAAAAATACACTTAATTAAGCCTTATAAGGGCATAAAGGGGTCAAATAAAGCATAAGAAAGGTGTGAATAGTGAAACTATGTCTAGAAAAGTGTGAAATCTTATTACAAGACTTTACAACACTTCAAAATAGGACTTGATTAGTGATGAAAAGGTGATTTTTAGGTGAATTGTAATTAATAAAATCTAGAAAAGTGTAGAAATGTTTTACAACACCTTCACAAGACATCATAATTTGAATTTTAAGGACCTAAATGTGCATGTTCAAGCCATATTACATCAATAAATCAAAGCAACATAGACCAAACATCGTGAAAAATGGCCTAAAAGACCATGAAAATGACAAGGGGCCATTTTTCTACGACACACTAGATATTAGTGAGGACCTATTCACATAATTAATAAGTTAACTTAGGAGTTAGTTTCCTTGGTGGCATTCTAGAAACTAGTATTTAATGGGACCATATCTCATTAATAGGCATGTAGTTATCTAGGCATTTAATATTTTACTCATGCAATTATAATTATGCACTAGGCATTTAATGATTGTAACCAAGGTGGTTATCCAACTACCTCTATCCTTGCCTATATAAGGAAGGCTCTTGTAAATTTGTAAATTATTCTAGATCAATTCATCATAGATCATCATTTGTTCAAATTCTCTTCTTTCTCATAGTGCACTACTTTCTTTTTCATGTGGATGGTTTTCTTCTTGGTGATCCATTGAAGACTGCAGCTTCAAGTGGATTATTGATTTGGGAGCATCAAGGCATGTTGCTAGGTTTTATGATTACATCATTCCAAGATTAGTTAGAGCACCTAAGTTTGATAGAATGTTGACTTCTAATGTTGCTATTGTTCATGTAGTTGGTATGTGTGATGTTAATTTGGGTTTAAAGCATATTATGATGTAGCATATATACTTGAGATGGCCCATAATCTACTCTCAGTTTATCAGATTGCTCAGGATGGAAATACAATTGAGTTCACATATGATTCAGTACTCATTCGGAAGATGACAGGAGAGCTTGTTGTTGTAGGTTGGGTTGATCATTAGTCCAAGGTATATACCTTCTCCCACTTCTATCATGATGATGATCCTTATATTCCTTGATCCCCATATTCTAGGGAAGATAGTAATTCACCTAAAGGTGTGGTGGTTGGTTGGATTGGCCTCTTCTTTATGTGGCTCCATCATCATCTCATTTAGTCCAACAAGACATATTCAATTTTCTAGACTTGGGATTACAGGATGGCTTTGTTTTAGGTATTGTAGACTTGCTACTTCTACAAGTTTGAAGGACATTATTGAGGGGATATCTCTCCTCTATGCAGATTCTACTTTGGAGAGTTTTCTTGAGTCTCTACATTCCATTTTTTTACCTTGATTAGGGATCTTGATTTTGGTGAGACATCCTTGGAGGCACTTGATTCCTTTTCAAAGATTTCATATATGAGGCTTCTTCCCTCTCACTTTATCATGGAGTTGGAGTTTCTTCAGCATCTACCATTGGATTTGTTTCTTCCTAGAGGGAGACATGTGGTTTGTCATCATCAAATATTATTTTGGCTTTAGACTTCATTTAGTGGCTTTGAGGACACTTGATTCAGGGGGGAAATCTATTCTCCATTTATTCCTTTGATGGAGGGACCCTTGCATTGTATTCTAGTGATGGATGTAGTTCTAGGGGGTATTGATGTTGAGACCTCCATCATCACTTCCATTACTTGTACATGATGGTAGAGCTTCCAAATTTTCTACAAAATTTTGAGCAAGTTATGATTTGGATCATGATTGTGAGCCTTTGTGCAAATAGGGTGGATTAGGGGTGTGATCTAGAGACCCTTACCTCAAAATTTTTATCATAAACCCTTTGGAATTTTAATTTTTCATTGACATGTCTTATCTGGTCGTTGGTCACATAAGTTACAACTAAAGGCTAATGGATGCGTGTTATTACTGGCCCCCTTTGTCTAGGTCTATCGGTCACCCCATGTCGTTTACCTTTTAAAATTTTCTTAGGGTCAGGCAAAATATTTTAGCAAAAGACTTATGTTATAAGTCTTTTTTCCAAGGGTCATAATCCCATTGGCCTAGTCATGGCCCCGCTTTAAGACTAACCTTTTTGGCATGTGCATAAATCTTGCCCGATGGATATGAAGATTAGATCACAACCATTGATTGCACACTTCACAAGAGTTAAATGATGGTCTTCAAAGATGTTGCGAGATCCGCGATTCATTGACACATGTCCTTGTTGTGGTGGGGTCTAGTTTATGTCCAAGCACCCAATGATTAGTGGTTTTAAGATCAACGATAATCATGTAGCATGAGGGTTAAATCTTGGTCATCCATCGTACACCTCATGGAATTTAATTAATTCCCATTGGAAACTTGTGAGGTACACGATTGAAGGACATGTGGACTCCCTAACCGTAGCAAAGAGTATGGTAAAGTGGTGCAGGGGCACCTAGGCTAACCTCCATGTTGTTTCTCATCAATTTTGGCTTGTACCTGACCTTAGCCAAGTCAGGATGTTTGTGTGTTTAGTTTGGACCTTAGAAGGTCTTGGTGGAGTGTGGTGAGTTAGTCATTAGGACTAATTTCATCTTAGTGAATCATTGTTCATAAATGTTGCTTTATTTAGCTTTGGACAGTTTGTGTTGGAAGGATGAGCTTTAAATGTGTTATCACCACATCCTCGTTGTTTGAAGATGCCAAGAGGCAGTTAAGATGTTGTTGGTTCATAATCAAGGTGTTAGAGGTCCAAAGATTCGGGATCATGACATAGTGGAAGTTGCAAAATGTTGTTGTAAAGTTGCATGGCAATATTTGGGGAATTGCATGCAACATTGTTATATTGGATTCCCTTGAAATCAGGGATGTGGAGTCGAGCAACTCCCCTTGAATGATGGAGAAGGCATCAAAAAGTAGAGGTGTGGCTTGTAGAGAGCAGTTAGATGCATTGTAAACAAGTTTTGGCTTTGTGTGAATAAAGAAATTTCTGCATTTTCTGTGTTTCACCCGAGTTCTTGAGAAATAGTGGTACAAAAGGCATTGTATATACAGATTTCTCACTATTTTTGTGTTCATTGGATAGCTTTGAATAAGTTTCATCTTGTATCTAGGTTGTTCAGTGTATATTTTTTGTTTCTAATTCATAGACTAGAGTGTAGTTGTTTGTTTTCTTTGTTTTGAGCAGTGTGACTTAAAATGGCTCCCCCATAAACACTGACCACGAGGTTTTCCTAAGATTGGTTGAATATGGGAGAGGAGCCAGTCCATTGTAAATATTTAGTAGTAGGAAACCTTGAGAGCCAAGCAATGATTTGTAAAATCAAACCCTAGGCGAGCTAGGACTGCTCGGTTAGGTGTTTGAGAGTGAAAGTTGAAGAACTTAGGCAGGGGAAGAGTCTACTGTATGGAATCCATACGGTTTCAGGTGGGGTTGGACAAGATCTTCACTTGACAAAAGGGTTGAATCTTCACTCAATCTTTTGGAAGGAGATTTGAATCAAAAACCAGTGAAACCCTAAGTAATAGGCCTATTAGCCCTAATCCTCCTTGATTGTAGGAATCTACTGTATGGTAGAGACAGAGGCTTGAAACCCTAGGAAAGATTTAAAATCTTGAAAAGGGTGTCTAGAAATGAAATTTAATTGAAAGGTTGTTTGTCAAATTTGAGCAAGAAAAGCCAAAAACTAACTGGTAAGGGCTAGTAGGGAATAGGCCTCTTCAAGGTAAGATCTTGAGATCGGGTAAATTGAAGGCTAAAGAACATTCAAGATGCATTCAATTGAATGTGAAATGAAAGGAAACAGAGCTTCTAACTCCCTTGCAAAGAGTTCAAGTCAGATGATGAAGCTAGCACTTAGATCCTTCTAGGTGTTGTGAAGAATAATGCAATTTCAATTGGTGTTGGTCTTCCTAAGCTAAGCACAAGTGGAAAACTCTTTGAGAAGAGTTGGAGCAGGGCTTGGTTAATCACCCAAGCTCAATAAGAACCATTGGAGTCAGGTTCCAAGAGAGAGATAGTGAAAAGGTCTCTAAAAGGTTGTGCAAGCAAGCTTTGGTTCACCATACACCATAAAGCCCGTGGATGGAGTGATGTGGCTTCCAGTTAGCAAGTTTTCATTGGCCAAAAATTGGAAAGCCATGGTTTCAGGAATGAAAACCCGATTAACTTAATCTAGGATGTTTGATTCTCCATCTCATTGGGAAATTAATGACCAATATTCAAAACCAGAAAATATGAATGTGATAACCATTTTTCTCTATGGAAAGAGATTATTAATTCCATGAGCTTTGCAGGAGTGATCAATTTGATCTTGGTGTGTGTGAGGAATTAATTTCTTGTCATCATTGAGAATGATACACATATTTTTATGTACCTAGGTAATTAACGGTGGTGATATGGAAGTGGTTGATCACTTGCTCGCTCGTGTGGTTTTCACCAAGCATTGATGATTAGCATGCCTAATTTTCTTATTAAATGAAGGTTGATGGCCTTTGTTTTCACCAGTGCAATTGAGAGTTCAAATTTTTGAGTTTGTAAGAGGTGTGATCTATGTTCATGAAGCTACATTTTTAGAGAAGATGAGTAAGCCTACTACTTCTATGTTACTTTTGTGGAGGTATCCATGACTCAAGGTCCAGGAATCTCACAATAACATTCTTGAGAATGAGCAGAGTGCACCAAAAATTGTTCCAAATTGAACAGAAGAATGTAAGAAGGAGGCCTATGGTAAAAGGTCTACACCAGTTGTTGTGAGAAGCAACTACAGGCTAAGGAACTGACTTGTGTCTCAATATACAATAGAGACTAAAGGAAAAGAGTCTATAGGGTTTGTAAGAGGGATAAGGAGGAAGATAAGGTATGGTCAAGCTACTTTCAAATGACATAATTCTCCAATTGACATCACAGATGTCCCCTCAAATATTGAAACGAAGACAGACTCAGGTTATCGCCAATACCTCATGGTTTTAAATGAATTGGAAAACTCAGAGGAGGAGGTAGTAGTCGTAGCCCCAATTTTAGTGAAGATTCCCAGTGGGAACACCTATTTTTTTGTTGGTAAGGATGCTAAAGATGAAGAAATGGTGGTCTCTTCCCTAGCCTCTGCCAAGAAAGGAAGTGGGCATGTGTACTGTGGTTTTGGTTTTGGTGCTTGTTCTGGTTCTAGTTAAAGGAGATGGTGTTTAGGTCTAAAATTGTGGTATGATATCAATATTTTTGTGGTGGCCTTTCTTACACTCTCTACATATGAGGGTTTTTTTCTTTTACACTAATTAAAAATGTCTTGGGTTGGTATGATGGAAACAATTAGGCTCAACGCGGGAATAGAACGTAAAGGCTTGTTTTTCATTAAAAGATAATTTTTTCCAGCATTGGTTGGATCCTTTTTGGTGAAAATGTTATGAATTTTGTTTCCCATGTTCAACAAATGATTATAGGCAACCGTTTGGGGAATTTTTGAAATGAAATTGAAATGTGTGTTGAAATGAAATGCATTCAAGATGTAACCATAATGAGCCCAATGCTTGTTTCTCCCTTGATCTATAAAAGGGATTTCAAGTCTCATTACGAGGGGTTCGATTTTGAGTCAAGTAAATGGTCTGGGTAGAAGTTAAGTACAAGAAGAAAATATTGTAGGAAGCTTAATGAATAGAACAGTAGAATTGTCTTGGGTATAAGTCTTGTATGTAGTAATCTTGAATTAGTTTTATATAAGCTACAAATATTGAAATAAATCTTATTTTTGAAACACATACTCTCCTCTTGTAAATTTTTTCAAGATATAAATGAAAATATCAAGGATATTCTTGTTTATCTTCAAATTTTCAACTGAATGTGTGTCCTTGTTTTTGCTTTGACTCAAAGAGTTAATTAAATGCTTGAAGAGGGTCACAAATTTGTAAGAATTTGCATAGGATCTAATAAGAAGTTACATTTTAGGAATTATAAGTTTTCATATTGTAAAGCATTATGAAAATAGTCCACTATTGTCTGAGTTAAATAGCTTTTGTATTACTAGTTATTGCATATTTGACCCCATATGCCCAATTGATGAAGCACTGGTCTAATTGTTAATAATTCTTACAATTAAATGAACTGGTGATATGTATGGCTATGGATTTAAAATTAGAACACAACTCATTTAAAAATATTTCAATTATGAAACATGAATTTGAAATATCCCCTTGTTCCTAGTAGATTGATAGTTATTTACTGAAAGGTTAGCCAAATCTTTGGTGAATTTTGTTCATTTGCAAATAGTAGGAACTAATATGTACATAGAAGTGTTATCCATCAAATAGATCATGATGAACACAATAAGGAACACCGTCCTAGGTCCCACAAAGCCTAAAGTGTAGGAGTAAAGACCTCATAATCCTTTACTCATTATGTTGGCCACTCACCTTGAGGATTCTTAACCATAGGGGTTGGCTACCTTGTAGAGAATTCCAAGGTGTGTTGGAAAAAACACCAACACATGATTAGCATAGATTTTGTACTATATCTCTTTTTTGGGGAGGAGTTTTGTCCCATGAGGTTTTCTCCTTTTCTCCATTTGTAAGAGATTACATTTTCATTTGTACATGGGTACCTAACATGGCCTCATAACCAGGACCCATCATCATTGCATCATTTGCATTATAACTATACTCCCAAGTTGCACTTATGGGGGGTATTAGTGTGAATGGGTTTATTTCCTAACTAGATATTAGTGAGGATGTATTCACATCATTAATAAGTTAACTTAGGAGTTATTTTCCTAGGTGGAATTCTAGAAACTATTATTTAATGGGACCATATCTCATTAATAGGCATGTAGTTATCTAGGCATTTAATATTTCACTTATGCATTTATATTATGCATTAGGAATTTAATGATTGTAACCAAGGTGTTTATCCAACTACCTCTATCCTTACCTATTTAAGGAAGGCTCTTGTACATTTGTAAATTATTCTAAATCAATTCATCATAGATCATCATTTGATCAAGTTCTCTTCTTGCTCATAGTGCGCTACTTGTTCACGTGGATGGTTTTCTTCTTGGTGATCCATTGAAGAATGCAGCTTCAAGTGGGTTATTGCTTCATATTTCTAACAAATACAAGTTTCAATTACTTGGCATGCTAGTTTATTTTAAATCTAGAAAGATATACATAGAATGTGAAAGGTTCAATAATCCACAACATAGAAGGATTTGCAAGCCCTCATTTTTTTAGGGAAATATGGGAAATATAGACCACTAGGAAAACACATATTATTACAATTGACAAAGTTCTCAACCATTTCAATTGCCTTTAGATCAAACCATTTAATTATAAAGTGATCAATTGCCTATTTGACATAGTCCAAATGTTGCTCCATTTTTATAATACATCTTAAGATAAGCTTCAAATTTGTTCAATAGACCACTTTATGTACTATATTGGTAATGGTTACAATGTAAAATTTTGTTCTTATACACATGAATTGCATCCAATAGTTGTAACACAATATAACTAATATATATATATATATATATATATACTTTTATAGAAGATGATTTTGCCATAAATTTAATGCCAAAGGTGACAATGGCATTTACAGTGATACATTCTATATTTAGTGGTTTTCAAGATGGTTGGACATATCCATGTTTCTTATTTGACACATAAGAAATACATTATATTTCAAAAAGGAGTTAACTAATCTATCCATTTCAATTCCTTTCCATGATGCAAACTTGAGTAGTGGACACTATGAGCTAGTATTATCAAGAAAACTATATCGTATTCATGTCCAACATATTAAAACAACATTGTCAACTACACATGGATTTCTTTATATTTTTGGGTATTTTATTGAATATTCACTAGTTATACATGGCTTTTATAGACTACCTCTATTTATAATTACTTGTGGTGAAAGCATGTTCAATGCTATCAGTTATTTAGCTAGTCAAGAATTTAACCCACTAGTTGTGTGCTTATTTATGGCATAGTCATGATCTAATGCACTAATAGGAACAAATGGATTTTTACTTTTATGCTTAGAAGACTTACAAAAGGATCCTATGGAAAAACATGATGACCTTGATTGTTGCTTCATTGATTTGCAACTACAATTGGAATTCCCTATGTAATAAGTGAGATTGAAAGTTGTATCTTCTATTTTTTGTGATTTTTCAACATATTTCATGATAAAATAAAAGTTTGGTCATCAAATTTAATCTAATTAAGAATATGAGGGATAATATCTAGTGTATGACCTACAATATTGTAAAAAAATAGAATAAAACAACAAACTCAAAAAGAGATATGCCACTACAAAATTACTTTATTATCTTCCAAATGAATGTTTTATAAATTTACAAAGGATACCTATAGTCACCACATCCTTTAGAATTTGAAATGAACAACTGGATATGGAAAAATAACCAACAAAATAAAAAATTCTAAAAACATGTTTATTTTGGTATCCCAATTTAGTGGGGTCATAACTTCCCACCCATTGGGAAGAATTCAAACTTCCTAGAAGCTTTAGAAAGGTATTAAAAAGATATAGTTTTAGTTCCTTGAAATCCATGCCTTTGGCAACCCATTCCAAAGGACTGACGACAGTCCTCAAGCCAAGTTACATTCCAAAGGTCTCTGAAAATGCAATTTACTAAAACCTAGAAAATACCAAAATTTTGGATTTTTGATATTTTTCATCATTTATTATACAAATTCCACCCAAGTATTCTTGGATTGATTTGGGATAACAAATAACATTCAAAATTAAAGTGCATTACAATCATCAAATGCCACAAAGAATCTGTAATTGAATTTTCTTTGAAACCAACATAAACCACTATCACTATAAGTCTTTACAAAAACAAAAGGGAACACCAAAAAAGGCCATATCAATTATGATTCTTTTGTAACATATGGAAATAAATCAATCACTATTAAATTGATAAATCTCTCGATCATACACACTAAGTTTTCTAATTGAATCATTTCATTACAAAGTTGGGTAGCGCCTCTTTGATACAATATAAGTCTTGCTCCATTCTTATTATTCATCTACTAAGATTCTTAATGGTTGTATAGGTAACTTCCTTGGTTCTCTATTGATTGTATTTAGTGAAAATTTAATTTGTTATGAATATGAATTGCATCCAATAATGTTATATGATTTACATAGTAAATATGAAAAAAGCACACAATTTCATAGAATGAAGATTTTTACAATAGTCACTGATTATGGAGATGAGAATGAGCTTTAGGGTGATACAATCTACTTTAAATTGTTTTAAGTTGGTTGAACATACCCATATATAATTGTTCTTTCACATGTAGGAAAATATATTTACAATTCAATAAGGATTCACATAATCAATAATCTCAATTATCTTTAGTAATGCAAGTTTGGTATTTGGGTACTATGAACAAGTATTTTCAACAATATTTCTTAGTATAAATTATCAACATTCAAGTCATTGGTATTTTCTAGCATGTGTAGAAATCTTAGAATTTCTTGGTATGCTCTTATAGATGTAATAGAAATTAATGGGATTTGTAGGATAACTACATTCATAACTAATTATGGTGAAAACATGTGCAATACAGTATGTTGTTTAGTTATCCTAGAGGTTGTTGTACTTTCCTTACATTTATTTATGACCTAGTATTGTGATAATGCACCTGTAGGAGATGATGGATTTTATTTGGTATGCTTGGGCACTTTTTCATTATTTTATTTTGTAAAACATCCCTTTTGATCATATTACAATGCCTTGTAACTAAGATTGTGTTGTAGTATGAGCATATCCACCTCAAGGGATGTGCATTCTGTTGGTAGTGGTTGCCATTGATGTCAACACTAGTTGTTGGTTGTTATTGATGTCAACACTTGGCGAGATTATTATGTATGTTTATAAATGAGTTTGTTGGTATTGGTTATCATTATTGACAATATTCAGTTTGAGCTATCATTGATGTATGATGGTTTGTTGTTGATGTTCATGGTTGGATGTCATGCCTTGTCTAATGATAATGAAAGAAGTATTGAATATGGTTGATGTCAGCAAATTTAATTTCATAATGATATATTAAGATGAGGATTAGACGTGTTTTTGATGGTATCTAGTATGTTGTTTGCTCTTTCCTATTGTTCCTAAGGAAGTATGTGTTGCTACAAGGAAGTTATGGCCTCCACAAGTTGGTGAAAATTCCTATTTTAGGAAGTTACTTTAAAGGTTGTTTGGGAGAATTCTCTGCATTTATTTGTTTTTAAAGATGTGGTCTTGTAGTTTTGGATTCAGTGTTTTTTCTTTGTGGATGTTGCACTTCTATATTTTTAGGTCACCAGTGTTGTCGAGGAGGATTTTGTTAATTGCAGACGGTTGTCAATTTTGTTGGTAGTTCTGTTGGTTGTCTGAACTAGTTTGGAAAATGCTTCACATTTCTCCATATTAATTTCTCTGCACATTTGGCTTGGTGGATGTTATCTCAGTATTTATATAGTGTCTTAGTTCAATTTTTATGTTTGAAGTGGTCCACAAGATGTTATATTAATGTTATATCTCATGATTATGCATTTTTTGTTTCTAGAATCAAGTGTTATATTCTTGTTTGGTTTGTGGTGGCTATTGGTGACATGATAGTTCAAAATAAGTGTCTAGAAGTGTTGTTGGATGTTCAAGGAACATCTCTCTATGGTCCACACATTAGTGGTTGATCTCTTTGGTGTTGCATTGTGTTTTGTGTTGGATTTTTAGGTAATTTGTGGATATTTGGTCGATAGGGCTTATTTTATTCCTTGGATTGTGTGCTTGGAGGTTTGCACCAATACTTGAAGATGTGTTAATTTTTTTTTGGGTCCCAACCTATCTTGGTGAGAATCACATTGAGTAAATTTAGTTGAATTTGTATTTTTTGGCCAACTAGTAATATGCTACATGTTTCCTTGTTGTTGACTCAAGTTGATGTGCACTAGCATACAAGTTGTTTGGAGTCACATTGAATGATGTAATAAGAGTGATTTTAGTCCTCTCTATCTTCTATATAGGACCATATTATGTTTTTGTGGCCAATCTATTAAGATTATTTTTCATCTTCTTCCTAGTTGACCCAGTTGATGCTTTGTGATGTTGTGTAGGATATAAATGAAAGATCAAATCAGTTGCAAATTTAAGAGTGTGTGGAATGTATTAAAGATCAAGAAGAAGAAGTGTGAAAGTGTATGGAAGATAGATTGGATGAGCCTTAATGCCTCAATCAATAGAGTATATTGTTGGCATATGTTGTAATTCCTAAATCTTCATGTGTCCTTCTCTGAGATAGTGAATCTAATTAGGTCCTTGTAATTTGTATCATGCCTTGGAGTTGTGTTATTCAGTTTGCAAGTCCTTTGTATATTTCCTTAAGGTTGTGCACCTTAGTTTGTAAGTCTTTTGGTAGTGAGCCTTGTTGTAATTTTTATAGGAAGTAAGCTTCATATATTGTGAGTTAACTCTCACTATGGTTTTTCCCTCTTTGTGTTTTCCACATAAATCTAGTGTTATCTTGTGGATGTGTGTTCCTTGTCTCATCTTTCATTGTTGCTAATTTGGTTAAGGGTTGAATTATTGTATCTTTTTGAAACATAGAAAATGATGCACCCCAAATTGAATGCATCAAAAAAGTGGTGGTAGGGAAGTATGTTTCATTAGGATGCAAATCAACAAGGTCAGTAGATTGACTATCAACCTCAATGGTGAGCCAATAACATTTAGATCTACATCCTTGAGGGGGATGGAATAATTTGGAAATGATTATGATTGATTACCCTAATTAAATTATATGACCTAATGCAATAAATGCAATTATCTAATAACTAATAGACAAAAATAGTCAAGTTCCAACATATCTAGAAGGTGCAAATTGATATGTAGCTACCTAGAAAAATTGGTTCTGTTAGGTCTACAAGGACATGGTCACCATATGGCCACTGAGTCCTTGTAAATATTTTCTACTCAACTTTCAAGTTCCTCTGGTGTTCGATTTGAGCTTCTATTTTATGCCTGTTCCATAGTCGGAATGTCATAAATAAATCCTATAGGTGAGTTTTCGTGTCTTGAAAAGGTTGATGACAACAAATGCAAAAATGTAAAATGGATCTTTAAGCTCTCTTCAATCCACTTCAAACTTACAACCTACACATTCACAAAGGGGGGAAATATTGTGTCATATAGGGGCTTGCTTTAGTCAAACCATGCATTAGTGTTTCCACTTCCATAATGGCAATGCCAATGATAAAAAACTTGAATGGAAAGAAAGGAAATGATGAATGAACACAATGTTGCAACTCACCACCCTTGAATGGATCCATTGAAGGACTGAATACATACACTCTCTTCAAGGGTATTGAATCTTGCTTGATTGATTTGATTGAATGCTTGAATTCTTGAAGACCTACAACAATTTTAGCCTTCACATAGCATGAACATGAACACACATAAACTTTGACATGAAGTTGGATCTTGAATTGTTGTAATGATGCTCTAATATGCTGCTCTTGAATTCTCTTGATGGTAGTATTTTCCTAATTGTGTATCTTCAAAAGTCTTAGATTTCAAATGGTAAAATGACTATTTATTTATAGGTATTTATCCAATTTCTCAAAAATTAGATTCCAAAAGTCAACACTTCATATTTGAATTTTGGATATTAAATAACGACCAATAACATATTTGAATTTGGGTCCCATATAAGAAGGGGAACCATTTGCCCTTGGGTGAATGGGTCTTGGCCCAAACTTCTAGGACACACTTGACCCAAGGTATTTTAATGATTGAATAATTTTTTTTAATATTGTTTCCCTTTCAAAAAATGGTAAAAAAAGGTTTTGGAATCCATAATTCAGAAAATTAGAATCTTAATTAAGTCAAATAAATTAGGGGGGAAAAACATAATGTAAAAG
The DNA here is from genome assembly GCA_007258455.2 of Sequoia sempervirens. Lineage (NCBI taxonomy): Eukaryota > Viridiplantae > Streptophyta > Pinopsida > Cupressales > Cupressaceae > Sequoia > Sequoia sempervirens. The sequence goes on along the minus strand of VDFB02270651.1, from coordinate 544,193,772 downwards.
TGTAAGCTTATACACTTTTTTATAGTAGCCTCCACTTTAGTGAGAGTATGAACTTACACTCAGAATCACACTAAAGTAGAGAAATATATGTCAAGAGGGGTTTGATTGTACAAATATTAGAGAGATGGGATAACTAAGGATCAAGGAGGTGGCCAAGCCCCCAAAATATATGATCCCATGGAAAACCAACATATGCACAAATGAATACACATGTATGATATGCAACAAGACAAGATACACAAACATACAATGTCAAAATCAATGCAAAAAAAAATGGACTAGCAAGTTGTATTATGCTATGTGTCCATAAAATACCTTACTCACATAGGCTAGTGAAGTCCAATATTCACTAGGTGAGCCCCCAAGACAAAGTAAAATGTGACACACACTAAGTATACAAGGTGTGCCCATGACAAAGTGACAAAATGGGAAGGCAACACTAGGTCTATAGGTGTGTACTCATTTTTTAAACCATACCAAAATTTATACTCCCTAATAACCTTGATAAGGTGCCACAAAAATGCTATGCCAATTCTTACACTAGGTTCATCACGTGAACAAAGTGAAGAAAAAATGTCAAATTGCTAAATGCACCACTAAGTTCAACCTGCAAACAAAGTGAAGTAGAAATAATGCCAACATGTATGCCCCCACTTTAAAGAAATTGCTAAACACCATGCTATGAGAAATTAATTTAAAGTAGAAAAATGATAAATTCCATGCAAAAAAATAGATTATTTGAAAATCCCTATGCCAATGATATGTTTCCAAATAAACTACATCATGATAAGGGGTTGGACCCCTAGAATACAATTCCATGAATAAAATAAAAAGGTACATTGAGGGATCCATGGATTTGGGGTCAGTATATTTCTTTGCTATAGTGATATAATAGAGCTTGGAACTGACATCATCCCCCAAATACTCGTGGAATAAAAAACACAAAGGAGGAATGCCACATAGAGAGAGAAAACACAAATGATTTTGAGTCAACATGGAAGAGATCTAAATGTAGCAATGCCTTGCATTTCCCCTAAAAGGAAAACACAAGACAAAAAAATGATAACTTTTAAAACATATAGAAGTATTGAGATACAAATAGAATAATGTCACTGTTGGCCTCCTACAATGATTTCATAACCAAGCCTTTACAACCATGATTTAGAGACTGTACATCTAACCTGAATAGCTATTCAATCATCATGATGGTGCATTTAACTTGTCAACCTAGGGATGTGAACTTGAAATGGGTCAGCACAACATGTGCACTAGGGGCTCAAGTAGTCATTGCATTCTATAGCTAAGAAACACAATATTGAAAGTAAATTGCTTAAAAAGAAATAAAGCAAATGTTGAACATCAACCAACAAATATGCTAAGCTGAAATGTAGAGCAAGAATGAAAATATTAGCGACAAATAGGAGACTACTATGTCTACTTTAGCTGTAGGAATAGTCATAGAATGGAATTCTAGTGGCTGCAGGAACAGTCGATGCCATATTTCTACTAAATACTAAACAAAAAGTAACACTAAACTAATGCTAAACTAAGAAGACAGATTACTCACCAAGTGGGCCCCCTTGGATAAGTATCCTTTAAACTAACAAGAACTCAGATGCTCAAACTCAGAACTTTATTTTATTCACTGTAAATCATGCATACAAAGAGTAATGTATATGTAATACTGAAACTGGAGAATGAGAGTACAATGTCAAATCGTGCAACGTCCTGAAGAAAGAGCATAAAATCACTATTTATACTACAGCTAAACAAGGCAGTCAACTCCATGACTAGGAGGATGCCATTTAGGGAAAACAGGGGAAAGTGGAGTGATGGCAGTAATGCATGCATGGAATTTGGTTAGACATTCAAGTCAAGCATAGATCTAGCACAACAGTAATGCCCATGCATGCTCAATCATTAAGGTCCACTACAAGGCGGTTACATTTAGTTGCATGAAGAATCTTTGCTGCCGACTACCTTTGTCTTGGAGCAATTTCTTAGTTGGAGATTATGGTGCATGCCCAGCTGGCGGTGTCTTCCTCAACTTGGCATATTAAATCTTTATGTCAAGGTTAGTACACATAATAACTACACATCTATAACCACTCTAAGAAACATTCATTAATCACATGCAAAATCAATAGAGATGACCCACATATTATGCCAAATATCATTAAAGATTGCAGAGATGGGGTAATATCAAATGTCAATGGTTTGAGGGAAACATTATGCCAATACCAACACTTAAGAATTAAATTCCATGACATTTATGAGCAAATAGACTATAGATTTTTTGCAAAACTAGACCAAAAACTAGGCTTATCACTCCCCCCAACCTAACGTCTTGTTGGTTCTCTAGAATGGGAAGATTTGTTCTTCTACTTGGTCAAAGCTCTGAAATTTGCAACTGAGAGTTGTCTAACATTAGTGGCTATAGTACGTGAGTCAGGGTCCCAATAGAATCCTCCCAATCTGTCAAACCTATTCCATCTCTGCCTCTCTGCAAAAAATTCATACTGGTAGAATCTAAAATTTGGCATAGGCCACATGAGCATGGGTGGCTGAAAATTCAAGGGAAGCCAAGACCGTCCCTGAGTTCTCCCAATCTGAATATGCCTCTCAATTCTTTTTAATGTTGTAGCATAATTTTGGATGGAATGAGGCTCAGCCTGTTTCAGCTCATCAATCAAACTATTTCATCTTTGTGATAAACATCTCCTCACAATTTCCTCCTTTGCTATTGTTTTTACCTCATACTCAATGTAAACTACCTCAATCCAAGGCATAATCCTATTGCCATAACTTGGTCTGAGCAATATTCTATGCCATTCTCTATAAATATCCCTTGGGTTACTTGATTTAGCTCTAACAAGAAGAGGGATATCATACTCCAATTGTTTATAAGCACCATGTTGTTGTCCCCAATTAATCTTATTTTTCACCCAAGACATGAATGCTCTCAATTGAACATCCCCAACATACATCAATAGATTCCAATCATGGTCTTTTGTGACAACATAATTATGTAAATAAAATTCACATACCAAATTCTTCATTTTAGGTGAGGCAATCCTATAAGCATTGAAAAATTCCATAGGGGTATCAATAGAAGGATTCAAACCTGAGGTAAGTCTTGACATCTTAAAAGAGAGATACTTCTCTTTCAGGAGTAGAGCATAGACCCTTGGAGGATCTCTACATTCTAGAATCTTTGGCACCAAAGTTGCCATATCATCTACCCTCTACTTCAGGGTGGCAATTTCTACATCTTTATCCTCAATCTCTTCATCCTTCTTTTGAATTTCCTCCTTCAATTTCCATTTTTTCCTTTTTCCATTATTCCTTCATTCTTTGTATCTCTTTCTATAAATTCAAAATTGTTGCATGTACTATAAAACTAGGAGGATTATGAATTCCTACCAATATTTTTGTTGATGGCGGCTCCTCATATGACACTATTTGCATGGACTTAGGCTATCTAGTTATTTCTAGTTGTAAGGGTGTTGTTTCTTCTTCCTTTTTCTATAGGGACTCTTGTTCTTGTTGTGGCTGCAGGAACTCCTGCTCCAGTTTTGGTTGTTGCTACAAGACTTCATGCTCATGTTGCAGGACCTCTTGCTCATGTTGCAGGACCTCTTTCTCATGTTGCAGGACCTATTGCTCATGCTGCAGGAAGTTCTAATTTTCTTCCAATTCTTCTAGAATGTTAGCAAGATCGACCAAGGTTATGTTTGTTTCTCTCTTAAATATGTCTTCTTCTTCTTCTTCAACATTCTCCTGCTCCATTGGAGCTTTAGGGGTCTCATGTGAGGTCTCACTAGGTTTAGGGCTTTCCTGTAGAGGTGTACCAATCGCAAGAATGATTATTCTTGATTTGCTGGGAGGTCTCTCACATTTTCCTTTGGTTGCAGGATGAACAATATCAGTCTTCCTCTTCTTAGAACTTGGTACTTTTCTTTCTACAGGTTGTGTTTTAGCCTTCTCTTTTCTCATTTCTACCTCTCTCTATTGTGCCCTAGTTTTCATGAGGGTTTCAAGTGGAACTTCATCATTATAATATGAGGAAGAGATTTCTTTTTTTGAGTGCTCTGTTCCAGAAGAACTAATTTCTATGGTTTCTTCTACTACAGGAGGATTCACACTAGAGCCAACACCATAAGTTGAAGCACTAGGAATGGCTTTAGTCATTCTTATTCTCCTATTAGACCTATGGGACTAAGGTAAAGCCCTAGGTTGCAAGTGCTCAGGTCTCATTTGATCAACATTTATAAACTCTTCCCAAGTCATTCCAGATACATCATGCAGATATTTTTCAACTAGCAATTTAATCAAGCAATGGTGGGAAACAAAATTATCCTTACCTTTTTGGGTCTCAGCCGCCATGATTGAAAGAAGATTGTACAACACGCTGGGCACATTCATCCTCCTTTCGTGCCTCATGTGATTCAAAAGCTTGAAGTGGACAGAATGCAATTTTGACTGGCGACCCTCACAAGTGATGTATTTGATAACATACATAGATATCTACTTCCACAGCTTGGGCAGAGACATTATCTTTGTACCCTATTTTTCTATGCTCAATGGGGGGTCATTTGGATTTGTGAATCTAGCCCTAGCTAACCTAGCATCTCTGGAAGCAGGGTAATTTTCACCATCAATAGGTAACCCTGTAACCTCTACAATTCTTTCCTCTATTGCCACAACTTCTAACCCTTTTATTGTTGGTTTTCCTTCTAAAAATTTCTAGGAAAATTTGAGGGCAATGCCTTCATTAAAATCATCCAACTTCAAAAATTAATCTATCCATCCGCAGTTTTGAAATTTTTCCAAGCATTGTGCATCCTACAGTAAAATATCATGCATCATGGGTTCATTTCGAATTAACCACCTCCCATTGTCTGCAATCAAACAAATACTCTGCAACTTCTTTTCCCGCAATTCCCTTTTTTCCTGTAATTCCCATCTAAAAATCAAATGCACTTCCCTGTAGTTTCTACTAAATTTCAGGACCAACCTGCTGAATTTCTAGTGCCAGTGTCAACTAAATTTCCTTTCTTTTGTTTTTCCTTTTTCCTTGCAACTCAAGATTACGACAAGGAAATAATGGAAAGAAAAGGAGTGATAAAGGGAAATTATGATAGGAAGAAATGACAGCTGTAGCTATGGTCACTTCACACATGCAAGTCATTCTCTTACTTGGATTTCAAATCAGCTCATTTTAAAATTTCTGACACAGCCTAATATGATTTGACACATGGACAATAAATTCACAAAATATTTGCAAGTTTTTCTTTCCCCTCCCCCCAACCTAAATTTGGACATGTGTCCACACATGTGAGATGGGAGTGGCAATTGACAGGTAATGATGGAATTTCTATGAATACCTATACTAACGTACAGTGATTAAATGAACACACTTAAAAAATGATTAAAGATAGTAATTAATGCATACATACCTACATGTGTGGAAGATTTACTACAAAGATCGCAGATGAAGTAACACTTGCCTTGTTGGAAAATGAATTGAGCAATAAATGAAGATGAGGTGGAATGAGGTGAGGTGGAAGAGAGAGAAAGGTGGTGATGGATGGGTGGATGGGCGGATGACAAAGAAATGGACTTCCACGTAAGTGAAAGTCTTTATTATGAAAAGTACGTACCTCGATTAGGCTGAAGGAGGGACACTAGGTCCACCACATTCGGCTGCAAGAAGCTCGGGTGCTGAGTGAATTGTTGTAGGAACTCTTCTTTAGAAGTTGGCTTATGATATAATATGAGGCGATGACCATTGACAAGTAACTTGAACCTGACAGGGTCAATGGTGGTAAGTTGAATAGCTCCATTAGGAAAGACCTCAGCAAATTCGTATGGTCCTAGCCACCTTGTTTGCATTTTTCCTACATTGTCCTAGTATCTTGAATCATAGAGCAAGGCCCAATCTCCTAGTTTGAACTTCTTGTCCTTGATAAATTTGTCATGCCACTTGATTATCTGATTCTTCACTACTTCTAGATGTTGCAGGGTTGCTCTTCTTATCTCATCCAAAGCATTTAGCTGCATGATTCTTTCTCTCTATGCTTCATAAATATCCATCCCTAAATCCACAACAGTTCACAAATTTTTATGTTTAAATTCAATTTGCATCATAGCTATCTTTCCATACAACTCAAATGGGGTGAAGGCTATAGTTGTTTTCCATGTTGTCCTATAGGCCCAAACATCTTCGAGTAATCTATTTGCCCAATCTTTCCTATGGATAGCTACCGTTTTTGTCAAAATGACTTCAATTTCTCTATTTTTCACCTCAACTTGGCCATTAGCCTGGGGGTGATAAGGAGTAAACTTCCCATGGCTTATATTGTACTCATTCACTAGTGTTGCAACAAGAGTTGATGTGAATTGTGGCCCTTGATCAGTCACTATTTCTCTTGGGACTCCATATCTTGTGAAAATATCCTCATAAAGAAACTTTGCAACCTTGTTATCTCTTGCATGCTTCATGGTCTTAACTTCTACCTATTTTGTTACATAATCAGTGCATACCAATATATAAGACTTACCATTTGATGGAGGGTCAATTGGTCCCACAAAATCTAATCCCCACTTGTCAAAAGGAGTGATTACTACCTAAGGGCACAGTGGCATCTCATCAGATCTAGTTGGTATGCCCATTCTTTGACATCTATCACATTTTTTGGTATACCTTCTTACATCCTTATGGAGTGCTAGCCAGTAATACCCTATGTTCAAAACCTTCATTACTGTCCTCTTGGCTGCAAAGTGTCCTACACATGGTTCATTGTGACATGTATGCAAAATTTCATATGTCTCATCTTCCTTCACACATCTTCTCATGACATGGTCAGGTCTAGTATAAAACAAACATCTAGCAATCTAAGAGAAAGGAAAAGGTTTTTAATAAGTGCCCTTTTCTCCTTGGGGGAGAAGTGAGAAGGAACTCTGCCTATGACCAAGTAATTGGCTATGCCAGCATACCAAGGTGTTTGTACACTAAGAGAGAATAGATGCTCATCAAGAAAAAAGTCATCTATGGGCTGATTGTCTTCTAATGTAGTTATCCTTGAAAGAAAATATGCAACAACATTGGACTTCCCTGGCTTATCCACAATGGTTATATCAAACTCCTACATCAACAATAACCATCTTTCCAATCTACTTGTGATCAAAGGTTTATTCACGAGATACCTAATGGATGCATGATCAGTGTGCACAAATATTTGGTATCCCGTTATGTAATGACTAAATTTGTTCAGTGCATAGATTACTACCAACATCTCTTTCTCTATCACTGTATAATTGAATTCAGCTCCTTGCAAATTTTTTTTGACAAAGTAAATAACATTTTCAACAACTCCCTCTTTCTGTCCTAAGATCACTCCTATGGCATAATCTAATGCATCAGTGCAAATGTGGAAAGGAAGCTCCCAATTGGGTCCCTTGATTATAGAAGCATGAGTCAAAGCTGCATTCAAGCCAAAAAATGTCTTGTCACAAGCTTTAGTCCACTGAAATTCAACATATTTAGTGAGAAGGGTATATAATGGTGTTGCTACCTTGCTGAAATCCTTGATGAATCGCCTATAATATCCTGCATGACCCAAGAAACTCCTAACATCCTTTTTTTTGCAAGTGTAGGAATATTTGTGATTACCTCAATTTTTGCAGGATCTACTTGAATTCCCTTGTGGGAGATGTAGTGGCCAAGAACTACACCCTCTTGCATCATCATGAAGCAATTTTCACTATTTAAGGACAAGTTTTGGTCTTCACATCTCTGTAGGACTCTCTTGAGATTTTCCAATGCTTGATCAAAATCAACACCATAAGTGGTGAAGTCATCCATATAAATCTCCATGCAATCATGAGAAATGTCTAAAAATATGCTAATGACTGCCCTCTAGAAAGTTGTAGGTGCATTGCACAAGCCAAATGGGAGTACCAAATAGGCATAGGTCCCCCATGGATAAGTAAATGTGGTCTTCACCTGGTCTTCTAGTGTAACTTGGATCTGGTTGTAGCCACTAAATCCATCTAGAAAAGAGAAGTATTGCTTTCCTATAAGTGTATCCAAAACTTGATCAATGAAGGGTAAAGGAAAGTGATCCTTCTTGATGGCAGCATTAAGTTCTCTATAATCAACACAAACTCGCCATTTCCCTCCTTTCTTGGGAACAATCACTAATGGAGACACCCACTGACTATCTAAAATGGGGTAGATAAATACTACATCTAGTAATTTTTGTAGTTCTCCTTTCACAACTTCTCTTAATGCAAAGTTAATCCTTCTTTGTGGCTATCTTACTGGAGTGCAATCATCTCTTATATAAATTCTATGGGTACAAAGTTTAGGATTTTTCCCCTTCATATCATGATAATCCCATGCAAATGCATGTTGATGGGCCCTTAATAGGTTTTCCAATAAAAGTTGTTTCTCTTCATTCAATTTACTATTAACATTCAAATATTTTCCCTTTGACACCTGAACTTGTGTAGTTAATTCTACCATGGCTGCTTCATTAACACATGGTACCTTTAGTTCATATGGCATCAATGTATGGAACATGCATGTTGTTGCAAGAAGTTTTCCTATAGGAACAGTGGCTACAGGAAGATCATCTGTAGGAAGAATGTCTGCAGGAACAGTGGTTGTAGGAAGAGCAGGTAGAAGTGTCCCGACCAAAGTAGAAGATGATGCTTCCTCCACTTCATAATGGTTTTGAATAAGATTATCCAACACTTCATCCTCATCTTGGAGCTGCATGAAAGAGCTTCTACCTAGCATCATAAGTTGTGCTATAGAATTAACTTCCTTGACCTCTTCACCAACTTGTGGCCATACAAAATCTTCTTCATCATGAGATGGCTGAGCAGGTGGATAAAGAATGAAATTTTTAGTACTCCTTCCATTTGAAATGGTCATGTCACCTAACCGACATCCAATGTATGCATCTACAGTTTCTAACCAAGGCCTTCCAAGAATGATAGGATACCCACCTAGTGTATCCTTAGGAGAAAGAATCATAAAATCTATTGGATATTCCCAGGAGTCTAGAACTACCACAAGATCCTCTACTACACCAGCAGGCTTAACAATAGAGCTATCAGCAAGCTACAGGATAGTAGGAGTAGATCTCATACTTGCAATGTTTAGTTGTAGGATGTCTTTGGTCATTACATTGATTGCTTCCCCTAAATCAATTAGAGCATTCTTCCCTTGGATCTCGTTTATAACAACTACTACCACAGGACTGCCTGGGTCATTATACTTGGGAATAGTCACTTTTCCCAGCATAATATCAGCTAGCTAGCCCACCACATGAATTGTAGTTGGGTCTTTCTTCTTCCTTCCTGGCTTCTTAAGACAAGCTTCCTTGATAGCTTTGTCATAGATTGGAACATCCTTTATGGCCTAAAATAGGGGTATATGAACACATATGTGCTTTAGCTGGTCCAGGATGTCAAAAGTGGTATCCTCCTTTTCTTCTTTCTTCTTGGCAACTTCCAACCTCTGAGGGAATGGTGGTTCTTGTTCAATCTACTTGACTTGAACTAGTTCAGGATTTTTAGGTGCATTTGACTAAATGGGATCATTCAGAGGCTCCTCCTTCTCTTCCACAGGAAACTCAGTGATAATGGGTTTGGGAGGGCCTGATAGAGTGGTTCCTGAACACAGGTGGATATCACTTACACTCATAGCATATGCAATGAATTGATTTGAATTGACAGAGTTTGCCGGTTGTTGTTGTGGTTTGTTATTTGGATTTTTTGTGGGCTGAGCTAGTATCTGAGTGGATTTAGGTGCATTTGAGCTTGGATTAGCAGGTGGAGGCATTAGAGTAGGCTGCTAGGGCTGAGAAGGTGGTTGCATGTAACTGGTTGTCTGAGTAGGCCATTGTCTTCCTCCTCTCCATTCATTTTTTTGCTGCCAATTTCTTGGAGGTGGTTTCCAGTGCCCTTGGAATTGCTACCAATTCCCTTGAGGTTGTTGCCACTGAGGTGGAGAACTCTGATGACTAGGCCAAGGATTTGGAGGGTTACTCCAAGGCTATGGTGGATATCCTCCATAACTAGGTGGATATGGGGGTTGTCATTGGTTACTAGATGAATAAGAGTTAAAATATGGTCCAGCATAGGATAATGGATCTAGTGGCATTATTGTCTTGGAGCCCAAGGCTTCCTTTGTGCAACATAGTAGACTTGGTCTTCTTCAATTTGAATTGGCTTGAACTTAGGTGGAATTTGTTTGCTTTCTAGGTTAGCTACCATCTTGCATCTACAAGACTTCTTCTTTTGTCTACAGTGAGGACAATACTCTATCGACATCATCTCTGCCTCCTCTTGCTTCTTTTTGGCCTGAAGTGTATCTAGCTAAGTAGCTAGATTGTTGATAATATCTTTCTTGAAGTCTACCAACAAATGAGTGATCTCCATTCTTGAAACTCCACTGGTAGTTGACTTACCCATGGAAGATTGATAAGCTCTCCCTTTCTTTGAAGCTACCCTAGAGTAATTCTAACATATTTTCTTGATATCCTCCCAAGGAACTTGGGAGACATCTCCTCCTGTCACGAGGTCCAAAGAATCAGTGCAACTTTCATTGATTCATCTTAGGAAAAACTAGTTTTGTGAGTCCTCATTAAGTGCATGGTGTGGGGACTTTTGTAGGAAAAACAAGAACCTTGAAATGTAATATTACAGGCTCTCATCTTCCTTTTGTTGTATCCTGAAAATGTCACCTCCTCTCATGTCACTACCCCTGCAGTATTCCTTGTACTTCTCAAGGAATTTTTTCTTCATGTCTTCCCAAGTTTCTATAGTATCTATGCCTAGGCTCATGAACCATCTTAATGCAACCTCTTTCAAAGTGGTGGGAAATAACTTAAGCCTATGGGAATCAGTAGTGTAATCATAACTCCTACAGAGTATACCAAACTCAAATAAGAAGGTATCAGGATCTTCTATCACAAGTCCATAAAACTTGGGGAGTGTTGAGGTAGAAATGTTCTTGATGTTGTCAACTTCATTTTGATGGGCAATGGGAAAAGGAAAAGTTGGTTGGTTTTTTTCTATTCCTATTTGCATCACCCATGCCTGTTTGATGCAATTCTAAGACAAAGGGGTTCTCAAGCTGATTTTGATCTTCCAAGGAGACTTCAAAGCTAGTCAGATCAGGATATGCATTAGCCAAGGGGTGTGGATCTTCTTCTTCTGGTAGGTTCTGGTACTCAACTAGCTGGAATGGACGAGGATTGTTAGGAAGAAATCTCCCATAAGCATCCCTTCTCCTTCCTCTATGCATGCAGTATCACTCACTATCAGTCAGCTCACACAAAGAATTGGTAAATAATCAAGGGGGTCATTACTTCCTAAATGAGGATATGCTAAGAACAACTTCCAGAAACACTATAGTAAGAAAAACTACTAATGACTCCAAAAGACTTCCTAGCTTGACACCATCCCCGAAAACGATGCCAAAAATGTTGGCCTCCTACAATGATTTCATAACTAAGCCTTTATAACCATGATTCGAAGACTAAAAATCTAACCCAAATAGCTATTCAATCATAATGAAGGTGCATTTAACTTGTCAACCTAGGGACGTGAACTTGAAATGGGTCAGCATAGTATGTGCACTAGGGGCTCAATTAGTCATTGCATTCTACAGCTAAGAAACACAATACTTAAAGTAAATTACTTAAAAGGAAATAAAGAAAATGTTGAACATCAACCAACAACTATGCTAAGTTGAAATGAAGAGCAAGAATGAAAATCTGAGTGACAAACAAGAGACTACTCTATCTACTTTGGCTGTAGGAACAGTCACAGAATGGTATTCTAGTGGCTGCAGGAACAGTCGATGACAGATTTCTACTAAGTACTAAACAACAAGTAATGCTAAACTAAGAAGAAAAATTACTCACCAAGTGGGCCCCCTTAGATAAGTATCCTCTAAACTAACGAGAAATTAGATGCTCAAACTTAGAACTTTATTTTATTCACTCTAAATCATGCATACAAAGAGTAATGTATCTGTATTACTGAAACTAGAGAATGAGAGTACAATGTCAAATCGTGCAACCTCCTGAAGAAGGAGCCTCAAATAATTATTTATACTACAACTAAACAAGGCAGTCAACTCCACAACTAGGAGGATGCCATTTGGGGAAAACAGGGGAAAGTGGAGCGATCGTAGTTATGCATGCATGGAATTTGGTCAGACATGCAAGTCAAGCGTAGATTCAGCACAACAATAATGCCCATGCATGCTCGATCATTAAGGTCCACTACAAGGTGATTACATTTAGTTGCATGAAGAATCTTTGTTGCCAACTACCTTTGACTTGAAGCGATTGCGATTTCTCAGCTGGATGTTATGGTGCATGCCCAGCTAGCAATGTCTTCCTCAACTTAGCATATTAAATCTGCATGTCAAGTTTAGTACACATAATAACTACACATCTATAACTACTCTAAGAAATATTCATTAATTGCATGCAAAATCAATATAGATGACCCACATATTATGCCAAATATCATTAAATCTTGCAAAGATCGGGTAATATCAAATGTCAATGGTTTGAGGGAAACATTATGCCAATACCAATACTTAAGCAATAAATTCCATGACATCTATGAGCAAATATACTATAGATTTTACCCAAAACTAGACCAAAAACTAGGCTCATCAGTCACGACAAATTTGTTCCCTTTGTATCCTTGTCCCAATGGAGCAACAAGGTTAATCCAAAGAAAAATCACAAACATAATGTGAGTTCTCATGTGAGTTCTATAAAAAAATCTGGGATAATGTGGGTGAATACCTCCATGAGACCTATCTAGAAGATTTCTTTGAGATCTCTTTAGGAAACATAAGCAACAAAGAAAATATTAAGTTCACATCTAAATCTATAGACCAAGAGGAAATATGTAACTAGAATCCTCAAATTATTAAATGTATCCTACAAGATCACCAAACCTTTTATTCTCAAGCTAAGGCCACTCCTTCCTCAACTAGTTTATTCTAAGAAAATTGATTTTATCAAGTGATGATACATCCTTTACAATATTATTATTGTTTGGGAAGGGATAGAATGGGCCTAGTGTTCTTATTGAATTATAGTGTTCATAAAAATTGAATTCACCAAGGCTAATAAGTACATTGAATTAAAAAATGGCCTTGGGCGCGAGTGGGAGCGCAGGGAATTTTTTGAAATCTAAGGGGGGTGAGGGCAAGGATGGAGACGATGATGGAGACGATGAAGAGGGAAGAGGAGTTGAAGGGGTGTTTTCAGCAATTGTTGTGGCCCTCTGGCTAGTTTTTGTTCCTCTAGGGGATGCTTGTTCCCATGTTGCTTCTGCCCTTGTCTTGGGGCCTTTTTCTTAGGTGTTTTTTTCTTTGGTTTGAGTTTTTTCTCTATTTAGGGTGTGGATCTTTTTGTGGAGTCCTTCTTCTGTGTTTTCTCTTATAGCTATTCCCACTGTCTCTTGTGCTTTTTTGGCTTTGTGTTGGGCGGGGGTTGGTCTTTGGGTTGTGGTTTTCTTTGACTACTAGTGTGGTATTAGGGGTGGTGTTTAGGGTTCATGTTGAGGGGTTGTTTGGGGAAATTGTGGGCCATTTCTTAGACCTTGACTAGTATGTAGGGTTGGAAGTTGTTTATCCTTTTTGTGTCTACTCTCTTCTCTTTCCATATGCAAGTTTTATTGGCTCTTCCCGACCTTTTTTGGGCTTCTATGCCTCTATGTGGGAGCTTTCTTTCCTGTAGGTTGAGGTCTTTAGTGGAGTTGTTTGTGGATAGTTTTTGGAATGTTTCAGACCCTAACTAGCATGTAGGATCATAATTTATTCATTGTCTTTCCTGCTTTCTACTCTCTTTGTTGGGAGGCTTTCCATGCCTTGTCCTTCTCCTTTCTGGTCCCATTGTCTCTTCATTGGTGCTAGTTTTTTTTCTTGGTAGTGAGATTGCTCCTCTCTGGTTCCTGCTTCATTGTAGTGATGTCTCTCTTTCTATTCCCTATGGGGAGTGTTTCTCTTGGTGCTAGGTGTTTTGGATGGCCTTGGTGGAGTGGTTCTTTTCCCTCATTTACTTTCTAGTTATGTTGCTTGGAAGGTTGAAGTGGTTGATGGTAGTTGTAGCTGCCATGGTTTCTTGTTGTGCTCTGTTGGTTGGTTTTATCTTGGACTACCAGTCTTGTTTAATGTTCTCTTTACTCTCCCCCTTTTGGGTCCTTTTTTTCATTCTACTGAATGGGGATGTGTTTTTTGAGTGATATGATCCTTTTTATGTTATGGTTTTGGATTAGTTGTATCTTCTATCATGACTGTTGGCTAAGGAGTTCTCTTCTTTTTTGTTGGTGTTCCAATTTACTGCTATGCCAAAGGATGTTATGTTATTCCTTTCTATGGGTGTAGCTACTTCCCTTTGGTTTTTATATTTTTGGTCTTCTTTGGAGGTGGAGATTGCTCCTTCGAAGGTGGAGCCCTCTTCTATTGAGGTGGAGAGGTGTGTTGTGGATCTAGTGGGAAGTTCTATTTTCTATTTTTATGGTACTCATTTCATCCTCTCTTATAGAGGTGAGCCCCCTCCTATTGAGGTAGAGGTTGGGTTGGTGTGTTGGGTTGATTAGAGATATGTGTTTGTTGGGGCTCTTCAGTGTATTTCTCTGATATTTGACTCTCCTATTGAGGCGGGGATTTTGGTTTTGAGGGATGTTGTTGATAAGTGTTTTGCTATAGTCTGTCTATTATAGGCTAATGGTTACCTAGTCATCTCAGGTGGTTATTAGCTTTATGCTCCCCATTAAATATTTGTGTTGGGTTTAAGGTTCATGTTAAAAACTTTATCAGTTTTATGCAAATCTGGGTAGTCATGCTATTCTTTTAGTAATTTGCTACTAATTTGTTGTTGTTTGCATTTGATTTATCCTTGAGCAACTCATTCTTTTTGTGTGGGTTTCAGGTCCCTATCAAAAATTTCTTATTAATGGTTTCAGGTCCATTCAAAACTTGTCGTAAATGGTTTCAGGGCCATTCAAAACTTGGTTTTCCAATATAATCAAAACTACATTGAATGACCCTTTATTCTCACCATGCTCCAGGAACCTAGTTTTTGCCCCATTTTATCTAATTTGTTTAGATGTTATTCATTTACACCCTAGATTGCATTGTATTAATAGTTAGTAGTCTAATCCTTTTGTGATTTTTTGGTCTATTTTCCATAGATTCCCTTTAGATCCTACATTTTATGTGCTTGTTTCTAAAGGATTTGGCTATCTATTGGCACAATTCATCTACCCATCTAATCAATGGTCATTTTTACTAACAATTTTTTTCTTAGTCTACTTGAGGATGAGAATAATGTCAAACAAACCCTTCTTTGCTTTGACATATTATACCAAGCCTCTAACTTCAGTATTCAATGGAAAATGATCCAATAGTATAGGTGGTCTTTTCTTCCCAAATTTGGTTGGTTGAAACCTTTAGGTTGGAAATGAAAAAAATGATCATAGGGATGCCTTTTAATTTTTAGGCATTCCCTTTGCTTTTAAAACCTCAATTTAAGACAATTGAGTTATTGGATCAGTAAGCCTCTCTTTTTCTAGTAAATTCTCTAAAATTTTAGTCACCACCCACTTTTATTACTCCTCTTGTTGGTTTTCTTCTAATTTATCTTATCTAATTTATGAGAATCTACCTAGGTACGTTATTCACGCCTTTGTAAATGAAATAAAGGAATTTTCATTTTTCTTAGGAATTTTGTTACTTCCCTCATGATGCTAGTGGTTTATGACTACTTTTAATCTATCATCAAAGTATTTTTCTCTGCACTAAATGGATCATCAGATTTGTGGAAGGGAAGAATGCTTGGAAAATTTTCATTAAGCATTGTATCCCATCAAGAGTTCCTATTTGGAAACTACCTTAAAAATGACATGGACTATACTCTCCTTACCATGAGGAATCCTATCCATATATAAATCACATTAGTTACAAAGAGAATATGGAACGCCTAGTAGTCCATTAAGCATTGAATTATTTGGGTTGATAAAGACTTCTGTAATGGCCTCTTAGTTAACCAACAAAAAATTTAGTAGTCTCTAGTTCTATCCATTCAAAATCATCATCTTTCTAATCCCCTTGGGTTCATGCTTTAAAATTATTTAACAAAGGAATTTAAACTCTTCTATATCTCCTTGATGAAGCCACCACAAATTTTCTATCACGACTCGAGACCAAGTTAAATAATTTAGTTATCTAATTAGGATTAGGAGACCTATATTTTTATTGATTCTATCCCTTCCCATATGATTCAAAAATTTGGGGTTAGGTCCTTCTAGCCCTAGTGGAAAGATTCAAAATGGTATCATGAAACACTATTTTACAATTCTAGACCCTACAAGAGATAATTGTGTCTTATGCCTCATCTCCTAATGGTGGACTAATTAAAACACCATTGAAACCTCCAATCTTCTCTTGGCACTTGACATTGATGGTTTTAAACTATTGGTGGTCATTCTTGAGCCTAATTTGGCACGGTTAATGTGGTGAATTTTTTACCAAGGTCTTCTACTTGTCTCTCACTTAGCTCATTTAGGAGTTCTCAACCCACACAATCCTTTCTATGGACAATTAGAGATTCTTTAATCATCATTTTTGGTTCTACACTAGAGTTTAGGAAACTTGGAGTTCAATACAAGTCTTCCTCAAGCCTTTTTGGCTTGAGCTCTTCTCACAGCATATGGTTTTATTAGGAAATCGATACTTTCTTCTATTTATATTTGTCTATTTTTGACATATTTTCAAGGTAGAAATTATCTTTAGTATTTTGAAATATATGAATTTAGCTTTCTTTTTAATTTGATTGGTTGATGTTTAATTTCCTTTATGCATTAAAGCTATAATTTTCTCTACATAGTGCTTATACAAATCTATGTGTAAGCTTGTAAGTTTGAATTGGAAGTTGCACATCAACAAGAGCTCGTTGATTATTGGAGTAATTCTCCCTACATGATTTATAGAGTTATATCTCTAGCATCCTCCCCACCTCATGGTTTCAATGTTGTCATAACTTTAATTTTCTAGAAGGGATTAAGGATCCCAATTTTAAGGCTCTTAGCCACAAAGATCTAGGGATTGTGTTTCTCATGGGTGATTTCAACACTCTCAATTACCTTTTGTTTCTTCTCATGGATGTGGTTCTTTTGATTGGCTAAATTCTAGCAAGTTCCCTAGCCTAGAGCTAGTTATTTTCCATATTCATACTCAACAACCTTTTGATGAATTCTAGGGGAGAAGGGTGCTCTTATTGACTAGGATCTTATTAATGATAGTTTCACCCTTTTTGATGTACATGTATAAACTTGATGACCATGATCCCCCTTTTATTGATCCTACTCTTACTTCTTAGTAGCTTTATTATTATCCAATAGACTATATTATTTGTTAGATTTAATCTTGCTAGTTTTAAAATAAAATTGTAATATCAAATCATAGGAAAAACTCATTAAGACATGATGATAGATTAGTTTTTGTCCATATTATTACCCATCATAGTTATTTTACATATTATGTGTAAATTTATGGCTTTTACATCTCAACACCATAAAACATGTCATTTTCTAGTACATTGTTTTTGAACATTTGGATTTGAATTTTTCATGTCAAAATATTTCCAAATGTGAAAGTTGAAGGAAAAGTGGATTTGATTTTTGTTACAATTTAGTTTATTAGATTGATTGCATTGCCTATTTAGGCAACTCATCCTATTGAGGTCACCAATACATTAATCATTGCATAGTGTTTCTATAACGTCTTTGTAGTCTAGGCAACCGTCAATGCTAGTGCTTGGAAAGGTGAATATGTGCTTGAGATTTCATGAGGATGGGTTGATTGTTAACTAGTGGTGTAGCATATAAAATCTATTTTGGTAATTTGATCGAGCAGTCATGCCACTATTTTCTCATTTTTTAAATTCATCCATCAATATTGATGACTATAAGATATAACAAAAAGGAAGTTATATTTTATGATTTGATGGGTGTCCATATTCTATTTTAAGTAACAAATGCTACAAGAAAGATGAGGGATTACTAGCAAGAATCTTTAAACTCTAGTTTTAACTACCAAATTCATTTGTTAAAATTTCAAATAAATGATAAATGTACACATTGTGCTAGATAAATAAAAAAAGAGGAGACTAGTGATTTTTCTTTTTTAATATATAAAATAAAATAGGATGCTTGACACACTCCCCCTCCATTGTGTTGGGCATGTCTCCATAAAATATGCCACAACCCATCTAGTGGGGGCGTGGATCTAGTAGGGAGGCCATTTTCTAATCAATTATGTATAATTCCCTTAAGGAAGCCACAACATCTCCACATGGTGGGTGCTTAAAATCACCATGATATCTCCTTGTTGATCAAAATAACAATAAATAAAAAATATACATTATTCATCTCTCTCAATTCTCATTCCTTTTGTGAAACCCAATACTTGCATGGCCACTACTTTGCACATTCCTACAAACACACAAAGAAAATAATATGAGAGGTAGGATTCACATTAGTATATAAATAACAATTTACCCTTAGTCCCACTTTTTTCAATGACATGTATTGTTTAATTACCTTAACAAAGTCATAAAAATCAAGTGCTCAAAGGAAACCAACTACAAATTGGATAGCATAGATTTCATGCTACTCAAGATTTCTTATGGCTTTCAAGTTGAGTTTTGTTTTTGGCATGCTATCTGGTTCATACCTTAATATGGATACATTGGAATTTTACTATTTACAAATATCAGTTCATATTTTTTTTAAGAATATGTCTATGATTTTCTTTTTATTTCAATTGACTTAAATTGTTTTTGTCAATGCTTATTTATGTGCACTCTTATTTTTGGAGTTAGTTCTCTTTTATATTTCTCTAATGATAGTTTTTTGTTACTCTTTTTCAAAGTTTGATGTTGTAGAGAGTATATTATGTGTGTGAATGGGAAACCTAGATCTTTTCTTAGAGTAAACTAAATTTATATCAAAGACATCCAGAATTCTACATTTATTGCTATGAAGTGCAATTTAGCAAGTGGCATGGTATTTTTAGAAATCTTTTACTTTTTCCTTCAATTTTTTAGTCCCAAATGAGGTCTTCCATGATTTTCTTGTAGCAATAGAAGCATTAACACAAATTTGGGTTAAATTTTCACTAATCATTTGAAGGTCTTCATTTTCCTTTAAAAAAGTTTGAGGAAGTGCAATTTTTTTCCTTGGTTTAGAAGAAATAAAAAGTCTTCAATACATTTAGACAAACAACATGAGCACCTCTCCCCCATTTTTCCCCATCCCTAGCCCTATTGCCAATGAAAGACTTGACTAGACAGGAAGAGGGGGCAATGTGTCTATCTATGTTTGGGGACAAGTATCCCAATGTGCAAGTGAAGTGGGATTCCATCCAACATGGTTCTTGTATCACATGAAAACAAGCTACTTTGATTTATGGAAGGTTATCTACCACAATTCCTCTCTATGAAATAATTTTGATTTCCAATGTCAATAGCAATATTTAGCCAATTTTCTCTTGATGACTCCCAATGATGTGGTTTTACTACACCATCACTTTGCCTCTCTAAAATGAATCCCCTCATATCCCCTGAAATAGTCATACATGAGCCATTTTATTTTGTCTCTATACTTTTATTTCTGCTTCAGTAAACTTAAATTGTTTAAAGGAGAATAACAAAAGTTCAAAATTTAAATCACTTAGTGTATGGCCTCCGTCATCTCATATTTACAAGAAAAGGTGATGATAAAATAAAAGAAAAGAAGTTGATTTTTTAATAGATTATGAATAGTTTAAGTTACCTCATATCTTATCTTTTTCTTTTATATCTTAGACTTGTTTTCTTAATTTAAAGATATTCTTGTTCAAAATTGAATGCTCATCTTTTTAATACTCTACTTCTACAGAACTCATGACTTTTAAGATTTTTATTTAACTTTTTTCTATTTATAATAATATAAGGAATAGAGTCTTGCACATGGAGTCTTTCAAGTCAAGAGTCTCTTTGCTTTTGCCGGCCACTTGTTCACTGTAACATCCAACAGCCTTCGTTTCTCACACGCAAAAGAAAGGTAAAAGTCGACGTTGCAAAATAATTTACAGAGTCTAAAGTCTTCTATTTTTTTCCGGCCACTTATTTACCAAAGTCTACGACGTAACAACCATGACAGTTACATCCATTAACTCTACTTTGGTCAAAAAGAAATGTGTGGAAAATGGGAGGAAAATTAGCAGGCAAGCTTTTCAAGAGAAAATTGTATTCTACACAAACATGGAAGAAAGCTGTGGAAAATGCGACGAAATTTTACAAAGAGAAAATTGTAAACCGACCCTACTTTTACTTTGTGCGCAGTGGGATAGCTCAGTCTCATCCCATGTCTGAATAATTAAACACCAACATTATTTTGAATTATCTAAATAGCGTATTTAGTTTGGTCTATGTCTTTTTATTTTTGATATTAGAGAACAATTTAATTGTTATAATAATAATAAATTAGCTAAATATATATCCAAACATTTTGAGTAGTTTTTAGCTGTTATTCTCAATCATTTATGTTATAATTCACTCTCCTTTAGTGACATTTGACAACCTTTTTGGAAGCTTTGGGTTGTTATTTGTGCATTTTCACTTCATTTCCAAGTTGGAAACTGATAACTAGACACAATGGTTTGTGATCTCTGCATTTATCATAACAAGAGTGTGTAACTAGATAATTATTTGCATGTCATACATCATAGCTACAAGGGCTGTAATGTATCTACAAAAAGATTCTCTCATTTTGAATCTTGCTACAATTTCTAATATTTTGCACACAAGCAATTTTAATTACCCTTTCAACTCCAAATGCATTGCTGCCAATAGAAAGAAGATGAAAAAGTTTATGTTCCTGAGCAAAATTTAGCTAGACTTCATAAAACATAGGAAATTCTCTAGCAAAATTGAGCTAAATTTCAAGGCACTTTATAACAAGGTAATACATAGGATAAACCTTGCATTTCTCTTCACATGTTTTAAAGTAGACTTCATAGTTATAATAATAACAATGTTAGAACTAAAGATGAGGAATGTAGTTGCAAGCATCATAAAAAAGCAAGGACAAACACTTCAATGGTCCAATCAACAATTGATTTGACAAAAATCCAATATGTGTGCAATCTAACACAATAGTTAGACCAATTTTATTCAAGATATGTGCCTAGGAAGAACTTCTTGGTATTTGTTAAGTGGTGCCTCTATTTGTAAGAAAGGGCATAATATTTTAGTCAAGCAAATAATTCATGTGCATAGAGTTTCTTTTTATTGTTTGGAAGCCGATTGTTCCACTTTGCTATTTATTTTCTGCTCATTATTACTTCCAACTTTGGAGGCCGATGGTTACTTAGCTATGTTTCCTTCATGTTTTCTCATGGTGTCTTTTTGTTATTTAAATATTATGACTGCAAAAGGAGGCAACTTTTATTTTTGTTTTATAATTGTTCCTCATTGTCTCAAGTGGTGTTGGTATAAGTATCTAAATTTTTTGGTTGGTCGTGTAAATGCCTCTGTTTGATTTCCTTTGCAAAAGACAATAGATTAATCTTTGTTGTTGTTTTAATTTTCAAGTGTCTAATTTCCTCCTAATTCAAGCATAATGGTGTATCGATAAGTTGGAAGGTGATATTAAAAGCCCAAGTCAAATATTTGTTTTCTTGGCTTTGCACTATTTACCATCAAATTTTGGTATCAAAGCCATAAATGATAGGGCAAGGTTAAGTTGGGAAAATGCCACCAAGAAAAATGTCAAGAGGAGGTACCAAAAGAAGTATGGAAGAAGGGGTTCTTGAAATGTTGCTAAATCTCATGGCAAGAATGGAGGCCATGGAGCAGGCACAGAGAAGGGGGTTACCTATCAGAGATATAAGTGATAATGAAGAGGAGGAGGGGCATAGCAAAGAGGATATGGAGTTAAGGTAGCTAGCTACCTCAATGGATTGAGGTACAGTTTGCAAGATGAATTGAGTATTTTTCCACCTATAATTCTTGAGGAATCATATCAATTTTCTATTAAAGCAGAGGAGAAGCTTATGAGAAAGCAAAATCAGCAAGGAAGAGGTAGAGGAAGAGGAGAAAGAGGAAGAGGGAAACACTCTAGTAGAGGACAACAACACCATCAAGGTGAATAAGTAGGAAATTTTAGTGGGCAAGCAAATCCAAAGAGAGGAGCTTTCCAAAACAAAGGAGGGAGACCATTTGGTAGAGGAGGTTACCAAGGACAAGGAAGAGGCTTTCTAGGCAAGTTCTTTAAGTGTAACAAGTTTGGTCACAAAATTTGGGAGTGTTATGAGTTTACACAAGAAGGCCACACAAGGCTTGAGAGGAGTAATCAGATTGTGCAAGCAAACCAAGAGAGTGTGGGGTCACCTCCTCATAAACTAGAATAACCTAAGACATGAGAGTCTTTTTTGTTCAAAAGAGTATTGTTGAAGCCGCCAAAGGAAAATCTAGAACCTATGCAAAGGAAAGCTTTATTCAATACCAATTGCAAGGCTAAAGGTAAGTGTTGCAAACATTATTGATAGTGGTAGTATAGATAATCTTGTTTCAAATGAAATGGTGAACTAGCTAGGTCTTACTAGAATTAAACATCTTAATCCCTATCAAGTTTCTTGGCTACAAAATGGCATCAGTTATTGGTAGATGAACAAGCCTCAATAGAGTTTCAGATAAGTAGTTATAAGGACACTGTTATGTGTGACATCGTGCCCATGGATCTTTGTCATGTGCTCCTTGGTAGGCCTTGGTAGTTTGATAGAAGAGCCATACATGATAGAAGAAACAATACCTATAATTTTCAAAAGGATGGTCAAAAACATACATTGTTACCTTTGAGAGGAGAAGGAGATAATAAGAGCAGCAGTAGCAGCAAGGTTATGTTGGTGAACTTGGAAAGCAATTTTTGCATGATATTGAGAAGGAATAAGTGGGATATGCATTGGTACTTAAGCCTAAGGATGCACCTACCTCTACGAAGTTGGATGATTTTTTGAAGGAGATGCAAGACATTAAAAGAGCGTATGGATATTGTGGTTTCTAATTTGCTGAATGAGTTTCCTCCAATGAGGAGTATTAGTCACCATATGGATTTGGTTCTAGGAGCTAGCCTACCAAACAAGGTTGCATATAGGTTGACTCCTAAGGAGAATGGGGAGATTAGGAAGCAGGTTGAAGAGTTATTAGAAAAAGAATTGATAAGGGAGAGTCTTAGCCTATGTGTTGTACTGGCAGTCTTAGTGTAATGTCATAAAATTGCACCCCTTGCAATTTCACATGCATTCTTGTATCCACTTTAGTGTCCACTCCCTTACTATTTGTGTAGGCTCATTTGAGCCCTTGCATCAACGTTTTCCCCTCTCAAGATGCTTCAGACCCCTTTTTAGCAGCTACCTTCACGTGTCAACTTTGCATCAAAGCTTGTGCTTTTCTTGTTCTCATAATTTTGTAGCATGATGTGTCTAGACACTACACTAGCGTCCTGTGACATTTCGACATTCAAACGACCATTTTTGAGTTCCATGCCACTTGTTAGCTACTTTTCTTGGTGGTAACGACCCAAGATGCCTTGTAATAGCTCGAGAAGCTTCTTTTCCATCTTCTTCTCTCTTTAAATGTTATCTTTTCAATTCATTTTGGTCTTCTACCTTCTCTCTAGCTTCTTGGCTTCTCTCTTGGAAATTATCTTGTCTTGTTATCTTGCTTGCACAACTCTCTAAAAATTTATACAATACTTTCTAGCTCTCTTGACAACACTCTTTGCAATTCTATAAAGATCTTACAAAGCTCTCTTGGCTCTTGCAACTTTTTACCTCTCCTTGGCTTCCTCAAGCCTTGTAGGTGATATCTTCCTTATCTTGTATCTTTGAGCATCTTGGGCTTTCTCGTATCCCCTATCTATTGTGTCTCTATTTTGTGATATGGGTTCTCCTCCTTGAGCAGGGTTTTCTTTTATCAATCTTGCATTCATTTTTAATTTCTACTTATTATTTCTCTTTATCTATCTATTTGGTTGTCCGTGGAGGTGCGAACACTGAAACAAGGGTTTGGTTGAGGAAAACCCCTAAACAACCCCAACATTTTCCCTTGATCTTATGTATGCAGGTATTGAATATATTCATGTGTTGGAGGCTCCATTACTCGGGTTTTTGTGAGCATTTTCTATCTCTCATTTTCTCACTACATCATTTACATTCTACCTAGTTTACTTTGCTTTATTTCAACTCTCTTATTCTTTGTTACTTTCTCGCATTCCAAGACTTCTTAGAAATTAGAGTAGTCACTTTGTGTTTTTTGTGATATTCTCGGTTTTTTGTCTATACAAGACTCCAATGTGCCTTTGGGACTTCAGCGTGTTGTGTTGTTGTCCATGTGTCACACTGACATCCTTTGGCCAAAAGTTCACTAGTTTGTCCAAAAAACCTATGTGACTTGCTCTTTCTGGTTTTGGAACTCTCACTTTGTTCCTTGAGGTAGTTTAGGGCAATTCATTCCTTGGGATTCTCTTGAGAATAAAGAGACTCATGAGCAGCAAATCCCCCTTCTCTACACTTAGTGCCCAAGAAAGAAGGTGATTGAAGAATGTGTATGGACTCTAGAGAAATTAGTAATATTACCATTAGGTACATGTTTCATATTCAAAGGATGGATTATTTAGTGGACTGTTTGAGTGGTTATATATATTTTTCAAAGATAGATTTGAAAAGTGGTTACCATCAGATTCAGGTTAGACCTGGGGATGAATAGAAAACAACATTTAAGACTAATGATGACCTTTATGAATGGTTGGTTATGCCTTTTGGGCTTACAAATGCACTTAGTACTTTTATGAGGTTAATGAATGAAGTCTTGAAACCATTCTTTGGGAAGTTTGTGATAGTCTATTTGGATGATATACTAGTTTTTAGCAAGTCTAAGGAAGAAAATCTAGAACACTTAGGTTGTTTATGACATGTTTTTCATGAGGAGAAGTTGTTGATCAACCTCAAGAAGTGCACCTTTATGAAGACTGAGTTGGTTTACTTGGGATTTGTGGTATCCTTAGAGGGATTGAAGATGGACCAAGAGAAGGTTAATGCCATTTTTGATTGGTCAATACTGAGGAGTGCTTATGAGGTAAGGAGTTTCATGGAATTGCTATTTTTTATAGAAAGTTTATTAAAAAATTTAGTAGCATAGTAGCTCCTATAATTGACACTATAAAAGGGCATAAAAAGCAGTTTGAATGAACTCAAGAGGCTGAAAAATGTTTTAGATTATTGAAAAGGAAAGTGATTGAACAACCTATACTTTTGTTACCTGATTTTAACAAAGTATTTCAAGTAGAGTATGATGCTAGTGGCTTAGTAATAGGCGTTGTCCTAAGTCAAGAGGGGAAACTAGTTGCTTGCTTTAGTGAAAATTTAAATGATGCTAAGAAGTATTCAACTTATGGTCTTGAATTTTATGCATGTTGGTTCAATATTTGAAGAAGTGGAGGCATTACTTGCTTCCCAAGGACTTTGTTGTTTACAAAGATAACCATGCACTTTAGTTTATAAATAGCCAGCACAAGTTGAATCAAAGGCATTTAAAGTGTGTGGAGTACCTTTAAAGTTTTAACTTTGTGTTGAAACATAAGAGTGGGAAAGAAAATAAATTTGTCGATTCATTAAGTAGAAGAAGTCTATTGCTATAGGAGATTCAGGCAAATAGTGTTGGATTTAAGAATTTGAAGAAGTTGTATGAGAATGATGCAGATTTTAGTGATGCATATGAAGCTTGTAGTAGTCCTATCAACAGAGATAGAGGACCATGGATTTATTTTATATTGCAAGATTGTTTGTTATTCAAAGGTAATCAGTTGTGCATTCCTAGAGGATTAATGAGGGAGAATCTCTTGAAGGAGAAGCATTGTGGTAGCCTAGCAAGAAATTTTTGGTAGGACAAAACTTACCTACAATTGAGTACACATTATTATCGGTCATGAATGCAAGTAGATGTGAGAGAAAAAGCTAGAAGAAGTTACACATATGGTGTCTTTACAAACTCAACGTAAAAGACTAACAATTTTTTTTTAGGATTGTCTCTTGGAGGGATCATATCTAAATTTTTTAACATGGTAAAAAAAAGTGTATGTTAGGAGGGGTTATGCATAGACAACAAATTTGAAAGATCTACTAATTTTTTTAAGTGAATAGAGTACATGAAGTACAAATTGTTGGAAGGACTTACTACTTTTGTAGTGACTCTTTGACTAATACTATTTGCAGAGTAGTAGTTATGTGGGTCTTGTTGTGCAAAGCATAGTTAAAGGAAAAAACTAGTAGAATCATGAATGAAATTGCTCTACCCATGTATGGATTCTATGTAAAAAGAAAAAGGCTCAGCCAAAACAAGTGTATTTAGAGGGAGCTCACATTTTCATCTTGCTTTTATTTTTTAATGGGTGGAGATTTGCTAAGTTAGATGTGTTTATTTTTATTGTCTTGAATGTGATAAAAATTAGAGTGTGAATACTATCATTTATGCAATGTGGATTAAAAATCAATATTTTTATTTTATATGTAGTTCTAATTCAATTTATAAAATTTACATAACATTTTTTATGAACTTATAAACACTAGTTACCAAATTCAAATCATATGCTTAGAAATACACAAACACTTCATTGAAATGAATTTACCTACAATATTTATATATATAGAAATCTTAAGAAAAACTTTGCTTCCATATGCTTATTAAGTGCGCTTCCATCAATCTATAATTGATTGGATCTTTTAACTTGTAGTCTAAAACTTAGAAAAATATAAATAATATTCAAATATTATGATAAAATTTGGTTAAATAGTAAGGCTAGGTTCCACACATTCTTCCATTTTCCACACTTTTTTTTTTGCATGCGAGCACAATCATTACCTACCTACTTCATAAGGCACTACTTACATACTAATTTTCCATAGTCTGAAAGAAAAAACTAATTTTTCAGATTTTCTTTAGCGTGTGAGAACTTACCAGAGAAGACTTACGTTTGTGGGTCAAGATACTAATGGACTCTACAAATATCTTGGTTGTTACGCTTGAAACTTCCCCTTAATCATTTATAGCCTATGCAAATGAGGAAAAATCCATGCACAAGATAGGCTTAGAAGATTTGATGAAGAAAGTTATGATGTTACAATTTCCCAAACTGTTTCCTCCACAAAAATATTTTGGTGAGTAAGAAAATGTTTTGGGTAAGCACGACACTGGAACATGACCACACCAAACAAATTCAGAGTAGCCACTTGTTGCAAATCAAGTCTTTCAAGTCAAAAGTCTAGGCTATTAATTTCTATCCCAACACCAGATTAATTGCACAACAAATTAACAGAAAGAAATATGATTTATAACAATTAACACAACTAGGTTAATTAACAACTAGTAACAACGGAAGCAAAAATAACACAAAGCCAATCACAAATAGACAATAACATAGATATAGCCAGGAAACCCCAATGCGGGGAAAAACCTACAAATGTTGGATCTTCTATTTAGCCTAACAGCAAACTTTTCTTTCAAAAATGCAATATGAGTTTGCTACAACAATCTTACATATATGGAGCCCAACTGCTTTACTTAGCGTGCAAGAAAAGAATCTTTCCTTGCATTTTTTGTCTTTAAATCACACATAAAATCACTCTTGGATTTATCCTATCCTCACAAACTCGAAAACATTCTATTAAAGAATAAAAATCCTATTGTTGCTAAAAATCCAACTCAAATTGCTTTAAAGCTTATCCAACTCGAGTTGCTTTAAATTTCTTTAAATCATATCTAACTCGAGTTGCTTTAAAACAACTCCACATCCCACCTTTTGAGCTACAAAAATCAACACTCCCTCTTAGCGAGGAAGGTGTTCTGCACAACACCCAACTTGTCCCTGAAGTATTCAAACTTACTCTTCATCAAGTCCTTCATTAGGATATCTGTTATCTGTTCATCCATAGGAATGTACTGGAGCTTCATTGTCCCCTTCTTCACATAATCTCTGATGAAGTCGTACTTGATCTCAATGTGCTTTGACTTGTCATGAAACACTGGATTCTCAAAGAGTTTGATACAAGTCTGATTATCATAGTAAATGACTATAGGATCCAGCTCTTGATCAAAGAGCCCAACTAGAAGTTTTCAAAGTGAGATAGCCTCACATGTAGCCATATTGGCTGCCATACACTCAGCCTTTATAGAACTTAGTGCAATTGACTTTTGTTTCCTGCTGTACCAAGAGACTGGTCCTGATCCCAAACTGAAACTGTAGCCTAAAGTGCTCTTCTGATTAGTTGTACTTCCTACCCAATCTGCATCAATAAACCCCTTGAGCTTCACTCCATCCTGTTGAACATAATTTATCCCATAAGCAACTATGCCTCAGAGATATCTCAAAACATGCTTCACAACAATCCAGTGCACATGTTTAGGTTCCACCATAAACTGACTGAGTGAGTTCACTGCAAAACAAATGTATGACCTGGTGTTGACCAGATACATAAGAGAGCCTATCAACTGTCTGTATAATGTCAGGTCCACTGCCTTTGATATGGAAGCATCAATCTTCTTCCAATTGGTCACAAGTGGCATTGGCATAGGCTTATAGTTCTCCATCCTGAATCGCTTCAATATATCAAGTAAGTACTTCCCTTGTCCAAGAAATATTTCTCCCTCTTTCTGCCACAAGTCTAATCCCAAAAAGTAGTGCATCAACCCCAAGTCCTTCATCTCAAACTCTCTTGCAAGATCTCGCTTACAGTGTGCTATGAGCTCCTTTGACCTCGTGAGAAATAAGTCATCAACATATAACACCAATATGATAAATTCTCCCTTCACCTGAACATAGTACAGGTCTGGATCCACCTCACTCTTGATGAATCCCACACTATGCAAGTAACTGTCAATATGTGAATACCACGCCCTGGGAGCCTGCTTGAGTCCATACAATGCTCTTTTCAACCTATATACATGAGAATCCCTCCCATGTGCTTCAAATCCTTCTGGCTACTCTATGTAAATCTCTTCCTCAATCACTTTGTTGAGGAAGGCCGTCTTTACATCCATCTAGTGAATCCTCCAACCCATTTGTGCTGCTATAGAAATGATAGCTCTTATGGATGAGTACCTGGCTACTGGAGAAAAAGTCTCATCATAGTCGACTCCTCCCTTCTAAGAAAACCCCTTAGCCAGAAACTGGGCTTTGAATTTTTCCACACTACCATCTGCAGCATGCTTAATCTTATACAACCATCTCGAGCCCACCACAGACTTATCTTTTGGTTGTGGTACCACCTCCCACACACTGTTCTTCATGATGGAAGAATACTCTTCCACCATGGCATCCCTCCATACTTGGTGCTTGGATGCCTCTTGAAATCTGGAAGGCTCTACTTTAATTAATTCACTCATAAGTGCCACATACTTAGAATAATGTCTAGGATCCTTTCTCTATCTGACTGAATCTTGAGGATCACCTACATATTCTTGAGCCTCTCTCAGTGTCTGCTCAGCTGCCCTGTTTCTCCTCTTTCGGTAATATGAATCTAAGGCTGAGGAATTATTTTTTCCTCCTTCTGCACAACCTGCTCGGATTGCTTGATCTTCTCTCCAGCTTGCATGACTGAAGTTTGAGTAATTTGTGCTGCCTCAACCATGGGTGATTGTTCCTCCTCATTCATCAAGTTGCTAGACTTCTGAAGAGCCCTCTTTTCCTCAAACTTCACATCTCTGCAAACAACTATTTTCCTAAGAGTAGGAATATAAACCAGATAAGCTTTATAAGTTTCACTGTACCCAACAAGGATACCCTTCTCTATAGTTGGTTCCAATTTGGTTCTTTTCTCCACAGGAATGTGACAATACACAAGGCATCCAAAGATGCAAATGTTCCCCAAATCTGATTTCTTACCTGTGAATACCTCTTCTGGAGTTAACTTTCCCAACACTTTGTGAGGGCTCCTATTCTACAAATATATGGTTGTATTGCAAGCTTCTACCCATAAGAACCAAGGAAGATCCTGATCATGAAGCATGACCTTGGCTGCTCCAACTATAGCCCTATTTTTCCGTTCAACAACCCCGTTCTGTTGAGGGTTGTATGGAACTGTCAACTCTTTCTTGATACCTTCCTGAGTATAAAAATATTTGAAGGCATTTGAGGTATACTCACCTACATTATCAGACCTCAGTATCTTGATTTTCCTCCTTGTTTGGTTCTCCACGAGAGCCTTAAACTCTTTGAACTTACTAAAGACCTCATCTTTATTCTTCATGAAATATATCCACATCTTCCTGGAGAAGTCATCACTAAAAGTAACAAAATACTTGTACCCATTCAAGGATGTTTTTGACATGGGCCCACATACATCTGAGTGTGCAAGATCCAAAATCCCTTAAGATCTAGTGTCACTACTTGGAAAACTGGTCTTGGCATATTTCCCAAGTGCACAGCCTTTGCACACCTCATGCTTTTTTGTTTTCATCTTAGGTAGCTCCATCACTATTTCTTTGAGAATATTAAGTGCTCCATGGTGAAGGTGAGCCATCCTCCTATGCCACAATTCTCCTATCCCTTTAGAGCTACTAACCAACACATGTGCTGGTGCAAACTGTAACCAAAACAAGTTGCCATGCCTAACTCCAATCACTTTAATAACCTTGGAATCTTTGGGACAAATATAGACTTTTCCCCTCTCAAAGGTCACGATGTAACCCTTGTCTTCCAAAGTAGAAACTGAGATTAAATTTTTTGTCATGCTAGGGACATACAACACATCCTCCACCAACAAGGGTTTTCCATACTCCCTTTGACACTTGACGGTGCCAATACCAATTGCATGGTACTTGGCATTGTCTCCGAGCTCAATATAGAAATCCAACTTCTTCTCCTCCAACTTGGTGAAACATTCTCTGACTCCCGCTTCTTTTCCTCCAACTTGGTGAAAAATTCTCTAACTCCCGTCATGTGGCAAGAAGCTCCACTATCAATATACCATACCCTATTGGCAATTGAACTTGAGAGACAGGCAATGAGTGAAACTCATTCTCAAATCATGATGCAAACTCGTCCACCTATGTTGCAGTAGAAACTTCTTCTACTTGTCCTTATTTTTCTTATTCGTACATTGATTAGCATAGTGACCCATCTGATGGCAGCAATTTTTTTTATCTTTCTCAAATCTTTCTTCTTCCCACTCTTGGAAGAAGAACCTTATGTTTGCTCTTTATTGGACTTCTTCTTACCATTGCTTGCAAGAGCAATATTTTCTTCGTCTGATCTCCTCGATGAGCACCTTCACGGATCTTCTCCTGAACAAAATAATCCCAAAGTCTTGCCCAATTAGGTAGTTGATCTCTTTCGACAACACACTTGATAAACACTTCCCAGTGCTTCGAAAAACCATTCAAGGCTATATATGCCAACTCATCTTCATCAATTGTCTCTCCAACAGCAACAAGCTCATCTTTGACCTATGTTAGCTTGGACAAGTAAGAGGTCACACTCTCGCCTTTGGACATCTTGGTATTATGCAATTTGTCCTTAAGCATCATCCTATGACTCTGATAGTCGCTTTGATAAAGTTTTGTGAGCGTATCCCACATCTCCTTGGTGATGTCTTTCCCTGATAAATGAGGAATTAAATTTTCTCTTACTCCATCCAGGATAATCCTCTGAGCTTTGGCCTCTTTGACTTCATGTGAATCTAAGGCAACAAGATCATTTATTGGTGGCGTCACTTCTATACTAGCATAGATCCACAACCTATTCTCCTTGAGAACAAATGTAATCCAAACCTTCCACTACAAGAAGTTAGATGCACCCTCAAGCCTGTCCTCGTATCGAACATTGGTTGCCATAGCCACAAAAAAAAACTAAAGATGAAAATCTAAATTTTTTTTCTTGAAATCAATGTCACAAATCTTGGCTTCATATTCAGAGTTTAGTGCTCTGATACCATATTAATTTCTATAACCTAGCAATAGATTAATTGCACAATAAATTCACAAACAAAAATTTGATTTATAACAATTAACACAACTGGGTTAATTAACAACTAATAACAACGAAAGAAAAAATAACACAAAGCCAATCACAAATAGACAATAACACAGATATACCCAAGAAACCCCAATGCAGGGAAAAACCTGCAAATGTTGGATCTTCTATTCAACCTAACAACAAACTTCTCTTTCGAAAATACAATATGAGTTTGCTACAACAATCTTACATACATAGAGCCCAGCTGCTTTACTTAGCATGCAAGAAAATAATCTTTCCTTGCATTCTTTGGCTTTAAATCACACATAAAATCACTCTTGGATTTATCCTATCCTCACAAACTTGAAAACATTCTATTAAAGAATAAAAATCATGTTGTTACTGAAAATCCAACTTGAATTGCTTTAAAGCATATCCAATTCGAGTTGCTTTAAAGTTCTTTAAAGCATATCTAACTCGAGTTGCTTTAAAACAACTCCACATCCCACCTATTGAGCTACAAAAATCAACATAGGCTATAACAATCAATTAACATCTTAGCTCACAACCACAAAATATTTTAGCTCAATCATGTCTTTCAAGTCAAAAGTCTATATTGTAACACAGTAAGGGAGTGTTCTAAAAAAAAATGGGAAACATGATTTGTAGGATGATATACGGCTAGTTTTATTATCATCTTTCAAGTCAAAATTCTTTTGTTTTTTTCTAGCCACTTGTATACCAAAGACTATGCTGTAATAACCTTGATAACTCTACTCTGGTCAAGTCAATGACTCTTCTCACATGAAAAAGAAATGTGTGGAAGTTGGGAGAAAAATTTTCATGCAACATTTAGTTTGGTATTATGTCTTTTTCATTTTTGATATCAGAGGAAAATTTAATTATGATAATTTAATAATAGATTAATTTGTTTTTGAATTCATTATTTACGTGTGAAAAATAATGGAAATGTAATTTTTTTTGAAAATTTTATTTAATTTTCTTTATTTTTGTTTCGAAGTGTTAGAATTTAAATATGTGATTGGATTGAATAAATTTTCTTAGGAAGAAAAATAATTTTGTATTAATTAAAAAGGATAGAAAATATTCCTTTAGAGGCAAATTTAGCAAGTTGAATGTTTTTGTAGGTTTCTACTGTAGTAGTCGATGGTCCATGAGTTTTAGGTTTTTTCTTCAAACATTTTTAGTAGTTTCTAGTTGAACATTATTACCAATCATTCATGCTATAATTTACTCTCCTTTAGTGACATTTGGCAACCATTTTGAAAGCTTTTGGGTTGTTATTTGTGTATTTTCATTTCATTTTCAAGTTGGAAACTGATGACTAGACACAATAGTTTGTGATCTTTGTATTGCTCATAAGAAGAGTATGTAATTGGATAATTATTTGCATGTCATCCATCATAGCTACAAGGGTTGCAATGTATCTACAACTCTCATTTTGAAGCTTGTTATAGTTTCTAATATTTTGCACAAAAACAATTCTAATTACTCTTCCAACTCCGAATACATTGCTGCCAATAGAAAGAAAATGACAAAGTTTATGTTCTTGTGCAAAATTTAGCTAGACTTCATAAAACATAGGACATTCTCTAGCAAAATTGAGCTAAATTTCAAAGAACTTTATAACAAGGCAATACATAGGATAGACCTTGCATTTCTTTTCACATGTTTTAGAATAGACTTCATAGTTATAATAATAACAATGCCAAAACTAAAGATGAGAAATGTAGTTGCAAACATCATAAAAAAGAAAGGAAAAACACTCCAATGTTCCAATCAATAACTGATTTGACAAAAAAACAATATTTGTGCAATCTAATGCAATAGTTATACCAATTTTATTCAAGATATGTACATGTAATAATTTTGTCAGAAGTTGAAGCAACCTACAAACTATAATGATGTTGTAAGACTCAACCCACTATGTTAGCAATTAATATAAAAGTTGGTCTGATCTTCTTCATAAGGTAAATTACCCAAGACAATTCACTCTCAAAAGTAAATGACTTGTAAAATATGATAAAATAATAAGGATGATAGAATGGAAAAAATGTAGAACAATGTATTCATTTTGTATTCATATTTCAACAACAAAAAATATCAATGATCCATGAACATAATGGCAATGCACAATGCAACAAGAAACTAGGAAAAACTCTATATCTCATCCATACAATATAAGCCACAAACAAAGACTCACAATTTACAATTATGCAAGAGAGATTTTGTACATAAATTATTATCTAAGAATTTTGTGCATAAGTTCATATGAAAGCTATGGTGATAAAAAATGGAAATTGCTAATACTACTTCTTACAAAAATCTAATTTCAATTATGCTTTGATGGATGCACATATCCTATTCCAAAGCTTTAATTTAAGTATAGGCAAGGAAGATTTTTTATTTTATAACCCAAGGTGTCTCTGCATCTCAGCCCAACATCCCTAAGTGGTCTATCCCGAGATCAACTCAAAGGTGCACTGTTGGAATGGGGTGAGCTGAGGTGAGACTAATCCCTGGGAATGCACCAAACCGCCCACCAAGCCAGATGCATCAGGTAAAGATCAGGCCTCAAAGTTGAATCCAAGACCTTGGGGAGCAAACCCAAGACTCAAGCCAACTTTGCTACCTATGCGGGCTTAGGCAAGGAAGATGTTATGAAAGGTTGAGGAGCGTAGATTTACACCGTTATTTTCATTTTCTTTAAAGTTTATATGGCCTTTTTAGCAAATTCATTTTCAACATATTCTATAATCATGGCATTCCATTTGTGAAATTTTGTGAAATAGTTGGGTGTACCTTATCTATGCTTCTACATTTTACTTGCATGTCTACTTGGGAAATGTAACAAAATTTGACAAATATACCCCTTTTATTATGCTCTGAGGGATGTCTTTACTTTGTTCCAAATCCCCCATTTTGTGCATAAACTATGAGGATGCTAGAAAAAGTTGTAGATCCTAGCTTTACACCTATAATTTCATTTAATCAAAATTTTCTAAATCTTTTTCAACAAATCCATTTTGTATGCATCTTTTAATTATTGCATTCCGTAATAATTTTACTTAAATGTCCTTAAAATTTCATAAAAAAATTAAAATGTGAAAGAGGTAGATTCAATCTAAAGAGCTTAAAAAGAAATACAAAACACAAGATAAAACTTAAAAAAAAAAAGAAAACGTGAAAGAGGTAGATTCAATCTAAAGAGCTTAAAAAGAAATACAAAACACATTTTTATATAATTACTGAAGTTTTCAACCATGTCAATTTCCTTTGATTGAACAATTTAATTATAAAGTGAGGTATTGCCTATTTGATGCAATAAAAGTGTTGCTCCATTGTTATAATACATCTAATAAGCTTCAAAATTGTTTATACAAAATTTGAAAGGTGAGTACTAGATATTTCTAGAAGAGCGAATCATACGAGAATAGGATGTCATATACAAATTTTTCCTAAACTCCAATAAAAATTGCTTATCAATATTCAATGGTCAAGAATAATCCAAGTTCATATGAAACAAACATCTAGTTGAATTGTAGCACTCCCTCAAATAAATGATAAAAGAATATGACTCCTTTCTCCTATTTACATGTTTTCTTGAAAGGTTTTAAAGAAACCCCACAAAGTAGACTTCTCAGTATCTACATTCCCCAATCTTCTCAAGTGGTATCTAATTTGTATAGTAACTAGAATATCGCGTAACCACACAATGTTCTTTGTACCAGGAATTTCTCTAAGAAAGTAAAAAAATAAGCATATAATCATGGTACCATACTAGAAGGGGTATTGGAACTCTTTGGTCTTCTGAAGGTTTTCCAATAATTTTTATCTTAGCAATTCACACAAGTCTACATCCATGCCTTTCTTCACCATCTCATAGGTAGTGTTAATTGCGGTGGAAGAAATAGAGTTTTCTCTGTTTATGAAGAAAATATTATATCCTATCATCATAGACACATACTTTACTACCAGATCTTCTATATATTTTACTATTAGGTCACATTCATCAAATTTGGCACCGGTTAACTTCATTGCCACTTCATTCTTTACATATTTGAGAGTCAAAATTGGTCTGGGGAGCATAACCCTGTCACAACCCTAATGGTTTCCTTGTTGATCATGTGTGGTAGATCTAACCACATGAATCTATCTTGAATTCTTCTCAAAACATATCTAACCCATTCATCCACATACCAAAAGATAGGAAAGTTGTTCCACACATCTAATTTCTTTTTGACCAAACTCACATACTTTGGTTTCACTTCAAAATCATCACTGGTTAACTTGTCTACCCAAAATTCTCCCAACTTTGAATGATTGTATTCTTCCAATTTTGTGTGTTCATAGAAATTCTCACATCCTCAATATGCAATACACCATAAGGAATATGCGAAAACACACCTTCTAGATCCGTCACCCTTGATTTATCGGGGTGCTTCTTAAAATTAGGTCTAGGTTGGTCCACGACTTTAACTACTTGAGGTGTCAACATTTTGAACAACTTTTGAAATAAGGAATAAGAGAGAAATTGTAAATACCTTTGAAACATTGTTGGTTAGGGTTTTGTGCAACACTTTAGAAACACTTCACTTCACCTCTGCTCTTCTCTTCACTTTTCAAGAATTCAATCACAAATAAATTTTTCATATGTGAAACCACTTGTAAACACTTTTTGGATGAACTAAAAGGAATTGATTGCATTTATTTGAAGTAGGTCAAAAATATATCAACCCCTATTTGTATCATCACAGTCACCTTAAATCTCTCCACAAATTTCTACAACAAAATATTTTTCACTAGTGATTTCACCAATAGATCGAGCATATCAAACCACACCTTGTATCAATGTGTCGAAGGCATCAACACCATATCTTTAGCAGGGGCTTGAAGATATTCTATTAGAACTCCCCCTGAGAGAAATCTCTCCATCTAGTTTCGAGAGGAAACATCTGCACCAAAGGCTGGTACAAACTCATTCTTTACCTCATTCTCTTCTTTATTTTTCCAGATTTTGTTCATTTCCTTCTTTATCTCAATCAGATCCACAATCTTTACCAGATCAGCCTTCTTTTGTGAAATAGAGGGTTTCACATTCTTGCTTCTATAAAACTTAGTTGTGTCTTGGTTTGGTGCATTTGTAACAAGTGACACCTTTTTGAACAAGCTCACTTCTAGCTTTTCTAGATCTACACTCATTATCCTTATGCCCAA
Source organism: Sequoia sempervirens (assembly GCA_007258455.2). Taxonomy (NCBI): domain Eukaryota; kingdom Viridiplantae; phylum Streptophyta; class Pinopsida; order Cupressales; family Cupressaceae; genus Sequoia; species Sequoia sempervirens. The sequence goes on along the minus strand of VDFB02270651.1, from coordinate 544,156,434 downwards.
ATCCATTGCATGTATAACATTAGCCATTGAAAGATTGAAACATCATGTCATTATTGTAACTACTCATCATCTGATATCTACATTCACTAGCTCTATGACCAAATCTATTGATTGAACATTTTGACTCATTCTGCTTCTACAATATATAGCTTCAAGTGTCCAAAATTATTGCAGGAGTAACAATAACCATTAAAATATGGGTGGGTACCTTTGTGCATTTGGTTGTCTAATAGGAGGCCTTTTGAATTCTTTCTTCTAGTTCCAGACCTGTTTGTCATTGTTCTTCTTCTCATTCTTCTTTTCAGCATTGCTTGGAGTCTGATTTTCCTTTGAACTCTCTCCTTTCCAAACTCTAATCCTTTTTTGTCTTTAGAGGCCTTTAGGCTATTTATAGGTAGACAAGTGAAAGTAGAATGGTACCAAATTGATGGGAGAAGTTTGCTGATTATATAAGTTCTTGTTTTAAATATTTATATAGACTTGTGGTGTCTTTGGTGTTGGATTTTTCCCTCAAAAAGGTTTATCCATATACATAGAGTGTCATATGTTTAAATCTTATGCTTTAATGCTTTTTTATTTATATTTTTAAATAGGAAAGGATGTGTAATATGATAATATATTGATGAAATTCATTGAAAACCTTCATATCCATCCTTGGAGGCCTATATTGCTCTTCAAACCCAAAGAAATCAGTGAGGCATGCTCACATGCTTACTACCTTGAAGTGGATATTCTACCTTCCTCTCCAATCACCCATGGAGAAGCCAAGACAAAGAATGTGAACTCCATATTCAAACCCTGTAATACATCACAACCATTGTGATGTCAATGGTCATATATATGAAACCTACTAGAAGCTACATCTAGAAAAGTGTTTGCATCATAATAGAAAGAAATCTTTAAAAACTATTATGTCTACCATGAAGGAACTTGATTGCATTTTATTGGTGATTCTAAAATTTCTTGTACTACAAAATAGTGTAGGTTGCATATTTAGACACAAGAGGAAAAGGAGCATACATGATTATTTATAATTAATATTGAAGTCATGAATGTTAAAGTAGATGTGCTTTTTTATTCTTGTTCACAAGCTAATCTCATTTCTCAAGAGTTTGTTGTAAATATTGTCTTAGAAACTATTCAAAGCCTCAAGCCATATTATCTAGGTTCTTTCAATATGGGCATTGATTTGTTAATTTCAATATTGTTTTAGCTTCTATCATTGCTGCTATGATCATTTCAAAGAGTAGAGGAATTGGAAAGGAAAAGGTGGGAAATCATCTTCGTACAATAGATACTCGTTGCTGCCCTGAATACAGTAGGGATGAATACCTCATAAAAGTCCAAGTTGAAATAATGTAATACCTAAAACCAAAGCAATCAAAGATGAAACATGTAAGGATCATCTAAAAGTAAACAAAATGTGAAATTGAAATCAAATTCTACATAAAAATACAAAACATTGATCAAGTTTGAAATACTGAGTTCTCTTTGGCTTACCATTCTTGTTTTAATGGTTTAGCAAGTTGAAACTATCTTCCTTTATTTGAGAAATTTAAGGAAGCCACTGAACCTGAAATACCGCAACATACCGCAACTTAAGGATGTTAGGGACACCAATCCAAATGATCCAAAGTCCAATTAGTCAAATAAAAAAGATGTGAAATTTGAATTAGTTTAAATTAGGACACCTAGAGGAAAAGATAGGATGGTTGTTGTAAAGGAGGAAGGTATTTCCTGGCCACTAACATTGGACGGCGAGTCAATGCCCCGCTGGTTGAATCCTTGTCCAGTACCTCTTGCCTTGGATTTAGCAATGGTTATGCTGGTTTTAAAAACTCTAAATTAGAAATGCATAATTCTAATAGAATTAAAGCACTAAAAATTTGACTGTCTAAGAAAAAAAACATTGAGATGAATGCAAAAAATCATACCAGAATTGTGAATTATATTTCTATTTCCTCACTCGCAAAGAGTTCCTACTTGATGAGCATGATGAAGTGGATGATTGGACACAACTCTTCAACCATGATTGTAAGTGGATGTTGGGTATACTTATCTTCCATAGTGTTCTTAGGCTTATATCCAATGAAACCAACACTGAAAGGGCAACTCTTTTTCTTTCCTCCAAATCTATCTTCCCTTGAACCTGCTATACCATTTATGAGTCCCATCTCTTGACATATTTATTTTATTTTATTTTTGAGGACATAATGAGTAATATATTTTGATGAATCAAATCATATCCATCTAATGAAAATCTGAAATCCCACGTAAGTCATTAAAGGAAATGAAGCCAATATCCACCAGTTCATCCTTCCTCTTGTTCTGAACAATCTTTCTGTCAAGAGTACTTTCTCCTGTTAATTTTGTATTGCCAATCAAGCAATAATCAACATTTTATTAAGGCTAACACTTTCAAATGCGAAAATAGTAGTTATGCCTATTGTTTATGCATCTTTCTTGAGGCTTGATATTAAAAGTGGAGGCATTCTTATTAGCATATTACTTACCATTCAAATCAATTCTGAAAATTCCATGAATGTTAAGTTTGGAACATCAAGATGTTATGCTTTTCCATGCTCCTCCCAAATTTCAACAAGAGACCTATTTAATTTTTGTAATATTTTCTAACAATACAGAGCATTGCTGTGTGTCTTAAATATTTGATTTCCTAACAATTTGAATAATATAACAAGTGGAAATAATAACATACATTTTCTCACTCCTTACCAAGATCATTGTTTGGACACATCCATAGAGATTCCTTGTTAAGCAACACCTCCACTCCATTAATTTTAACTTTTAACTGGCTCAGCTATCACAAAGCAAATAATATTCAAACAAGCTTTGCCCTGAAGAGTATTATTCAATACAATGGGCTTGAAAAAATTAAAGGTGAGTACCAGCTATTTCTGGAAAAGCGGATATG